>CM074295.1:7650043-8110043 GCA_037194245.1 Opsariichthys bidens
AGAATGTGTACGTGCATGTTCAGTTAAGAGCAGGATCCAGGGTTGAGTCATCTGTGGCACCGGCAGCTCTGAGCATGCGGAGAAAGTGCTGCTAAGCAGGAGGCAGAATGGAAGGGCCAAATACATATATAAATAAATAAATAAACAGATTGTATAAAGGCCACAGGATGTATTAAATACCCAGCAGTGGAGAGTGAGAAGTACAACAGTGTTACTTTAAGCATGTATTTCCAGCATGAGTTAACATTGATAAATGGTCATATCAGGAGCATCATCAAGACCCCTTTATTTAGTACCAGTAATTGAATAATACAGCCTTTGTGTAGCTTCTTCTGAGAGGATATTTGTTTGGTTTAACAGAATCAGTACCACTAGGCAGATGTGTGTATCTCGATGTGCACGTCATAGCAGAATGAAAGCCTGAACTCTGTGTTGTAGTATCTCAATGAAGCCGTGTTTCAACATACTTCACTCTTACCACCAAATGTGTAGCTACATCTCATGAAAGTGTGATTAAGGATCTCATTACAGTATGTAAAGGTGAGACCATGAAGCTAATAAAACAGTGAGAGTATCTCTCTCGCACGATCACAAATTTCTTTCAAAACACAACAGTTGGCAACATGGAAAAGTAATAATGAGAGGAATAATTTAAGACTTCTGCAATGTGGTGAGACTCTAGAGAATTTGAATATTCACAGAATACATCTTACACAGTCAACACTTAAAATCAAGGCCGGTGTTGCTCACGAACTATGTGGGTGGCGACTAAAATGTCCCTAGATGATATTCTGATCACTAACTCATCTTTCCCTATATGTATTTTGGATATGCATGCTTGAAACCAAATCCAATTAAAATTCTGATATGGAAGAGCAGTTTTTAAATTGTTTTTTGCATGGTTTGCAAAGCTACAAAGCAATAAAAAGTGGATGTCTGTAAGATTCAATGTTTTTGAAAGAAGGCTCTCAAATGCTGCATTTATTTTATCGAAAATACAGTAAAAACTGAAAATAACTTTTTTTTAAATTAATATATTTTAAAATGTTATTTATTCCTGTGAGGACAAAGCTGAATTTTCAGCATCATTCCTCCAGTCTTCATTGTCACATGATCCTTCAGAAATCATTCTAATCTAATTTGGTGTTCAAGGAACATTTCTTATTACCAATGTTGAAATCAGTTGTGCTGCTTACATTTTTTTTTTCAAAAATACTATAAATATCTTTGTCGCCTTTGATCAATTAATGTGTCCTTCCTTGCTGGATAAAATTACTTTTTTATTTTATAACGTTTATATTTAATTTATAAAATTATAATTAAGAGTTTTTTGTAATCCAATTTGTTACTGCTTTCAGCTACCAAATAAGAGTGTATTACTCTCAGCTCAAACACATTTTACCATATTTATCCATTCTACAGACTTTCCCCCAAAATCATTGCAGAAAATATATTAAAAAGTCTAAAGATCATGTCTGATCTTGCCGATCGCTGATCAGCCATGCAATCAGAAAGAGAAATACATATTGCAGCATAATATTTTTTACCACACTGAAGCCGCCAACACATCTCAAAGGATTCCTGTTCAGCACTACATGTTTTTACATGAATACGCTCATTTGTACGCTCACAATCTTTTGATCATTTAGAGTATATTCCTCATGACAGTTTAAAACACTGCAAGAAAAGAATTGTGTAGTGAAAAAAAAACCTATCATGATGTTCTACATATTTTTATGCAGTTACATCCGTTGCAGAATTAAACAAGACTTTTGTTCATTAAGTTCAAGTGAAAGGTGATTGACTGTTGTCTCCAGTACAAGTAATTAAATGAGTGCGTGTGTAAAAAGATATTTTTTTCCTGATGGAACTGGGTGAACAAAAGAGAACCAGCACCGCATATTAATCTAATGTGGTTAGCTATTATGAACAATGGTGTGTTCATTTATTTTTGCAACTGTTTAACAGCGCGCACACACACACACACACACTACAGGCAGCAGTGGAAGTTCAGGGTTCATCATTAATTCCTAATATCAACACAATATTGACTGATTTTTGTGAGGCACTTACCAGTTTAATGGCCACATATTCATTAGTGTAAAGATTCTTCCCGAGTCGAAGCTCTCCAAAGTTCCCACAGCCGATCTTCTTTCCCACTCGGAAGTTAGGGCCAACCATGAGCACCCCGGAGTTGGTCCCAGAGCCTCGGCCACCCCCATGCCCTGTCCTGCTCCCCCCAGTCTTAGACATTCTCTTTCCTTCCTCCGCCTCACCTTTTCCTCCTCCTCCTCTCTTATCAAAATCCATAAGCTTGTGATACCCCGGCCTCTCCACGATTACTCCGCTGCCATAAAATCACAGAGCCACCAAAACAACAAGCAACAGGGGTACGGGGAATGGGATGGAGGAGAGGAATTTAGTGAGAAAGAGTGTGGAGGGGATGGCTTATCCACAATACAGCTCTACACATGTAGATTAAAATCGGCATTAACTGCTTTTATAGACGGGAGGGAAGGAGGGGGACGTACAGCTGACAATCCGAGGGCGATACAATTCAGGACGAAGACATCATACAGAAATCTTCCTTAAATCCAACCACAGAGGAGCACGTTCCTCAGGAGATGGACACATGCGCACGACACTAGCTGGTGAAAGTGAGGCGCTGTCTGGCATCCGTTTCCATCCTTCGCACCCCCTCCAGGTGGTTCTGCAGAGATGTGTCAGGCATTCCTTGTATCCAAGTACGAATGCAGAGCACACCAAAGTTTGCGTTTTAGAGGAAACAGGCGGCACATCAGCAGCACACCTTAGAATATCTGGGGCAGAGAAAAGGTACAATTAGCGCTAAATAGACTGCTGGTAAGTTCCCTAAGAAAACTGCACTTTTTTGGCACCTGTTCGACTATTGACAATGTACCACTCATTTTAAGGAACAGTCCACCCAAAAATTTAAATTCTGTCATTATTTACTCACCCTCATGTCATTCTAGGCCTGTGTTACTTTCTTTCTTCTGCAGAACACCAAATATATTCTGAAGAATGTTAGTCATCAAAATGTTTGTGACCGTTGACTTCTATTGTACGGATCACAAAAAAAGCCATCTCAAAATATCTTTTATGTTTCGCAGATGAAAGTAAGTAATACAAATTTGGAAAGAAATAAAGATGGAATTGTCATTTTTGGGTGAGCCAAACATATCGATGATTTAAAGACCCCTTAACAACTGAAAGCAACTTAATCCATCTAAAAGGAATTTGCCAAAACTACTAATACATGACTTCTATCTTTAGGACATGGCTCATGGCATGTCAGATTCAAGTAGTCACCACTAAGTAATCAATACAGGGTTGTCTCTTTCGTTTTTATATAAATGATGTAAATGAGAAATTACTTTTGTGTTACCAAACTTTATAAACTCATTACAGTTTTTAATGCAATGAATTATAACATTTACACACAGCCATATAAATGTTGTAGTCCTACTTACACAATTTGCTTTGTTTTAAAGTCTCAATCTCTTGTCAGAGCTCAAATAAAACAACATATACAAGAAAAATGGAGGAAGAAAAACTCAGCATCGGACTATCGCCGTTTCTATGAAACACACAATTTAAGAGTCTGAGGGGACACGAAACCAGAGACCATCTCCCAACAGGAAATGTTATCTAGCGTTTCTGACTTCCAGCTCTAAAAATACATCCCTCAGGAGCTCGAGATGAGGGCTGAGGTCGTGTGAAGACGAGCCGGAGTCATCTTGGACCGAGTGACTTGGTTATGTTGTGAGCGGACGGAGGCACCTTGCCAAATGTTATGGATGATGCAGTCCATGGGCTGGTTTATTAAACATAGAATGTCCCTTAAAAAAACGAATAGAAGAATTTATGCCCAGGAAACTTAATTTAAAATAAATAAATAATCATTCACTGGGTTGCTCATATTATGTATTATGACATTTTGTCATAAGTCAACAATACGAAGTACCAATAAGTTACACTATGACAGAATGATAATACAAGATAGATAGATAGATAGAGATGACAATCACATATTCATTGCTTAAGGCGACATAAAACATGACTTTCCAACAAAATGTTCCTTATGATCAATTCACAATGGCTCCATTGAAATGTTACATCTTAACATCATGAATTATCAATGAAACTACTGAAATGTTACATCAAACCATTTTGTTATGATGCAAATTTTAGACGTGATAGCCTAAAAATACAAGATTTTTTTTTTTTCTTTCAGCCTGTGGATTGTAGCATCCGTTCCAATTTCAAGAGTAAGGTAACACTATAACAAATGAAGACTAAATGTTATAAAACTTAGTTAACCGTGCAGCTAAGACTATAATCCATCGTCTCGCGTCGGATCAGGCCTGATCTATATGCATCGACAAATAAAAAACTGTTTTATAATGCCAACAAATGTGATGAATCAGGCCTGAACACTGGCCCTCTCTCTGGATTCAGCAGCTTGTCATATGCATGACCGATACTTTCACAAATAAAATAACGGCACAGTGTCAAATATTTCGATGTCTAAAGGAATAGCCTACTGACAAAAACTAACCAAATGTGCCTGCTAGCCTCATGCAGCTCGCCACAAAAGTATGAGAAAGAAACTTGGGTTACTAAGATAAACTCCAAACATTTTGGTACATTCTGTTCCCTTTGTAAGAGTACATTATGTGAACGTAAAGACAGCAACGAAGAGACGTTCGTGTGAATCCTCGAGTTTTGAAGAGCCAATGTTGTCAGTTAGCCACTGTTGCCAACTAAGCAGCAGAAATGAGTGAACACACGGCTAGCGCGCTAACTAGCCTAAACAAGCTAACGATCTGTGGCCTGCGCTTCAGCAAGCTAACGAGAGTTACTAATTCAACAACAGCAGCGGGCTTATGAAAAATAAAAGACAGCTTGTTATTACCTACAACAACATTATACATACATTAAAGCAATATTTGTTGACAAGCACATAGATTTTGTTGCCAGCCATTAACCGGGCAACTCCTTAATCCCGAACAGTCGAAATTGATCTAAATTACGTACGCGGAATATTCCATAAATCGTTCAAGGAGGAAGGTTTTTCAACAGATTAGACACTTTTACCTAGATCTCTGTATTATAAGTCGATGACAATTCCCATTTTGTCGGTTTTAATGGTCATTCCTTGAAGCCATTATCATTTTTTCTCCCTCTTCGCTGATGTCTCTTTAAGCCTCTCCGTACAGCTGGCGCGTTTCCTCCGCTGTCGCCGATCACATCACCGGGTCTAAGTTGCAAAACTTACGTAGTTGGGTTTGGGGAATACCGGGTCATAAAATTCCGCGCTCTTCGGAAAAAAATAATGCGCAGTTTCATTCAACGTAAAACTACGTGAGAAACTGAACCGGATGACGTAGAAACTGGTATCGATATGAAAAGCTTAGTTACTGTACGCGTCCCCAACATTTTGTTTTAGTACACTGGATAAAATATAAAACTGACTTATGTTATGTTAGTTCGTTTTATTAAATATTATATATATATATATATATATATATATATATATATATATATATATATATATATATATATATATATATATAAATGTTGCCTACACAACCGTTCAAAAGTTTGTGTTTTTTCTGTTTTATACTGTATTTTGAGCAAATAAACGCATTAAAGCATTAGAGACATTAAACATGGTATAATTTGTGATCATTCAAAATAGATTCAATACTTGCCATTTGAACATGAAAACATGAAAGCAATTTACCCTGGCTATTATATCTGGCTGTACCTTTTTATAGAAATACAATTCAGACACAATCATTTTTGTAAAGTTAAAAATGCTTAACAGAAATGATCCACATGCTTTCTTATTTCAAGTTTCAGCTATATTCAAAATAAGTAAATAAGCAGTGTTGGGTTAACACATTGTCAGATAATCAGATGACCTTTTTTCAAGTAACTAGTAAAGTCACACATTACTTTTAAATTTACAGCAACATATCTGAGTCACTTTTTCAAACAGTAACAGTTTAAGTTTGTTTGTTTTTTTGACTGACAGCTCTCCTGTCCCTCTGTTTAAATAAAGAGCGAGTAAGTGCAGAAGTATTGCGGTTATGGTATGGTTAATAACCATTATGGTTATTGTAGTTGTAGACTAAATATGAGCATTTGTTTTTCATAGATTTTATCAACTGAATGGTTTTGTTTGATCTGCGCCGTCTACTGTACAGGCATGAATTTTCATTTCCTTCAGCCTGAGGCTTATTCATTTCATTTTTGGTGTTAAAGGGCTTTATGCCAAAAATATAACTTTCGCGGCTTTTGTTATTAAAAAAAAAAAAAAAATCACAAAAAACAAGCAAGCCAAACCCAGGTGAGAAAAAGTAATCCAAAAGTAACATTGCTTTATATAAAAAGTAATTAACACTAGTTAGCCTAGTTTTTTAGGGAGTAACACAATACAGTAATGTATTACATTAGGGCTATTGAATTAACATGCTATTTTTAATTAATTAGTTATGGGAAAATAGGGCATACAATTGTTTAAGGTGTAAAATTATTTAGGCCTAACACATTTAACCCTCATGATGTGTTCCAGATCATTTTAATCCTGATTTTCTTTTTCCTGAAAATGTTAATGTTATTGCATTGGACTAAAACTTACTGAATTTACTCACCCAGGGTATAACTACTTCCCCCCAAAATGTGAAAATTTTTGTAATTTTTTGTTATTTTTTCATACCTTGTTCCACTTGTTGTGTTCCTGGTCAAAAATGACTGGCCTACAAAAAATTTCTTGTACATCGCTTGTTATCCTATATTATCTATATTATTATTATTATTATCGTTATGCTATATATTATATTCCAATCAGGTTTTAGGAAAAACCATTCCAAAGAAACAGCACAGGTAAAAGTTCTAAATGATATTTTACTGACTTTTGACTCAACACGGGAAGTCTGCTGTGTTTGTGCTGTTAGATTAGAGTGAGGCGTTTGAAATGATTGTCCACTCTGCTCTGATCTCTCGTCTGGATCACTGGTATTCAAGGAAATGCTCTTAAATGGTTTCAATACTATATTTAATAGAAGATTCTCTGTTAGTATTGGTGAATTTGCTTTGGCTGCTGCTCTTCTTAGATGTGGTGTCCCTCAAGGTTCTATCCTTGCTCCAATTTTATTCTCCTTATGCTTCTCTTGGGGTCGATTTTTAAGAAATAAAACCCTATACAATACAATACCTACAATGCCCAAATCTGTCTACCCCTGGGATCAAATAACATGGGTTTGGATACTCTGTTGACTTGTCTAGTGGATGTTAAAGCCTGGATGTCCCTAAATTTTCTTCACCTCAATGAAGGCAATACTGAGATGATTGTTTTTGAATCTTCAGAAGCTGGTATCTCCCCTTGCTTAAATTTTGTCCATTTGTCTTTGAGTGTGAAGCCAGTGAAGATCTTGGGTATGTTTTTCAATAGAGCTCTCAGATTTGACAAACAGATAAGTATGTTTTTTTTTCTCCTAGATTAAGTAAAACTAATTAAGTAAAGTTCGTAGACAAACTTTAAGTTTGTTTTAAGTTTTAAGTAGTTTGAAGTAGTTTTGAAAGTTTGAAGTAGTCTGAAAATTTGAAGTTGTTTGAAAGTTTGACGCAGTTTTGAAAGTTTGAGTTTGAGTTTTGAGTTTCTTTCTTTTAAGGACTTTGAAAGGGTGATCCATGCTTTTATTTCAACAAGGCTTGACTATATTGTAATTCTCTTTATGGGTATTAACCAAGCATCTGCGAAAGGTACAAAATGCAGCTGCTAGGTTCCTTACCGGTGTGTGTAAACGAGAGAAAATGTCTCCAGTTCTGATATCTCTGGATTGGTTCCCAATTCCTTACAGATTTTAAAGTCTTGTTGCTGGTTTTTATTTCCGTGAATGGATTAGCTCCTATTTATTTCCGATTTATTATCTGTTCACAATCCTATTCTAAATGGTCTCAAGAAGTGAAGATCGAGCTTTTGCTGTTGTTGCACCTAAACTTTTGGAAAAGCCTGTTTTTAGAACTGCCTCTACACTTCATGAGTTTAAAGCAAAACTCACAACATGTCTTTTTTTTGGCTTTTAATTGTAGCTGATTGGTGCTGTGTCTAGTCTGTGTTGTGATTTATGTTGTACATGGTGTTAAATGTTGATATTTGATATAGTGTACACAGCACCTTGGTCAACAATTGTTTTTAGTAGTGTTATAAAGCTGAGCTGGCCACGGGCCACCAGAATTGTTTATGGTTCATTGAATGAGCATATTTAAACTCCTTCCAATAAGCATCTATAAAGATTATTGTTTTATAAAATTATCTTTGAAATGCAGTATCTTGAAAAAAATTATTTCTTTCTTTTTTTTCCTTTTTTTGCTGAGTTTATATAAATATAAATGTCACCATAACAATAATTAGTCATAAGTAGTCTAAATTTAGTCTTAGAAATAGGCAGGTGACAAGATGATTGAAGTTTTTTAAATTTTTGAATCAGTTTTTTGTTTAAATTCTTAATATGTGGCTGTAATTGAACAATAGAACATTATGCATGTTTCAGGTGATGTTTCAGTTAGATGACCTTTCCAATCAAACCTGCAAAGTGCTTTTGATTTGGGGGATTTTTGTTATTTGAATGTTTCAATCTAATTGCTCATCATTTGATAAGATACAAAGCCACAGCCTGAGTTATTTCCTATTGTTCACGTCGTGCTCTGCAGAGACTATTTCTACTCGAAGCTCAACAGTTGGTTGCAGTTCAGTTAAAACATGTACTTTCTGAAATTCATTTTGCTGCTGTTGATTCCATCATATATAAGTGGTAAGTCTAAAAGTCTCTTTTTTTGTTTGTATTTGGAGAGCTACAAGTCTACTATTAATGTACATTTGTACACAATAAATGTACATTTGCAAATTACATAAACAGTACGCTTGTAAATAACATCTTTACATTCATTAAAACAATTACATTTTTTACTATAGTTTTCTACTACTGTATTGTTGTATTATTTAATTTTATTGTTATATTTCATCTGTGAAATTCCTATATATGTCTGTACTGGAAGCTCCCAAGACCAATTCCTTGTGTTTGTAAACATGCTTGGCAATAAAGCTCTTTCTGATTATTTCTTTTAGGTGGCTGTCAGCCCAACATTAGTGTAAGTGGAGGGCAGAATGTTTGCTCCGGTCAAGACTTTAACGTCACATGCCAGTTTACTTGCCATGGACTAAAAAACCACGTAACCTTGCTGAAAGAGCAACAACTTTACCACACTTTAGAGTCTTCGAATAATAGTATCACACTCTCTATACAAGTTCACAGTGCAAATAGGAATGATTCAGGAACATATAGCTGCAAAGCAAAGCCAGAGGATCCAATAAGCATGGCTGATGTTACGGTGGAAGGTATGTGTGAAATCCTCTTGGCCCATTGAACAAATTTAAACTTAATTTTGGTCATTTTTGACTAAGAACGTTTTTTTCCATTTTCTTTTTTGTGATTCAGACTGTGTTTTTCCTTCAAAATACTTATCCACTGTAAATACAACGCCATCTTCTTTGAGTACCAAATACCAAAGGTCCACACCATCAAGTAAGTTTCTCTAGTTAACATAAGACTTATTCAATCCGTTTAGAGAATTTGAATTATTGAAATAAATCACATTAGCCTATACAATTTGTGTTAGTGACTTTATTGGCTTTGTCCAGGAATGTGATTCTGAGCAATATGCAGGAGAAACTAAATATAACTTACTGTTTGATAAATGTTTTTTGACAATTGTAATATAATATTATTCATCGCTCCTATTGTCCTGCTAAGAAAATGTTACTTGTGACAAACACGTGTCATGGGAAAAACATTGACAACAAAGAAACGTTTACATACACGTCCCAGAGTAAATTAAAATAGTTTATTTATTATTATTATTATTTAATATCAATAGAATAACCAAATTTGTATAAGAAAATTGCAAAGTTTTTCCTGGATATTTCAATGATTCATATTTGGCATTTCATAATATTTAATGTATTTTGTAACAACTTTAAGTGTGTTTTTCTCTCTGTTTCTGTAAGGCATCTTGGATCCAGTGCTCATTTGGTACATACTGTTCAAGACAGGGGTTTTTCTCATCGGGTCAATAACTGCAGCGCTGAAAATCAGAAACACTGAAAAATGACCAGAATTTCTGTTATTAAAATCAAATCTGCTCTCTAAAAAATGCTGGGTTACAAACCAAGCGATTGGGTAGTTTTATTTAACCCGGCTATTGTTTAAAAATTAATATAAGGCTGGTTTAAAATGAACCCAAAATTGTATATTTATAATCAGATATTTAATAATTACTAGAGGCAACAATAATAATGAAAAAGGTGAACATTCATTAATAAGAAATGTAATAAAATGGTTTTTTTTATTTCATATTTAATATACTTATTTATAAATATTCATTTATAAAACATAATAATAGATGTTAATTTCCAACATATTTTGGGTTCATTTTAAGCAAGCAATACAGTAACTTTTAAACAATAGTTGTGTTAAATAAAACTACCCAGCATGTTGGGGAAATATTTAACCCAAACGCTGGGTTAAAACAACCCAATTGATGTTTTTAACCCAGAATTTTTTTTAGAGTATATGCTTCGGATAAACCATGCATCTTCACTTGCATGCTGTAATACAAAATTCAGTATTGTTGTAAATGTCATAGTTTCTACAGCTGCTCGTGTTGTGAATACGTCTGATGTCAGATGTTCTCACAGATCTTGGCCTGCAGAGAATGTGCAAATTATGCCTTTCTGGACACATGTCTAACACTTGCTTTCTGTTACGACTGCTGATGTAAATATACAATACATTTTTCACAAGTACAGCTTCGTGAGCTTGGCAGTTATCTATCATAATTTTTATTAAATAAATAAATAAGTTAAATGTTGTCCTTTGCCTTGCTATAACCTATTTCTTTTTAAAGTATTTTTATTATTATTATTATTACCCGTGAAATTAATATTTAGACAAAATAATGACGGGGTTTCAACACTTGGGGGTGCTCGTGTTTGTTTTAAAGCCTGAAGCTCGATGCTCAATCACTGGTCCGTTCTTCACACATGGATTCCGTAGTTATCTGGATTTTACCGTTAACCCTTTGATATGATCCAGGATTGTTAGGAACGTCGAAGCTCGTGCCGTAGTTGCTGTCATAGCAACAGGTCCGTAAGATCGGGACTAGGTTTATTTAATGTAAACAGGATTAGATTGCTTGTTTTGAAGCGGAGGTTTACTTAAAGTCTGACACAGCCACTGCTACTTTCTTACAAGATTACCTTATTAAACCAGGACAAATAATAATTTAAAAACTAACTTGAAAATAAGGTTATAATGTTATGTAGTCTATCATTTGACAAAGCTAGTTTTACTCATTGAGAGATTTATTCGTGAGGGAGCCTAACATTTTCACTAAAGTCTTACACAGCTAGTCTGAACCGTGCTTTCATTTGAGCGGCGACAGTATGAGCTTCATGCAGCGCGGGAGATGCAGATAAAATACAAATAAAACAAAATAAAACTGTCTGCTGTACCATCTGATACTTTAATGCCGTCACGTCACAAATCGTTTAAATTAAAGAATCAATTACGTTAAATTGAAATGATTGCCAATTACAACATTGAAATAAAAATGTAAAGCCTGTACAAATACTACACATCGTGAAAAAAAAAAATGTCCAGAAAATCAAGTTTTTTTTATCAGGTATGTGATTATTGTCATTAATTAATGTCATTACGTCGTTGTCTTGCCGCCAGCCAATCGCTGCATTGCTGATCGAGTATCGATATTTCTGTCCTTTCCAAAGAACACGCAATAATCTCAGACCATTTTAATTCAGATATTTTAAGAAGAACCAAATTAGCCAGAGATCAGAAGATCCGGCATCTGGAAAACTGAGCCTATGAAGTACGAAGAATGGACCCGTTTAGAAATGCTTGTAAATACAACCCATTTATTTATTCATTTAAATTGTAAACCATATTTATCAGATCACTTTTTTTTTTTTTTTTTTTACTCTGAACAACAAGAGGATGTAATCGTAGCTATCCTGACAATGGCAAGGTGACCCTGTTCGCCCCTTAAACTAATTAAGTTTAAACTAATTAAATAGACATTCAGTATGGCCTGCAGTATCAGAAACTACCTTTAATTTCTGTTAACGGGGGATATTTTTTTAAATAAAATTAATCTTTGTAACAATACCACATTAATGTGAATCACCATTGAAAATAAAAGAATAAAGTTAACAAAAAACAGCCTGCATATTCACAATAGACACTAGTAACTGGCATGGGAACTACATGTTATGGCATACTTTAGTGTTTATCAAAGCTGTGACGCAAAAATGACGCCCGAGTGCATCTACATGAAGGACAGAAGTTCAGTAATGTTTGCGAGAGACAAACAAATGAGAATAAGTAATTTGTGTCAATGATAAGATGTCTTTTAATATAGAGAGAGAGAGAGAGAGAGAGAGAGAGAGAGAGAGAGAGAGATTTAAGTTCAGTGAAGATTTCACAGTGCAACATAATAGGCCTGGTCCATCTGTCTATCTGAAATGGGGAGGACAAAAATAAGCTGATTATTAAAGCATATTTACAGGCGCAGATGTTCTCGAACACCATTTAACTGAACTTGGAGCTTTTTTTGTCATCTAAAATAAAATAATAATAAAGTTTTGGTAGTCAATTATGAGTGTGCTTTTATAAGAAAAAAAAAATCAGAAATAAAAGTTCCACTGTGTTGAACAATTTTCCATGTTCTTTTATTTTGGCCCCCCTGGGTCAGACGGAGAAAAAACAAAAAACATCAAAATACATGAAAAACACGAAAGCTACACCACTGGTCCATAAAATTAGTGTAGAGGGGGCATCTATGAAAAAGCAATGCCAAATAAAAACAAAAATGAGGCCTTTCTCAGAAGGAAAGACTAAACTCAGCATATTTCATCCAAGATGGTTTCCATGAGGGGAAAAAATAAATAAAAGGGAAAATCAACTGTATATGGACTTCAAGAAAAAGTCTTACTGTAAGACAAACCGCTAACTTGGAAAAAAAAAAACCTCAATTACAGGCTTTGCTTCACTCATAGCGAGTAGGAGCGCTTTGTTTTGTTCCTGGTTGATCGACATATTTGCTGGTGACATTATATGTGAGAAAAACCTATCAAACATTAAAGTGTCTACAATCATAGGCAACAAATGTGCAACGTAGTATTTAAGAAGAATTTGCCTTTGGTCTATAAATTGGCACTTATTGAGGACCAAAAAAAAAAAGAGGTTGTAGCGGCTAATACAAGTTCAACAACTTTTAAAAAAATAAGAGACAAACACTGAAAAAAAAAAAAAAAAAAAAAAGGAAGATGAAAATCTCCCTTCCTAACACGAAAAAATTAAAAAAAAAAAAAGGGGGCGGGGGGCACATTAGTGTGAGGAGGCGTCTTGCTTAGCTAAGCTTCAGATGTCAAGATGTAAGCTTTTTCTCAAATGTCTGTCTACAAGCACAAAAAGGAGGCTAACAGAGGACTTAAGGTCATTTCATGGAATAAATCACCTTTATTCAAACAGTGAATGAGTCATTGACAGAGCCCGTGTGTTCACGAAAAGTTCAATGACTAACTGAATGAATGGTGAACTAGGAGTTTGAAATGCAAATGCTAGAGACATCCTCAGAATTAGCTGCTGAGCCTTGAAAATGCACCTCTGTCAATTCCTCAAAATCCCCTTGGGATGGCATTTCAGGTCATAAGGGGAGGAAACGAAAAGGGGGTGGAAATATGATTGTGCAACCACAATCCTGAGAGGCCAAGTGCTGAAGTTGTGCCGCCTCCCTGAAAGAAACTAAACGTTCCAGTGCAAGGACAGGACATGTAAAACGCCAATGAATTAACATAGAATGGGTCTTTCAGCTTTAAAATCTGCTTTGGTAGTTCATTCAAAAATATCCTGAGGTTTCTGCTGAAAACACTGCTCAGATTTGCTTTTGGCAGAAAACAAGTGTTTTTACAGTAATACAGTGGATTGAAATTTGTAAATGAGGTCCTTATGAATAAATTAAAGGACAGAGAACCCTGTACAATATGGCTGCAATTTCTGCCCTGGATAACTTGAATGAATGATAAAATTAATTTTCAACCTAAGTCCCAGCAACAGTTGCTGCTAAAATACATAGTCACAGTCTGCCAAGTCACTGTGTGCAAGACTGCATAAGTACAAATGATTCGGCTGCTGGGGGTCCCATGTGTGCGCAAAGGCAAACAGCAAAAGTGTTTTTTCTGATGCTTAGAAATTTAATGGCTTATGTGGGGTCCAGCTTTAGATGAATGGAAGCAGCTTGAGTCCTTTGATTCTCGTGCTTTTCGTAAACATGGTGTTATATTGACAGATTTCCAGGACTCTCGGATGTCAACAAGTCTTTTTCCAGCCACAGCAGCCCTTTTACTCATTCAAAACTGTGTGGCCTTTGAGGTGCTTTAAGTGCTACATGAGAGTCCTTCCCACAAAGTATTTGGGCATAGAGGTCAGGAGTGATAAGAGACTGGAGAAGGTGGTAAAGATCAGGCACAGTCGCCCACGATCACAAGTGGAGCGAGGAGCTGGCGCAGCTCAGAAGCACACACCGGGCCTCGGTGCTGGCTGCCTGCGGTCTTCCTGCGGCAAGCCAGCTTGGACCTGGAGGGAGGGGACAGCAGAATGGAGCCGGTCCTGGAGAGGATAAGGGGGGAGGAGAGCTCCTTCTCTAGCTGCTGCTGCTCCTCGCTCTCTTCCCTCTCAGCCAGCTGTCGGTTCATGGCTACGGCCTGCCCTGCAAAGAACGTCAGGTCCTGAGCGCTACCGCCCCTAGAGAAAGCACATTGATGGCCAGGATAGCATGAATATTAATGATCTGGTATTTACAGTCAAAACTATTGCTGCTGGATAATGTATTATTAAGGCCCTGATAGTCTTCCAGCATAATCAAAGAAGCGTTACCAGACATTGGGATGTGTGCTAACAGTACACCACTACTAACGCATTTTAAAGTTAGTTTTACTCCTAAGAGAACAGTGAAAAAGAACTTTGTGTAGGTATAACAGGGCCTTTAGTATGCACTTTACCCACCTTTGATATAATATGGATGCAGACACAGCGTTTGGTGCACACTAAAATGAAGAACAGAAATAAGTCAAAGAAGCAAATATACATACATTCATATATATAGGTTCAATAAAACCAACAGAGTCCTAGAGATGGGAGGGAATTAACGTACCCCTTTAACCCATGGGTGCTGCAGCACTTGAGCGGCACTGAGACGGTCTTTGGCATCCCGCACCAACAGCTTGGTGATGAGGTCTTTGGCTGCAGGGGAGATATGTGCCCAGTCCTTCTCTGGAAACTCATATTTGCCTTCCTGAATGCTCTCAAACAGCATGCTCTATGGACGCATTGTGATGAATGGTTTTAAAAATCCAGTCTTTCATAACATCATTATCAGGGACTTTTTCTACTGGCTTGGGGTGCGTTTCCCATACAACGATGTAACTTGCTGCTTCACTGCCATAGTTCGTTGCATCGTTGAACAAATCAACTAGCTAGTCACGACTGTTTCCCAAAACCAGTCGCAAACATGTCGTTCAGCCATGTTGGTGAATGAGGTCACGCAGGTGGTGTAATAACTTATTTTAAATTAATCAGTTTGAGATTGAATTAATGCTAGATTTTTTGCTATAAACTACAGACATGGCATCGGAGGACTTATTCTCATTTTTCTCAATTATTTCACTTTATTTCCACATTTAATAATAGGCTCATTCTTACGTACTAGAGCACGTATGCACATGTGCACGTCAAAATAGGATTTTAAAATCTCTAGACAAACTAAAATATGTAAATGACATATACATATATACACACACACACATATACAGAGATATATATAGATATATCTATATCATATATAGATATATATATATATATATATCTATCTATAACATATCTATCTATCTATCTATATATCTATATATAAAAAAATCTACATTGCATTTCATGTCAGCTTGCTTATTTTGCTCAAGATAACAGATTTATTAAGTTCACATGTCATAAACCTGAAACTAAGCTTCCAACCACAGCTCAAGACCAATCGTTCCAACCACACAAGTTTGCGAATGTTTGTTTGAACTATGGTTTTGGGAAACAACAAATCGAATTGAACTATGTTAGTAATGACAGAACTTGCGATATTAGTTAGCCAACAATGCTTTCGGGAAAAGCACCCCAGGTGAGGCCAGTGGTTCAGCTCTTTACTTTCCTGCCACAAATATAATCATTTATTGATTGTTTTCATCCCTTAAATAAAGATTGAATGATGCCACTGCAAAAACTATTAGCTAAACTAATGTAAAAGTTAAAACATTAAAGAAATAAAGTAATTTGCCACAGGCCATCAATCCCAATCAAACTTTGAAACAAGGTGGCTAGACAAGATCCTACAAGGTCTTTCCCACTACAATTCTATGGAAAGTTTTGAACTTTCAGTACTTTCGATACTGAATGATTTCCCAGTAAACTCGATGTGTGGGTGTACCTGGCAGGCTTGGCAGGGCTCTCCCCAATCCCAACCGCAGTCCGTTCCACAGCGACCCACAAAGGGCGGGTATCCACTCAGCATAATGTAGAGGATGACGCCGAGGCTCCACAGGTCACAGCGCTTGTCGTAGATGCTAGCTTCTTCATTAAAGGCTTCCACCACCTCAGGGGCCATATATTCAGCTGAGCCACACTGTAGGAATAAAAAACTCTTTAGTACGTACTGTAAAAGTCCTCGGACATATAAAGAAACGTTCACAAATCTCCCACATGGTTTTTAAATGCCACAAATACACCATTGGGTAGAGCAGAGAGGAACAATCTAGCCTCAAGTTCTGGTTTCACTTCATGTTTGCAAAATATATACTCATTACTACATCCCATTAGAATGTCCCTAGTTTGGACAACAAGTTCTGATGTATGGTAACAAATCACAAGATGAGCAACCTAGAGCTATCATTTGTCAGAACTGTCAGCACTCCCTCAGCTTGGCCTCTCCAGTTTGCTTTCACCTGCAGAGGCATTATCAAGTTCATTGTTCTGAGTTAAGCTGGGGTGGCCTGATCCAATTCAGACCTGGGAGTGTCAGCGGACAACTGTTCCAGCAGGGACCACAGGCTGCTGTCTGCACTGCGTCATGTGGAAACTAGGCCAAAAGGTTGCTGCTCGAGGGGAAAAAAAAAGAAAGAAAGAAAAAAAAGGATTTAAGCTGCTCTACACCGGCTGGGGATAAACAAGCCCCAACCCTGCTTGAGTGTTACATAACACACAAATACAAATGGACACCCTGAATGATGCACTAAAAATTTATGGAACAGACAAAAACACAGAGGAGGTTAGCAGTTTAGCGGGACAAGTGGACCGGTTTTTTTTTAAATGGAAGTGCAGCGGTCTGGTAAAAGATTGTTACACAACTACTGAATGAGTCACTGATGTAAACGGAGGAAGCTGAAGACATTATGCCGATGTTTCTGTGCAGACCGAGGAGGAGGAGACTATGTGTCCACAAATATCCTAAAAACCAGGATGGACTACCTTCGCTTTAACCCTGACAAATCTAAGCCCGAGCCTTGGTAACCTCGCAAACACACTCCATGTTCCCCTCAAACCATCAGAGCTCTGTAAATCTGTCAGGGGCATCACTTTCAAGGAAACAAGATAACAGGCAAAAATAGTGTGTGTCATGATAAAATGCGACTGTGCTTTTTCTTCTTCATCTTATAACACAATGCCTATGTAATCAGAAGTAAGAGCTATTGGTAAAACAATTGAAGCTAATAAAAGTCACCTGATAGTGGAAGCGTAACTGGACCCCTTTCACTAGGGACACAGTGGTACACTGTGATTCAACAAACCGAGAGCCCAACAGTGATCACCAATTGTCAGTTTATTGCCCAGCTGGTTCTGCTTCCAACATGACTAGGCTCTTACATAACGCTCCATGCAGGAGGAATCTTAGGAGTGCCACACAAAGCAGTGTGACGCTTACGAGCAGCCCCACCCGCTTCCTTCCATCGTTAAAAAGGAAAAACAAGTGTTTCGAGACAACATGTAGGCTAGAGTTAGGATTAGCAAGTGATATAAACAAGATGACTTATCGTCATTATGTACATCTAGTGACCTCAGCCACTTTTGGTGCTGGCATTGCATCAGTCTCAAGTATGTTTTCAGATGGTTTATGAAGGGAATGTTATCATGGTAAGAGAGGACTTAAGCTCTGGCAAAACCAGGGACTTTCCCTGGTCACTATTCTAGCAAGTAAAACCACAGTTGTGGGTGAAGAATGCAACAAAAAGAGTTATGGGGAAATCAACCACAGAGTAATTAAAATGGATAGTTCACCCAAAAATGAAAATTGTCATCAAATACCCATAAGACTTTTGTTCAAGCATGTTTGAGGTTTTGTTAACCAGATTTAATGTATGAATAACAGGCCAAATTAAATAAATTCATCATATGAAATTATAATGTCTCTTCAGAAGTCTTGGATTAGACTGCTTAATTCATAAAGATTGGTTTTAAGACGTCTTTATGAACTTTTCCAAGTGTCAGATTTTGGTGGAATAACTTTCAGTGGAGGGAGAGAAAGCTCAGGTTTAATTAAAAACATCTCCATTTGTGTTATGAAGTACTTTGGTCTACGGTTTCCTTGATCTGTAATCTTGACATAATTCTGTGACCTATGGTAGCACTTCACATCAAAACAGATGTTGAAATCTCACAAAACGTACTGGAGGTGATCACTTGAAGGTTTACTGGCTGTGGCTTTGAAGCAATAATCTTTATCTCTGGTGTTCTTATATTGATAGAGGACAACAGTTCAATGAAGTAACAATAAAAATGGGGTTTAAATGAAATGAAATGTAGGTGACAATGTGTTCATATGGGGAAAAAAAAAAAAGTTCAATGTGTGTGTTTGCAAGTTCTCAAACGCTACATAGGTGTTAAGTCCACACAACCTTTAATTAAAAATGACAAAAAAAAAAACAAACAAAAAAAACACTTCTTAAAATGGCTTTCTGGCTACTTTTCCCTACCCATGTCCTACAATCACCTGTCCCATAGCTCTTTTAGTCATGTTTTAACAATTTCAAACACTTTAATAGCATTTCAGAATCAAGAAGCTAATATCCTCCTGGGTTAAACTCACCGGAGTCAAGAGTTCAGGGGTGGAGATGGGAGAGCGGTCGCTATTCAGTTTGATCCCACTACCCAAATCAAAATCACAGATCTTCACTGGAGAAATCTACAAAAAAGAAAAAGCAAGTTAAGAAGAGTGTCGTATTGAGTATTCTTAAACCGGGACAATTCATGTCTTGTTCAACAGCTCAAAATGGAAAAAAAAGGAAAAAAAGAGAGATGAAGAAAAAAAGCAAAAAAAAAACAAAAAAACAAAAGTGTTACTGTACCCAACAGATTTGTCAAAAATCTGGTCAGAAATGCAGTGCATGTGTGTTCTTCTCAGATGTCTCATGTCTCCTCGTGTACAGAGAGAGACTCACCCGGTCACTATGCTCACAGAGGATGTTCTCTGGCTTTAGGTCTCGATGTGCCATCCCTAGAACAAGTAGAACACATAATGAATAATCATGAAGACATTGTGCATGAAGACATTGTGTTGTAGCAATAATAAAGGTCCCAACCTTTGTTATGTAGGAAGTCCAGAGCACTGGCGATGTCCTGCACCACTATGCTGGCTTCCTGCTCATTGAAGTGCTGTCTTCTGTGTATGTGAGTCAAGATGGAACCTGAGAAAATGGATAAATGCATTAAGATTGCTCATATTTTAGATCAAAAGTTCAAAGTTTTCATCTTCTCATGATACTTCAGAAATTCTAATATGCTGACTTGGTGCTCATGGAAAAAAAAAAAAAATGCATAAAACATTTAAGAAACCCACACACACCACTTACCGCCTCTCAGTTTTTCAAAGACCAAATAAAATTTGTCCTCTTCCTCAAAGTATTCCACCAGTTCCAAAATGTTTCTGTGGTGAGAAATCATTTTAACATTAGGCATCGTAACATGGTGTCTTAAAGGATTTTCAATGATCTTCACACACTTTGTACCTAAACCTAGTAGGCAGCTACTTTATACAGCAGCATTTTAACAGTCATAAGACCTGACCTATAACGGATTTCTATAGTTTTCCATTAGCATGTAGTTAAGCTACTCCAAGAATAAAGATACACAGCACAATTTTGGGTAAAGTATTCAATTTCTAATTCCATTCAAACTATTTAACATTTTAGTTTCTCTCCCCTTGTCCACCATCTTAGATTTAATTTTACCCTCAAAACGAGGTAACAGAACGGATCAATAGTGTCAGACAGAGCTTTCTGTACCTGTGGCCCTGACACTGGTAGAGCATTTCCACCTCCCTGAAGACACGGCTCCGACTGTGACCTGGCCTCTTCTCAATTATCTGTATAACATTGAAACATCTTAATGACCTAATATGAACCCAAGGAAGGACACAGGAGTTATGCAATTCAAGGTCAGAACACAATGAGTCTGTTTTGATGGGCTCTTTTGCTACCCTTTAAGTACACATTTGCTTTAAAGTGCCAAAACTCTCAGACATGTCCACGTCATCTCAGTATTCAGCTTGAGTCGACAGATCTGCGTGTCCCTCTGTGGATCACCCACACACAGTGTGTGTGGGAGATTAGCAAGCACACAGATGACACCGTTCGTCTACAAAAGAACATCTCAGACCACTGATTCAGCAGGTCACCACATGGTCATCAGGCTTTACAAGCCAGCAGACTAGACAGATTATTAGGTTTCACAACATTTAGGGCACGCAGACCACGTATGATGTTCACTGTAGTGGCAGGTTCTTAAGTCACAGACAAAGGGTTGACTAATGGTGCGTCCAAGTCATATCTGAAAAATTGTACTCATGAGTACCACCACAAAGTCGTACAAACTCTAGATCTTCTTCAAGCCCCAAGTTGGGGCTCTGTCAATGATAATCATGGCGGAATACCACAATTATTATAGGCTTTTTTTGTTTTTAAACAACAAAATAAGCTAACTCCTTGCACAAAATATAAAATCGCATTGTAATATAACAATATATGCAACAATAAGTTTTACAATGGCTTCATAAACTAAAAAAGCAAAACACACCTAATGCATATTTTTTGTTCTTCATTTTTCTATATATAGTTTAAAAACCATGCTGTATGTGTATTGTTAATTAAAAACAGTAGGTACACCACTATCTTGCTCTTACAAAAGTGACTTGAATGCACCTGGCGTCATAAACACGAATTCACAACTTGTAAATACGATCTTCCCAGAAGAATGCACCATAAATCACAATGAAAATCCTTTGAACCAAACCAATCCAATTTTCTGGTTTTGTTTACAGGGTGCAGATCCATCACCAGTCCATCGACAACTGGGAACGTTGTGATAAGTGGGGTGTTGCGGCGAAGTTAATTTAAATATCACTGCTAAAATAGAAGATCTCACAACACAGTCTATTGAATTTTACACTGCTGCACAAAAGATTGGGGGTTGGTGAGAAAGAAGCACAAATAAAAGTTTTGCAATTATTTGATCAAAAATTACAGCAAAACCTGCAATATGAAATATTAAAATAACATCCATTTGAAAACATCTATCTATCTATCTATCTATCTATCTATCTATCTATATATATATATATATATATATATAAAAAATTAATTAAAAAAATTCTCATTACCCCAGTGTTCAGTGTCATATGATCCTTCAGAAATCATTCCAATATGCTAATTTGTTGCTCAAGAAACATCATTGCTGAAAACGGTTGTGCTGAGTAATACTTTAAATGGAAATTTTCAGGATTATTTGAATAGAAAAATAAAAATCACTTATTTTTAACAAATATTTTGTAACATTATAAACATTTTAACTGTCACTTTATAATCAATTTAGAGCATCCATGCTGAGCAATTTTTGTTTGTTTGTTTGAAAAGAACCTAATACTTGCTGACCCCAGACTTTTGAATGATAGTGTACATTAATAACGTGCTTTAGTATACATTTCTAATGAGCTTGTAGAGGAGCATTTACGCCACAGTAACCCAAAAGGTTAAGCCATTAGCCAAACATTTCACCACAATTACACAATTCACATCACATGGGATGCAAATTACAAATAATTTTATCAGGGAAACTAAACTTTCTCCAACTTCTAGAAGAGCACCAGTTAATAGTACTCTTGGAATTTAACAATATTCCATGACACCAACTATGTGGAGAACCTGCCGTTTTCAATTTTGGGTTTCCTTTGGTAAGTTACAGAACATTTGCTATGAAATGCTACATGAATGCCCTGTACATGCTTTATTATTACCCTCCATTTCCATAATATTACCTTTCCATGTACTAGAGGTCAGACAGATGTAACGAGAGAAACCACACTGCTTTTTCAAAGATTACATGTCCTGCTACACAATAACAATTGGAAAGAGGAAGTTTCTCTGCTGAACAGGCATTACGGTCTTTTATTTTTGTTTCACAGCTGCAGCAGCAGCACAGTAGCTGGAAGGCCAATGTTCCAGAGAAGTACACATAACACAACGCATAACAAATAAAACGGCTCATAAGAACACCGCTCAAATGACCGTAAATCAAAGTAATGTCCAGTATTTCCTGACGAGGGCTGAAACACAGATACAGAGCCATCTGTCCCAGCATAAACCCCCTCTTATTCTTATGTAACGCACTACATTGAAGACAGTACGCATAACTGAGAGCCAAAGTTTGCTTGGCTGCCTTCCTCAACACATATTCCTGGTGTCAAACTCATCTTGGGAGTGTTCATAAAGAAATTTAAGAGAAGATACTAACAATGTGCACCTGGAATCCAAAGTTACTTCGATTTAGATGCAACTTTTGTATGATTTATTTTATATGGCTTAAAACAAGCCTTTTGATTCGCTCCTTCCTTTGAGCCTTTTATTTTCACATTGGTTTTAAGCACATTATCTATGCACTGCTCACTCTACAAAAATATGCTGTTTTTCTGCAGTCTCACAAGACCAGCTCAGATTACATTGCTAACTCCTTATACTTAAATATATTAATATCTTCCTAAAATTAATATTTTAGGAGTATTTATTGACAAAATGCAATATAAAACACACGAGTATGATTTCAGTGGTGTATAAAGACCTTACATAATGAACATCATGTTTTTATTACTTTAGAATGAGCAATTTCGATCTGCATACACCGCGGGTCCCTTTACACGTTAAGTCACCATTTTGCGCCGACATGTTTCTACAGTAGCCCTGAACGAACAAACAGAGTGCGATTGACTAGCTACTCTCTGATGTCTCAGATGACAACGTATTTGTCCTGTGTTGGCCACCATAGCTTCTCAATATTGCAATTTGCAAATCACTGCAAAAAGAATTTTACACACTGCACCTTTAACACTCTTCAGCAACTACCATGAGCCTGATTTGGCTACGATCTGATATTGTGACCGCAAAATCAGAGCAATAATCATGTGAGGATGGTATTTTGCTTTGGTAACTGGAGTTTAACCTGCACAAAGATATGATTTGAACACCGATCATTTGTTTAGCAATGTGCCATTTGAACAATAACACTAAACAAGGGTGCGGATACTTGCCTTAACTGCATATTCTTTATTGGTGATCAGATTGATGCAGGTCTGTACAACAGCATAAGCCCCTTCTCCAAGAACCTCATTTTCCAATTTGTAAACATCTATAAAGAAAAAAATAAATAAATAAATATTATATTTTCCCTCTACAGACAATTAAGCTCAACTCCAGGCTCGAGAATTTACAAAACAAACAAAGAAAGCTCGACCTTCAAAACGTCCAGAGAAACTGTCAGTGGCTCGGCATCTTTTTTTCTTCTTATTTCTCTTCTTGGCGTCAGGAATATAGATGGGCTTGCTGGAAGGAATGTCTTTAAATAAAAAAAAAAAAAAAAAAAAAAAAGTTAAGATAAACAATGTGTGGCAAGTTCATCCCTCTAATCTACTATGAACTTTGCATAGCACAGAATGCGTTCTTGAGGAGATATCTCTTATCGCTACCTCCTCAGTTTACGTCAACCACTACGAATGACAGTAACTGACAATATTGGTGAAACCGTAGACAAAACAGCTGTACCAGGCCTCGACGGGAGGTCTAACTTGAAGGAGGATTCCGAATCCACAAATTCATCAGTCTTGAAAGGATTTTGCCCCTGGGAACAGGAAAAAAGGAACATTTCTGTCATGAGTCACAAATTAAATCTGCAATTTCACATTCATTCAGGCCATTTAACCATTTTCTGACAGATTAGCAAATAACCAACCTTGAAGGAGCGATGGAATCCTGTGACCTCTGTGATTTTGTTCTGCACCATGTTTTCGAATCGTCAGATGATGAAGTTCAGCTTGGTGCCTAAATCAGTGCAATGGCTCCTTTAAATCAATTATATATCACCTCTGATCTGATCACCTCAAGGTGGTCGTGCAACAGATGACTCCTGCTTACACAGAGAGACCAAAACAGCATTATTATGAGTTCAGACACTCTTCCAGTGAGAGATAATCTGGAGTTTGAGATAGAGAGCACTACAAAAGAAGAGAAAAGCTCTAAAAAATATTCTCTCATTATTATTTTTTTTCATATTGCAAGAGTCAGCAGTCAGAAATTTAACATGTAACAAATGAATTAACTTGCCATTAAAATCGAGTAATATCAGCTGACAAGTCATGTATGTTTACATTCTGTTTAGTATTAGTTTATACGCTACCTCTGAGTTGCATGTGGTTACATTTAAAGTAATGAGCTGGAGTTTTATTTGCTCAAAAAGAGTTCCCAGAATCATTTCATAGGCAGAGGAAAGGGTTTCGTCTTACCCCGTTACTAGCCGTGAGGCGCCAGCGTTCACGCCGTTGCTCCAACCCACCGTGTAAAAGGTTGTTACTATGTGTTTGTCAATTTTAAGCTAATCTTGAGAGCACAACGCATATATAAGGTTTTATCCCGCACTCCACCCACTCGATATGCCACATCCAATCAAAATGATTGCTTAGAAAGTTAGCATTAAAAACCCAGAACACTATTGGACATTTCATTTTAGGGGCGGGGCATCTCTTTCCTACGTCATCTGTTCAGAAAGAAAACTGGACAGGCGCTTTAGTGGCAAATTCAGTGGCCTTGTTTATTGCCCCATCTGCTGGACAGTAGATAAATCAACACAGTTAAACTTTACATTTGAGGCAACATTTATTTTCTAGCTGTTTCTCATTCTTTTCTAAAGTTAAATTTTAAAAAAAAATCCCAAACTTTACACATTAATTTATGAATAATTAATTTTTACCATAGGACATATATATATATTATAATATTAATATATATTATATATATTTATGTTTGGTCAATTAATGCACTTGTGGTAAGGAGTTACATTTTTAAAACGGACGATTGAAGTACAAAGCGTTTCAAGTGTTTATAATTACACTTGTAATTGTAATTGTAAATAAAAATATGAGTGTAGTTTGACGTAAGTATGGTTGAGAACAGCTAATAGAGAAGGGGTTTTCGAACTGTGTTATTATTTAAATATATAATTACATATTTTGTTGGGGAGGGGCATTTTTTTCATTATTTTAATATAACGTAATTTTTTTTTTTTTTTAAACAATATCATCTTGGTTTACAACCACTAGTCTATCGGGATGCAGGACAACGGATGGATCACTGTAGCCATCTACTGGTCATTTATTATTTCTAATTAAGTCTAAATACCATAACATTTCAAAATAAATGCATAAGTTAAGTAAAACATATTCAATACCATACATTGTCGTTTTCCTGTTTTTTGTCTACTGTTTATAATTAGTATTGTTTTTAAATTCTATTTTGAGTTATAACTGTGTATTTGCTTACAAATATTCAATAAAAAATAAAAATAAAAGTTTGACAAAAAAAAAAAACATACAATGTCACAGATCACTATTTTCCAAACACAAAATTAAATCAAATAACTGTTTCGACCCACTAAATATTAAAAATGATACTTGAAAATAGTCTTCATTAAATGTGTACACATAGTTTTCTATGTTATTCGAATCAATTTCTGCTGATAATTAGAAGTGTAGCTGAGCTAAAAAAATTTAAAAAAAACATCAAACATGTATAGAAATAATGCTTAGAAAGCAACTGTAACAGAATTGTACGTATCTCATTTACGTGCCATGTCTATTTGCTGTGTCAACAATTATAGGATTTCCCTTGACATTTTGGGAGCCAACTACAGACAGGAAGACATATAATAGCAGGAAAGCCTTTCAGACTGCCAAAGTCCTGGAATATTTTAGAAAAACAAATAGATATTATAGTAGAACCACGACCTGCACAAAATATATAGAAAACACCCTCAAGATGCCGCTACAACTATCATAATGTATTTATTCTATCGACAAAATTGCAGATTGGGCAGTATTTTTAATTGCTGAACATTTTTAAATTGCTTTTTTTTATTATTAATTGCTATGTTGTGGATAATAAATTAACTAAAATGTTGTACAAAAATAAAATCGGTTGTAAAACTAAAAATGTCTAAATCTGAAACCCTGAGTTGCATGCATAATGTAATCATTTTGTCATTCATCAGTCAACACCGCGAACTGGAACGCGAACGTATGTTCTCGCGATATTTAAAGGTGAACGTTTCGCACGTAGCCAGGGTGGAAATGCCATCTAGCTTGGTAACGCCTTTCATTTGAATTAATGTCTTTTTTTAAAAAGAAGCTTTGAAAACTTCGTGAAATCCATTCATATTAAGTGTCATAATCAGTGTGCACTATAAATAATTTCTCATGGATACATGTTTTCTAAGCAAATTATGTAATGTTTTGTTGTTGTCTGCTAGCTCGTGAGTGCTGGCTGTTGCGCACGTCTTTGATTGTTTACCTTAGTGAGATGTTCTATTAGTTTTGTCAGTGAAGTCAATGAATTGCTTATTGTTTGAACACTGTTATTGATCAAATGCATGTTACTCTTCTAACTGCATTCAAGTCAAACGAGACTGTGTTGTTATCTTTGCAAACCCACATTAGAACTTGCTACGTGCCGTTCACTGAAAGTGTGCATGAGCATTAACGCTATTTCATATTTGTCTCATTTATTTAGTCTGAACTAGAGCGATTGGTATCTTAAAGTGAAGTTCTGGCTGGAAAGGATCGATCTTACTATCTCAACTCACCATGATGGAAGGTATGTCAGCGTTAGTACTGTGTTTTAAAGTTTATACACAAACTCTATTTTAAGTAGCAGACAATGTTCCACCAGGCTGTCAAATGTCCTGCTCGTTTTATGGGTGCAAGAGGACGTACAACAGTCCAGAAGCACTGAATAATCATCTTCAGGACCATCAAAAGAACACTGCCCAGTCTCTTCCAGGTATAAGATCATCAACATGGCTGTTTTTTCCGTATTAATGCACTTGATCGATGAATTGCTGTTTGTAATCATTAAATCATTTAATTTATAGTCATGAAAAGTGTCACGTAAGCAATTTGGTGTCTAATGCACTCTCCTTTACTCTTTAGGGAAAGCTTTCCTGTGCTCTCAAATAGGATGTGATGGTTCATTCAACAACATGCAGCAGCTCATGGAACATATGAGACACCATCACAAGCCAAATTATTTTTTCCTGTGAGTTACACTATGCATTTAGGCTTTTTTTTTTTCTTAATGAGGATACATGCATTTATAAATTGTCTCTATTTCTACTCTTCTGATAAAATTGGTTAATTTTTTTTATACCTTTTGGAAAGGTTTTAATCAAGTTAATCCCAATATAATTTTATATATTTTTAGAAGAAACGTGTCTAGAATATCTTTAGTTTCTCTATTAAATTTTAATAGTGCGTGTAGGATTTTCGCTACGAAAATAGCCAAAGAAGCTGTCATGGGATTAAAAACAAACAACCATTTCACTTTTTATTGCCATTGTTTCAGTATCAAATAAAACGACTGGGTCAGTTCGCAACTTCCCCTTAAAAGACCTCTTATCTGTCTCTTATCTCTTATCTAATTCAAGGAACTTTCTTTCTTTAAAAGTTTTCTCAAAATCTCTTTAAATTTATATCCCATCAATTCTGCTGTATAATATTTATATTATATTTCAGCTTCATGCCTCCTCTTTAACATTATTTCTATGCCCTTTAGGTGCGAGAGCTGCAGGGCCAAACTGCGTTCTTACCGCACTCTCCTTAAACACCTTCAGACCTGTGCCAAGGTTGCTAAGAATAAGGCTGCAGTAAAGACAGAGACTGGAATGGCGCTGGACGCAGAGCCCACCGGTGTTCCTCTCACTTCTGGTGACATGGAACCATCTGGACCCCTCTTAGCCTCAAATGTCCCAGAGGAGATGGAGTCTATGCCATCTATGCCCACTTTGGCAACACCGGCAAACATGCCAGTAACCCAGCGGCTTCCAGAAAACAGTGCTTTCACTAACCCGACCCCTGCAGGCCCTGCAACTCTTCTCCTTGCCACTCTAAATCCCGCCTCAACCCAAAGTCTTCCTTGCAATCCAGAATCCCCCTACAGCCCCTTTCCACCCACTCTGTCTCCTGTTAACCCAGCTATCCTGCCAGATCCGGGACAACAGCAGCAGAGGTCACCCAGGTCTGGTCCTCCCAGTCTGCCCTCTTCACCGCCCCTGCCGTCACCCCCAGGATCAAACGCAGTCTGGAGGAAGAACCAAGGTGAATGGATCTCATAAAGCTTTCCTCTGTGAGTTAGGAAAGTTAACTTAAAGTGTTAGTTCACCTAAAAACGAAATTTCTGTCATTAATTACTCACTCACATGTCGTTCTACACCCGTAGGACCTTCATTTATCTTCGGGACACAAATAGTGTTGGGCGATATGAAAAAAATCTTATATCACGATATGAGTGATTTCATATCACGATAACAATATATATCACGTATGTAGTAATGTTTGCTTTAAATAAAATTTTTATATCAAATTTTTCATACCTTTGAAATTTTGTAATTCTTTTCACCAATTTCAGTATCACTAAAAAAATAATACTAGCCTAAAAACTCAAGCTTACAGAAGACAAGTAAACAGTGATAAAGAGCAAAGAATACCAACTACAATAGAACAAATGCACAGAGGAAATGGACCTACCTGAAAAACGTCAAGCACAAGAAATACGACAAAGAATATGTAGTAATTAAATGTATTAAAAAAAAACAATGCATTGGCTTTACTGTGTAACTTAATAATACACCTATTCTTATTAAAGTTACAAAGGCAAGCAATGAGAGATTTTCTCTCTTTTTTTGTTGTTGGATTAGTATTAATATTGACAGCAGGTACAGCATATTTGTTTTGTTTTTGCGCACAAAAAGTTTTCTCATCGTGTCATAAAATTAAGCTTGAACCACTGTAATCACGTGAACTATTTTAACGACGTCTTTAGTACCCTTCTGGACCTTGAAAGTGGCAGTTAAATTGCTGTCTATGGAGGAGTCAGATAGCGTTCATTAAATATCTTAATTTGTGTTCCGAAGATGAACAAAGGTGTTGCGGGTGTGGAACGACACGAGGGTGAGCAATTAATGACCGAATTTTCCTTTTTGGGTGAACTAACCCTTTAAAGCAAGTGTCATTGCTCTCAATGGGTCTTATTCACTATCCATGCATATACACAAATTTGAGCAGGAATATCTGATCATGATTCATCAATAAAAAAAAATTCTAAATTTTTTTTATGACAACTGAAAGCACATGTACTCACAAAATCTACATACACATAATGTGTCATATATATATATATATATATATATATATATTCGCTGCCAAAGAAAGTTTGTGCGGAATGGAGATTGTTTGGGTGTGTTTTATGCAAATCACTAACCTTGGGCACGCATTTGCTCTTTTAGAGTACTCCAGATTCATTAACATTAGCACAAGGTTAACAACAAATCCATGTTTATACACATTTGTTGTGAACTAGGTGAATTTTTTTTCATAAGAAGTTCTCCTGTGCACATAAATCTGAATAATCCATGCAATTATTAGTGAATGAGACCCAGTGTTCCTTAAATCATCCTACATTTTAGACATAGTTCACCTGTGTATTTTCCAGTTTGCTCAACTGATCTCACCTGCTTATCAACAGGTGTGAGTCCTTTTTAAAGGGAATTTGTAAGTCACATGGGGGGAAATGCCTAAGCCTTGGCCATGGCCACTTTGAGTGAACTGTGTTTTGTCATGTTGCACTGTCCTGCCAGACCCGCCCGGGCCCCTTTTGCACAGATGGAACTCTCCAAGCAGTCAGAGTTTAAGTAGAGATGAAGTCCAGGTGAGGCACAGAGAATCCACACACACATTGCTTGAGGGAACAATCAGATCTTCCCTCAAATGGTACTTTAGATGCTAATTCTCCTTCCCTTCCCCTGCTTTAACCGGTCTTAGTGTTTCCCTGGGTGTGCCATCTAGCTGCACGACTCAGTCCACTCCCATCCGATCCTAAATGCATATGTCCGGGGGCTTCACTAACATGTAATGAGACATCAGAGAGTCTGCTTTTAGGGCGGTGTTCCTTTAATTCACTTTTTTTCCCTTTCCATTAGCATTTTTGCAAATATCAGGTGGTCATTTCTGGCAAGAGATGGTGCTGTTTCATAATAATCAATCATGTGTGGAAATGTTGTGAGCGCTTAATCCCAACACCTGTGTGCCCATTTCCATCTGTCTAAACTGGGTTTAATCATTTTGATTGTGTGAATAATATTGCTTTTGTATATGAGCTGATGGCAGTGGTCATTGGGGTTCTTTTTCCAGCTCAAGTAATCATGTATTTTTCTTCTTCTTTTTTTAATACTGGTGAAGGTTTTCTGTTACTGTCTACAAACATTCTCAATGAACGTATAACCATCAATATTGATTGTCTTTGAGTTAGTTTTGATTTTAATGACTCGCCCATTAATTCAATCTTTCAGCTCAGTCCTTCAACTGCCGCATCCTGTGGGAACACACAAGAGGGCGATACAGCTGCCTACAGTGTGGCCACTGCACCCCAGACCGGGGGGAGATGACCGCTCACATCGAAGGTCAGCACAAGAACCCGGCTGGCAAAGTGAACGGTGATCATGGTATGATTCCCTCCTTCAGATTTTTAATTACAAACCTTTTAATGAATTCAGTAGTCTTTCAGTTTGTATTTTATTGGGTTAAGGCTGGAATACACTTTTGCACAGATTTTTGCACTGTGAATGAGTTGACGCAAATTGCTGAAAGACAGATTTCGGGTGGTCAGAGTTAACAGATTTCGCAGAAGGTCACGTAGTGTATAATGGGCACAGACTATTATTTTTATTTAGCTTCATACTCTGATTCCATCCAGTCGGAGGATATCAAACAAAAGGACATTTTAGAGAGCATTATTCTCATTTGTCATACGTCTCCTAGCATCTAGGCGCATGTTTCTGCGCAAGTTTGTTGTGTTCGGAGTGCCTGAAAGTCTTGTAACTTATGAACAGTCTAAGTGTAATGTAGTGTATTCCAGCCTTTAGTTTTTTGAAAATAATTTCACAATGAAGTGACATTATCTGACCAGACTGAACCTTCTGTGCATTTTACAGATCCAGAGAATGGCACTACTTCTTTACTGGCTAAGACTTCCCTGCACACAGAGAACTCCACTTATACACAGCTCTAGCATGAAATGAGATATGAAGACAAGCTATTTGACGAAGAAATTTTTTTGCAGCTTTTTATAAAGAGATGGCAACTCCATGTTTTTATTTTACTGTCGGTGTGGATTTCAAGAATCTCAATGGCCTGGATCTGTCACAAGCAGCACTAAGTTCTGCATGCCTTGTCTTCAGTAAGCATTTGTCAGTCATCTCGGCTTAGAAAAAGACTTGTTAGTTTTTTTATATAATTTGGAATTGCATATAAATAACCTGAATGATGTTGTAATATTATGTAACCTACATTTAAAAAAAAAAAAATCTTTTTGCAGGAGGGTGCATCTCCAAAAGTATTCATTGTCTAAAAAAAAACAACTTAGCCACTTGCTATTGTCAAAATTAAAGACAGTCGTTTCTGTAGTGTTTACTATTTGCAAATAAAACTTGTTGGAAAAATTGAAAAAGTGTGATGGAAGTTTGTTTTAATATCTTGCATGATTTTCTGTGGTGGAATTTAAGTATTTAATATTCCGTTTGTAAATTGTTCAATTGAACTCTTAATAGTTTTTTCAAAACTTCACGAAAGAAAGTTCGTGAAAACCTTTACGTAAAATTTGCAGTAAAGGGTGGAGCAAGTTTATTTGCATAGTGTGCAAGCAAATAATTAATGAAGATGAAAGACGAAAAAGACAATTAGATGAAAGCCATTCTGCTTTTATTTTAAAAACTGTCAGTGTCGCGGCCATTTGTTCAAACTGTTCAGTTTCTCCCTTCACACTCCGTCAGATGTAAGAGCGAGGATGTACATTCAATCTACTTCAACGGTTTTGTAAATAAACTAAACAACCGGAACACAGGCAGCAATGGAGAACATGGTAATAAGACTTTACTGACACTGCCAGACAGCCATTGGAGACATATATGCACGATTTTAGCATTTAGAGTTAAAGACGCGAGGCCAACGTTTTTTCTGAAGATGGTCAGGATGCTAACTTAGCCAGCTAGTCACTCGTACGAGGCTTAAAGCAGGAAACCCGTGGAATTACATGAGTATTTTATGTAAATTTTAGTCGTGACGAAGATGTGCTTACAGAAACTAATCTGTCTTTTTATAAAACCTCAGCATTTGGCCTATAGGACAGATTGAGTCTTGAGTTCCAACACTCACTAGCTGTCCGGCTAGTCCGGAGTCTAGTCACAAAACCTAGTGAGCTGCCCTACATAGACAGCATTTGTGGGCGTCACAGGCCAGGCGCGCGCGAACGTTCGAACGCTCCCGTCGCCAAACATGCTGTCTAGATAGGGAGCTCACTAGGTTTTGGGACAGTCATCATCAGAAAATTGTTCCTTTTGAATTGCAATGCATTTAATTTAATTACACTAAATTATTTCAACGGCATCTGACGATTTTCAATATATAAAAACCCCTAAAAGTCTCTTCAGGACTCATGTGAAAGCGAGACGATTCAATGACAGCTCATTAGATATGCAAAATTCCTGTGCTCTGACTGCTGTCTGTCTGAATAAATGCATGGCCTTTTTAAGGTATTGAAACTACTTCAGTCTTAAAACCTTAACATTTTAAAGCTTTTAAAATGTCTTATGGCCAGGCTTTGTCTTGTAGGGTTTTCTTATCTAGTTATTTTTGAAATGCACTGCTTGTGTAGTTTTGTATTATGCAGTCACTGGAAAAAAAAAAATGTGTTAGGTGTGGATAGGATGCAAACATTGGCAAGGCATTTATTGACCACTGAGCTAATGCAAACAATCGGTAATTTTGTTTCCATACTAAGAAAAGCTGTAAACCATCAAGCATGTGAAGAATGTCACAGAAATGGAAGTTTCCGTCTCACGCTGTCAGAGAGATTTCGCTCAGATATGAAGTCTAGATCTGACAGAGCACCTTTTTAGTTCTTTTTAGTCTCACTTTGGTCTAAATGTCACTCACAGATCAAATATTGCAATTCAGCAAGTGCTTATTGTTGCTGTGTTGCCATGTTCAGAATAGAAAACGGCCTTTAGTCTTCTGGTGGATGATTGTTGCGTTCCTCTTATTACAGTGCACTGTGCAGGTGAAACTGGAGCTGGGACACAGAGCCCAGTTAAGGAAGAAAGTCACTAACGAGGGCTTCACACATGACTGGATGGTGTTTGTTCGGGGCCCAGAGGCATGTGACATCCAGCACTTTGTGGAGAGAGTTGTCTTCCGCCTTCACGAAAGCTTCCCAAAACCCAAGAGAGGCAGGTTATATTTTGAGTGTACTTCATAACACTGTGACTTTATACTGACGGTGATGGTAGGTTAAGATTCCCTTTCTGTCAGTATTAAAGAGATGCCTAATGTATGCACTCATTTGCTGTTGTGTTAAATCTGCCCTTTTAACATAACAAGCTTTGTGGAGGTACAGCATGTGAAGACCTAAGACCTAGGATCATATAAAAATAATAATAACTAGCATTGAAACATTACCAACCCTGGCAAAAATGATTCAATCACCACACTTCTTTTGCCACATTCTGTGTTGGATTTCCTTCTTGAAGGACTTCGCATTGTTTCAGTTGACAACTCTCTGTTGACGCCTTATTTCCTTTCAATTAAAAATGTCCAACAGCTTGTTAAGGTCTGTTATTGAACTGAACTGAATCAACAGCTGAGCTGACTGAGCTGAATAACGACAACATTGTCTTCTGTAAAGTTGCTTTACGGCTGAAATTGAATTTCTTTTATAAGTAATGAATTTCCTGTTTATTACTGTGACGCTGCTTTAACAATCTATTGTATAAAGCACTATATAAATAAATGTGAACTCTTTACTGCTGATTAATTGTCAAAAGGTATTTGAGGAAAACTTTATTTGGTGACACTTAATTCTAAGGTGACGTAGTTACACATTACTACAGTTATTTACTATAGTTATAAGAGTAAATTATGCTATAAATATATAACCAATAAATAATAAATATATAACCATAAATCTAACCGTAATTAACAAGTAGTTAATTAATATTACTCAGTAATTACTAGAGTAAGTACAATGTAACTATGTCACCTTAAAATAAAGTGTAACCATTTATTTTAGTGTCCTTGTTACACGTGCTTACAGTAATAATAACACCAACAGTAAATTATGCATAATTACATGCAATTAAACCCTAATTATGTAGTAAGTGCTTATTGTTAATTAATATTACTTAAAACATAAATGTTTAGTTACACTGTAACAAGCACACCTTTAAATAAAGTGTAACTGGTATTTGCTTTAGAAATACACATTACAAGGTGATTCTATATATTGTTTTTCTTCAAAATTGTTATTCCATATTTCCTCTATTTGATCTGGTAAACAATATACCAAATTCATTTTTTTCAGGAATGTTTTACGCAGCCAGATTGTTCAGCTATTAAACAAATTGTTTTGTGTCATATCTGTGATTTGTTTATTTGCGCAAAGTTAAAAACGGATGTAGTTTTATTGGTACAAGTAAGTATATTGATTCAAATTTTATCCAGGGGTTGTATTTAAAGGTGAAGTGTGTCCTTTTTTTTAATGTTACATTCTTCTATCCCAGTTAATTGTGCCAGTTATAGGTTGACTTCTGAAAAAGCGTTAACTTTGTCTCTGGGGTGCTTTCAAAATATCTCCCTGTTTGTTGGAGTGGTCTGATATGTCAACCTCTGGCTCAACCAATGGCATGATTTTGGGGTGGGGCTACCTGATTTTCAGAGTGTTGCAGAAACCTGTTTGGAAAAAATGGTTATTTTTGCAATTCCGTGGTGTCAGTAGTGGCAAAGAAATAGCACACTTGAGCTTACGTAGTATGTACATGTAGATAGTACATTTTGGTTTCATATTTCCGTTTCAGTTTACATTGAAAAATGCATAGCTAAACATTAACACAATATTACTCTTTTTTTTCACAGTGTGTAAAGAGCCTCCATATAAAGTGGAAGAGTCTGGCTATGCTGGTTTCCTCATGCCCATAGAAGTTTATTTCAAAAACAAGGTGAGCATATCACCCCATATCTACAGCAGTATTTGCATTTTGTCGCCTTTGACATGAATAACTGGTATTTCAGGCAAGACTCATGAAAAGTCTGTCAGATTGTCATGCTCCGTCTTTTAGATGTGAGCCTGGGTGCGTTATTTTTTAAGCAGTTTGTTGTCTGTATTGGAAAAATGTTGTGATGAAGAGTTTTGCAATTTGGTAAAGGTAAAGGTCATACAACTAGGTGAACTCAGTATTTGCTCTGGGAGCTAACAGATTTACAGACACACTAACAGAGAACTGACATGAAGCTTTTAAACTGCAGAGAACTTGGAGGGAGTATAAATGGTAAGAATAAGTGAATTTGTATTTCACTTTAAGGCTTACTTCCTTTTCATGTTGTTATCATATTGTACACTTACTTTCTAGAATTTGTAGTGGAATATTTCTGGAGGTTTTCCATGTTCTCTTGTTTTCTTCTAACGTAATCTATCAAAGACCTTACGTTGACCTGACTTCACTGTAAATGTTTTTCACGCATTGCTAGATTGAGGGTCAGGTTTGATACTTATGTTCAACTCAACATATATTTTTTAAATATCTATGAAGCCTAAACATGCTTGTCTCTTCTATCACAGGAGGAGCCTAAAAAGGTGTGCTTTAATTATGATCTTTTCTTGAACTTGGAGGGCAACCCACCAGTCAACCACCTGCGCTGTGAGAAGCTTACATTTAACAACCCCACGCACGAATTTCGACGCAAGCTGGTCAAGGCCGGTGGGGTGAGCAGGGATGTTTGTTCTTGCTTTTTCTGTACCTCTGTAATCAGCTCTTTTCAACAGACTCTCACTCTCTCTTTCCGTTGGGGTGTTATTCTTGTCTCAGGCTATAGTTGTTCCTGAGGGAGCGGAGATGATGCCAAGGCCCAGCCCAGATTATCCAATGCTGCCGACTATTCCACTCTCTGCCTTCTCAGACCCCAAGAAGATCAAATCCTCTCATGCAGTAAAGGTTAGTGAAAAAAAAATCATTCTTTGGTCAAAGAGTTTTAAATTATTTTAAATAATTCTTTAAATTGTTTTCAAAACCTATTTAAAGGGTTTAAGGTTTATAGTCTTATTGTTCCATTTTGAAATTTGCAATATTTTGCACATTTTCACAAAAAAGAAAGTTTTTGCTTAGTGAGCGTTGATTAATTACTCACCCTCATTCTAAGCCTGTAAGACTTTCGTTCATCGCCAGAACACAAATTAATATATTTTTAATGAAGATTTCCATTCACCCAAACTTTAACCCTTCAATAAAGTTTACAAAGAGATCGTAAATGAAATCCATATGAATTATCTTCATTTATCAGAAGTTTAATTAAAATCTTTTGTAGAGACACGATTGCTTTATCATGATGAAAAGATTTAATTTAGATTTTTATTCACATATGAACATTGATCAGTGCACATTCAAAGAGCACATCAAATATGGTAAATGGAAGCTCAAACATGCTTGACTCTGACTTTTATCGTGTCACGCGAGCACATATGAGCTAGAGCTCTACGATTTATTTTTCAGTCCTATTCCTGCAACATTCCGTCTTATTCCTGCTAAAAATAAGTTAAATTTCTTCTGGCTCCGATCCACAACTTTTACGTTTCATCCTGCTCCCATCTGTAAAATCCCACAGGTAGAGATCTACACAGTTTTTCTTGTCCTGTTCCAGTAAGATTCTGTCACGCTCCAGTGTCATAGGCTACTTTTTCCAATTCCCACACACATTTGAGATGTCAGACCTCACTTTGAAACATTTGTCGCAGCAGGAAAAGGGTGCTTTTCCTTGCTGTCGCATTCAACCCAACTCGAAAAACATTGAGAATATCCAACTCTGTGCCTGCAACAACCTTTTGTTGTTGCTGTGCAATAGACGATTGACATTCTGGGTTCTGGGGATCCCTGGAATTCAGACCTCTAATTTGTGCTTCAGTTGACCATATTTGATGAGTAAACCAATCTCTTCGTATGGATTACTTTTATGATGTCTTTATGAACTTTTTGAAGCGTTAGAATTTTGGTGGAGTGTACTTTCAGTGGAGGGACAGAAACATCTCAGCTTTCATTAAAAAAATCTTCAGTTATGTTTTGAAGATGGTCTTATGGGTTTGGAACGCCATAAAGGTGAGTGCTTATCGAGCTCTCCCCGATGGAAAACTCTAGTAAGGTCACAGTGGTAGGGTGTTCTGGATGGCTTTTCAAGCTGTTATGAGTATGCATTTAAAGATCAGTCTTTTAAAACATTTTTTGTAGGAGTCAAGTAAAGATGGAGGAAGTGGGAGCAGCAAAGGCCTTAAAGCCCATAAGGCAACCAAAGAGCACAGAGAGCGCACACGAAAGGACTCTGAGAGCAAGGCCACGTCCCGAGAGAGCGACCGTGAGGGCAGCAAGTCTTCACGAGACCAATCATCGTCCTCTTTTTCAAAGAAAGCCCCAGATGGCCGAGGAAAAGACGAGGGGAAACCTATACCCAAAGCAGCCTTCAAAGAGCCCAAACTTACGGTCAGAGAGTCCAAGATGGATGGCACGTCTCCAAAAGGTGGCGGAGCAGTGACGGGCGGAGGGGGTCAGCTGGACACTCGAACCCCGAGCAAGCGGCCCTCCTCTGCCATGGAGTCTCCGAAGCTAAGTACCAAGAAACAGAAGAGGATGGGCTCTGAGGGGATGAAGGGGCCCGTGAGCGGAGGCTACAGCAGCAACTCTCCCCGTATTACCTCAACAACACCCTCCACGTACGTCGAGAAGAAAACCCCTAAAGATAAAGTCCCCTGGCCCAAGATGAAACCCGAGGCGCAGGAAGTGAAAAGGCAGCACGACTCTGACGAATCCAACTCTGAGGATGAAGCCTCTTCCAAATCAGAGGTATGTTTATGCCTGTCCATCGGCAGAGCAGGGATTTGAATGTATTCAAATGGAATACAGCTCAAGGATGTTGTTTTTTTAGCAGTCGGCTCCATCCAGTCCATCAAGTTCCAGCTCCAGCTCCAGCTCTGATTCTGACTTTGAGCCATCGCAGAAGCAAGGCCAAGGTACTAGGAGTTTAATCATGAATTGTGAATTGTATAATCAGTAGTGTGTCCCTTCATTATGTTTGGTTGAATGTAATGATTGTTTCCAGGGCCACTCCGTTCTATGGTAGAGGACATGCACTCTGAAGGCTCTGATGATGACAGCAGCTCTGAGGTTGAGACACCCATGAAAACGACTCCACCCAATCTGGACTCTCGGTTTGTACCATGCACTTTGAGGTCCAATTTGCTCTTGTTTGAGGAACTGAAATGTTTACTAAAAAAGAAAACATGAAAAACAAATGTCCATGCAGACAAGTATTTTGTCCACATTGTACAAATCACCAATATTACAAGGACCATGTTACAGATTGAATCCAATTTATCTTCCTTTCACAAGATCATTCTGAGTTTCCCCTTTTCAGTTTAAGCATGGACAGTGAGAGTGATGGCAATGAGGAGTCCCGTCCTCCTAGCCAGGAGGCCCCCTCACCTCTACCTAAACTGAGCTCAGCAAACCTCAAGGTAAGATTGGATTGCATTGCGATGAAACTTCAGACTGGTTTATATTTGAAAGCTTTTGGAAATCATTTGTGTTCTTTGTCAGATGTTAGGGAAAAAGAGCCCAGATTCTTGCACTCGTGAGAAGATGCTCAAGAGGGGATACGACAAGGTAGGAAGGGTAAATAACTGAATCCTACTCATCAGTGGCTGAAATTCTGATTTTAATTGCACATAAATCTACAGTGGAAGATTTAAACAAGTGATCTGATTACAGGCTTATACAGAGGAGCTTGTGGACCTCCATCGCAGGCTGATGGCTCTGAGAGAAAGGAATATTTTACAACAGGTAATATTAAGTTATTTATGTATTTGAGTATATTTTCTGACAAATTCTTTCACCATCACAAATTATACCAAAAGTGCTTTGAGGATTAATCAATGCCTTATTTCAGGACACAAAAATGACATTTCTGTCATTAAGTACTCACCCTCATGTTGTTCCAAACCCATAAGACCGTTGTTCATCTTCTGAAAACAAATTGAGATATTTTTGATGAAATCTAAGAGGTTTCTGATACCCCATAGGAGCAATGTAGTTATCACATTCAAGGTCCAGAAAAGTAGTACAGACATTATTAACATAGTTGACTGAACAAACATAGTTAACAAAACAGTTACGGACGGCAGCAGCTGCTGATACCTCGTTCTGTTACACACGCGTGAATAACATGCATGCACTCGCACAAATGCGACCACATAAAATTTTTACTCGCACATCCTCAAAAAATGATCGCATATGCGACCATTTTAGTCGCAGTCTGGAACCCTGCACTTTTGTCACCTTTCAGGAGTGATTGCTGCTTGCTGCTTTTTGTTTGACACATTACTTTGTGTCTTTTAGATTGTAAACCTCATTGAGAAGACTGGCCATTTCAACATCACCAATACAACCTTTGACTTTGACCTGTTCTCCTTGGATGAGTCAACTGTGCGCAAACTCCAGAGCTACCTGGAAGCCACGTCTACATGACACAAGGATGCTGCTCGGTTGTGATTTTTTTTTTTAGAAGTGTGAGAGAGGCCTCCAAACTGACTGGGGGAAGAGGGAAAGGTATTGAAAGCAACATATAAATGCACAGGAAATGAACAAAAACAAAATGAACAAACAAAAAAAAACTTTATACTGTAATACATATAAGCAAACAAAAGGACCAGGGGCATAAAGGGGCGGCATTCAGGGTTTATCTAATAACAGCACTGCGCATTGCACTAAGAAACAAACTGTCGGCACAATACTGTCCAAAATGGACAAGATCTTGCATGGGCACCGTGGATGAGATACCTTATTACAAGTAGGTACATTTCAAGACTGGTTTTGCACCAAAGCTGTAACACTGGTGGAATGGATCCCTCGCTCGGGCCTTTATGCAGGGGCGATGACTGAAAGACTGTGTCCCCTCTCTACCCTGTCACTCTTCTGCTCCATTTATGTCGACCACTCAGCACAGTGTGGTGGCGTGAAAAGAGCCCAACTAGATCAAACCTTATCGGCATACTGTTTGTGTCTGCATAGCTTTGTAGCCCCATGTGTTGGATAAAGTAATACTCTCAAGCTTTGGTGATAGATGCCCCCTCGGATCAGCTAAAGGGGAAAACCTATCTGCCTTTGTAGTGCCTTTTTAAAATATCATGTTTTTAATTATAATTGTTTGTGAGTCTCTCATTGGTCTTGGGATGACCAAAAATGATCCGTCAATATTGAAATGCCTGAAATTGACATTCAGAGCCCTTTTAAAGGCGGTTTAATACCTGTCCGGAAAGAACACATTATGATAAAGCCGTTTTACATGTGTGGTCCGAGAAGGTCTTGTGCATTATTCTGTTTTTTTGATGGTCAACAACATGAAGTCAATTTGTTAAGCATGTAAGGTTCTTTTTGTAGTTTATTTAAGTAACTGTGCACTTTTTCTGGTCACTTCAGTGCTTTGTAATGATCTGATAACTATATTTATGATTATTTTCTCTTTTTTTTTTTACATAATATTGACTTGCAAAAATGTACAGATTTTTGTCAATGTTTTTAAATGCATATTTTGAAGTCATATTATTGATTATTCAATCACTTGAGAGAATATGCACACAGAATGAAGGGGGAAGGGTTTGTCTGTATTCCGATGGTGCAATTGGAAAAAGAGTCTTCTGTTCACCTGAAGTATTATATAAGTGAAAATGTATTTGTGTCAGATACATATTGTCTGATGACATTGCTTTTTAAAAAGCATACCTGCTTGACATGTTATTCTTCATTGTCGATTGCCAGTTACCCCTTTTGATTCATTCTCAATAATGTATGGTTATAAAGTAAACAATGTTTTCAGTGAAACTTTTGTGGCAGATGTATGTTACATCATGGGTAAATGGCAGAGATCCATGTTAGTGCATGATCAACACATAAATTTTCACTTGCAGGAATATGCACACAAATCTCACAACCCTATATGTTTACTTTATCAGCTTTTCTCAGGAATACAGAAGATGCTCTTAATAAATCCAAACAATACAAACCCATATAACATGAAGCACAAGCTAGAAACTTGTAGATCTCTTGGTTGTGCTTTCTTCTCAACCGTTGTAGGATAGCCATTTCAGGGGGAAGGGGTTTGTTTCACAGTATTTATGTAAATATGTAACAATGTGCATTAAATAGGTTACCACACACTAAAGACTGAAATTGTTGAACCATTAAAGCCCATTCTTCATTTAGTTTATAAGTATTTGTGTTTATAAATTTCCTTCTTAAAACAGTCATTCCTACTATTTGTGCCTTCTGGGATGAAAGGAATGTTTTAAAAAGTGACAAACTATTATTTATAGCAACATTTTAAACACATGACTGACAAATTATCCATTGGTGAAACAATAATAGCCTAACATACTATTACAGCCAATTAAAATCTGTACAAATAACAATATATGTGCCATAGCTTGTACTGGCGATTTCACAGACACCAAATTATTGGACCTATACATCATAAAATACAAACCAAAATTACATCAAAAGCACATAACGCGGAGGTGTGTGGAAAGAAATTGTTTAGGGTTATAAATAGAGTAATTTTATATATTTTATGGAGGCCATGTGTATTGTTCAGACTGAGTAAGTTGCTATCCGGTTTCGAGGACTTTTATTTTATTTTTTTTAAATTACATAGAGACCGGAAGCAACTTACTGACGCTAGGTTCCCGTTTATTCCAATGGTCGATTTGCCGGGATACGAAGCGGATGGAGAGTACAGTCGTCGTGTTTACGGTAAATCTGGGATTTTGCATTTGTAAACACAACAATGCTGCTAGGATAACATAGTCGACGTGTACACATTTCTTCACTTGCAGGATTACGACCGTTAGCGTGCATCTGAAAGTAGTAATCGTGTCTCTGACATGACTCATAAGATTTTTGGGCTACTAGCAGCCTTGACCGTTTTGTTTTACAAACTTCTTCTTCTTCTTAATCTTAAAAAGAACGATTATATGGTTATGTACTGATCATTGTTTTAAACCTCGACTACAAATATGTTTTTAACACATCTAAAGGATAAATTCGGGAGCTCATCTAGGTACAAAAGCTGCTAGTTCTGATGTCCTGACAACCGTTAATGTTTCAGTCAGCTGCGTCCAGAAACAATAAAGCCATCTTAAATGCGTTTACTTTGGAATTTGTCGTTAAATCGAAGATCATTACCTTGGTCATAACCCTTGTAAACATATTTGAGTTAGATGACACTATTGCTACCTTATATTTAAAGAAAATACCTTCATTTTGTGTGTGGTTTATTTAACTTTAATAGCTCTTATTGAGTTCATATTAAATTAAATGCAATGTAAACGTCTAAAAAGCTGTCCCATGCTAAACCTATTGACTGTATCGCTTGTACGTGTTTTTGGTGGGAGCATTTTCGAGCTGCCAGTGTGATGTGTTCTTTGTTTGAAGTAGACGCGTTTATCTTCTCTGTTGCATGCTGCATTATGTCCTTTTTTAATGTTCTGCTTTTTCAGGAAAAACGTGAGAGGTCGTGAAGATGAGTTCTCAGCAGTATCCACGTCCAGGACTCCCATCTGGCCTGGGACAAGGACAAACACCAGGCAGTAACACTACAGGACTTCCAGGAAGTCAAAAGAACACAGGTTTAAGACACATTGACTTGTACAACTAGTATTAAACAAACTATAGCTTCACTCCAACACTTCTGTATCACGCTTACCAGATGATTATAAATATTTATATACATTACTTTTAAAATGTTTTGGGTAGGTGAGATATCTTTAATGTTTTTGAGAGAAGTCTATTAGGCTTTTCATTCTAATCATTCTAGAAATCATTCTAATATGCTGATCAAGAAACATTTCTTATTATTTGCAATGTTGAAAACAGTTGTGCACCTTAAAGGATTAGTTCACTTCGGAATTTAAATTTTCTGATAATTTACTCACCCCCACGTCATCCATATGCCTTTCTTTCTTCAGTCGAAAAGAAATATAATATATAATATATAATAAATGGTTTTTGAGGAAAACATTCCAGGATTTCTCTTCATATAGTGGTTCAACAGGTTGAAGGTCCAAATTGCAGTTTGCGATCCCTGCCGAGGAATAAGGTTCTTATCTAGTGTAGCGATCGGTCATTTTCAAAAAAAAAATATTAAAATGATACTTCTTAACCATAAATGCTCATCTTACTCTAGCTCTGTGATGCACCACACATTACATAATCACGGTGGATTAGACGCGTGTGATGTAGGCAGAAAAGGCTGATGCTGCGTTCCAGACAAATCGGATTTTGTATTTTTCCCACCTCCTTCCAGAGGTCGGGGTTGATCGACGTACCCCTGAGTTCACACATCAAATGTCCGGCTTTGAGTGGCGTTTCACTCGGGGGTATGCCGATCAACCGAACCTCAGCGAGACGCGTCATTTGACGTCACTTCCAAGATGTCGACACGTCCTGCTTCCAATGAATGTGATGACTGGAACTCACTGAGGTCTAAAGTGGGATATCCATGCCCAACGTTAAAAACACCACATAGACATAAACAACATTAAAATCTTGATTTTCTTTAATATTTTAGTGGAAACCATAATACTTTGTTGAAAGTTCAAAAGAACAGCATTAATTTAGCATTACAATTTTTTGGAACATTATAAATATCTCTGCAATCACTTTTGATCAATTTAATGCACCTTGCTGACCCTAAACTTTTGAACAGTAATGTAGTTGAAAATAGACCCCGGTTGACAACGCTGGTATTAATGCATATCAAATGTACACGACAACAAGCTTGTTTATGTCATTAAACACTTCACTCCATCAATTGTGACTTAATGTGGTTTCATTAAGGAGGACATGAAGATTCTAATCATGCTCCACGTGAGCTGATGTCCAGCGGAGCCACAGCGTTCAGAGATGACAAGCTAGAGACGGTAGTGGTGCGACCCTACCCCCAACCCCAGACTCAGCCCCCGCCCCACGGAACAGCTCCGACTCTGCCCCCTCCTCTCCCTCAGCACCTCCCCATCCAGCCAGGCGCACCTGTCTCTGTGTCAGCAGCACCATCCCACCTCCCTCAGGGTCTTTCCCTAGCCTTCACTGAGGGTCCTTTGAAGGTACACGTGTTTGGGGTTTTTCATAATTAAGTATCTTCAGTTTATAAAGCTGATCCCTCTTGTCTTCTCCGTGAAAATGTCAAAAGTAAGCAAATATGAAAAAAACATGTCCATGTTTACCTATGTCACTCTTCTCTTTAATCCAGTCTGGTCTGAAGACAACCATGCCTAGCCGTGTAATAGCTCCAGCACCTGTGTCAACATCGGGCCACCTCCCCCTCCCCCCTAAAGTTCCTGGTCATATCACCGCTACTATGGAGTCTACACAGGCCTCTGGTATTCCTGTGGCAACCATCAGTGGTCAGCAGGTTGGTATTGGTTTTTGGTGAATATAAATCATTTTTGGTGCATTAGAAATTACTTGGTTTCTCCAGTGTGTGTGTGTGTATATATATATATATATATATATATATATATATATATATATATATATATATATATCTCTCACAGAAGTGAGTACACCCTCACATTTTTGTTAATATTTTATTATATCTTTTCATGTGACAACACTGTAGCAAAGTGTCATTTCTCTTGCAGTGAGTGTACAGCTTGTATAACAGTATAAATTTGCTGTTCCCTGAAAAATAACTCAACAACCCCTAAGTGAAAATGTCCAAAGTGTCAATATTTTGTGTAGCCACCATTATTTTCCAGCACTGCCTTAACCCTCTTGGGCATGGAGTTCACCAGAGCTTCACAGATGCTCAATAGGGTTTAGGTCTGGAAACATTCTTGGCTAGTTCATCGCCTTTACCCTCAGCTTCTTTCGCAAGGCAGTGGTCATTGTTATCATTTTGGAATACTGCCCTGCGGCCCAGTCTCTGAAGGGAGGGGATCATGCTCTGTTTCAGGGCATTCATGGTTCCCTCAATGAACTGTAGCTCACCAGTGCCGGCAGTACTCATGCATGACACTCCCACCAGCAAGCTTGACTGTAGGCAAGACACACTTGTCTTTGTATTCCTTACCTGGTTGCCGCCACACATGCTTGACACCATCCGAGCCAAATAAATTGGTCTCATCAGACCACAGGATGTGGTTCCAGTAATCCATGTGCTTAGTCTGCTTGTCTTCAGCAAACTGTTTGCGGGCTTTCTTCTGCATCATTTTTAGAAGAGGCTTCTTTCTGGGACGACAGCCATGCAGACCAATTTGATGCAGTGTGTGGTGTATGGTCTGAGCACTGACAGACTGACCCTCCACCCCTACGACCTCTGCAGCAATTTCCCAAACACAACCTCTGAATTTGACACTGAGTGCGTGCACTCAACTTCTTTGGTCGACCATGGCGAGGCCTGTTCTGAGTCGAACCTGTCCTGTTAAACCGCTGTAAGGTCTTGGCTACAGTGCTGCAGCTCAGTTTCAGGGTCTTGACAATCTTTTTATAGCCTACGCCATCTTTTTGTAGAGCAACAATTCTTTTTTTTTTTTAGATCTTCAGAGAGTTCTTTGCCATGAGGTGCCATGTTGAACTTCCAGTTACCAGTATGAGAGAGTGAGTGATAACACCAACTTTAACACACCTGCTCCCCATTCACACCTGAGACCTTGTAACTCTAACGAGTCACTGGGGAGAGAAAATGGCTAATTGGGCCCAATTTTGACATTTTCACTTTGGGGTATACTCACTTTTGTGGCTTTGTGTTGAGTTATTTTGAGGGGACAGCAAATTTGAACTGTTATACAAGCTATACACTAACTATTTTACATTGTAGCAAAGTGTCATTTCTTCAGTGTTGTCACATGAAAAGATAAAATATTTACAAAAATGTGAGGGGTGTACTCACTTCTGTGAGATACCGTGTATTTTCATAGATCTCACAGTATCACTGTATCACAGTATCACTATATAAAAATAAAAATTAAAACTCAGCTATATTTTATATATTCTGAAAAAACAACAAAAATGAAAAACCAAGTTAGGAAAGACCAGTTAGGATGTCATATTTTCCTATTAGTTGGACTGTGACCTTCTGTTTGGTTTTAACTGTTTTTTTTGTTTGTTTTGTCTCAAAAAGGGTCACACCGGTAACCTGCATCATGTTATGACGAACGTGCAGATCATCCGCAGTGGAGCCCCTGCGCTGCAGATCGGATCCTCCGCTGCTTCTCAGCATCCTTTCACCTCCCACTTGCCCAGAGGTGAGTTTACGGATATATGCTTCTCATTTCAAGCAATTTTGTTTGCACGCTAATTGAATTTGTTCTCTTGTCACAGGAGCGGCTGCTGCAGCTGTGATGTCAAGTTCCAAAGGAACCACAGTGCTGAGACCAGCAGCCGGTCCAAGCTCCGCTGTGGGGCAGCCTACAGTCCAGCACATTATCCATCAACCAATTCAGGTTAATACATCTAATGCATTTTTGGATCTATATTGAACATGGATTTATTTGGAAAGCTTTATACGTTTCATACATGTTTTGTTTGTGTTACAGTCTAGGCCTATAGTCACTACCTCTACAGCAGTGTTGCCTACAGTAGTGGCTCCAGTGACTGCCACCAGACCTCAGTCTCCAGTCATCACCACAGTGGCTGCCCACTCTGGAGACATGGTACACGGGTAAGATGCATCCAGTTTAGATAAAGCACATGGACCGAATTTATAGCGCTTGAACGGTAGAAAATGAATTTGTCTCTCTGGATTCTAGTCGTTCAGCAGTGACGATCCACCCTCCCCAAGCGACCTTGAGTATTCAACGCCCTCCACCCTCACGCGACACGCCCACGCGGATCACCCTGCCCTCACACCCTGCCATTGCTGCTCAGAAAGCTCTTCCTCACTCTGTTGCACAGGTTGAAATCATTCTGTCCCAGAATATTTTGGAAATATATTCTAAAAAAATACCAAACTTAAGGAAAGCCGTACCTCTCTTTTCCTGTCGTAGAAGCCCATTTTCAGCACTGTGACGCCGGTTGCTGCCGCGACAGTGGCTCCAATCCAGGCCACCAATACTGCACCATCACCCTCTACAACAGGTGATAAACCTAATCTATACACATGTGATTCAGAAGCATCTATGCACATCGTATAGACTATTATGTTTACAGATATAGTATATACTAAGTATCTGATTTATTATTTTAACATCTTCTTTTTTTTTAAAGGCTCCACCCCCCACACTCAATTATCTAGTGGCAACATCGTCACTATGACAGTGGCCTCTCACTCCTCTCATGCCACAGCAGTGACTCCATCCACCATCCCTGTGGGTAAGTTACCTTTAGCTCATCTGCTCTGAGATTGTTTATATTCTATTACCTCAGAAGTATACATATGTTGTCTAATATTGTAAAGGGGTGACTTTAGTTGAATGCAGGAAACATTTACATTTTTCATTTATTTTAAGATGCAGTCTGCAGCTATTTTTTGGTTAAAAATGATCTAAAATCAATTTGAGCAAGTACATAACACCAGTGTTCAAAACTATCCCCTTTCCATAGCCCGATTCACAACTGTAAGCTTGTAATGTTTTCTATTTCGGTTGGTACTGGTGCGTTTCCGCTGGAAATTCGAGCGTGCAGCCGTTCGTATTTGCATCATTATGTCACGTATGTACATAAAGGAGTCCCAGCTAGTAAGCTATGGCATGTGAGGGTGCTGCAGGTGCCGGATCATTTATAGCCTTTTCTCACAGCAGTTGCAATAATTAAACGTATCATTTTGATGGTGAATTGTAATCCAGAGAGGTCCAAATGACAATCGTCAGTGACAACTGGAGATTCTCTAGTAGTCAGAAGCAAAAGACTTTGTACTGCAGAGTGGCTACAGAAATTTAATCTACAGGGAACACTAATACACGCTAAATACACATAGTCACGCAATGTTGATGTTGTTAACATTTGAACGGTTTGACGTGATTGTTAGCTTTAATCACCATTGGCAGCGTGATTTATTGTAATGCTTTTTTACTCAGTTGGTCAGAGTAAAAATGGAAGACATGTTACTTACTTGTTCAGTTGACGTTTTCTGGTGAAAATTCTTATTTTTGTCATAATCCCAAGTCGTAGAATCTATAATTCCGAAGTACAGTATCCACACAGATGTGGTGACTGACAGAAAACATTAGATTCATCCACGCTGAAGAACCGTGCCGATGCACAACCCACGTAAAGTTATTCCGCAAATAACTGCAACTGCAGGTTTCAAACAGAGATGGCGACAAAGAGGCAAAACGTACGGACTCCAGCTTTGACCGACGCTTTAGCAGAAACACAAGTAGCTCTGAAATCTGAAATTACTGCACTGCCTACATGCCAACTAGATGGCACGGCATCCTAACTATAATACCTTTATAATTGTTTGCATTGTTTTTACTAGCAGATTTCTAGAAAGATTTTGCTTGTATAATGGTTAAAGTTTTACCTAAAGGAATTCTGTTGGTTGGCCCCCCTGTCACTTTTAGCTAAAGTGGTTCCGCAGCCCAACACGCACATATCGCCACGCATCCAGTCTGAATACACTGGAGAAAGGGGCAACCTCATCCCTATCTCTGGTCATCGCTCCTCTCCCAACCCCATCACCATGGAGAACCGCACTGACAACAGGTATAAATTACTTTACATTTGAAATGTTTTTGGCTGCATTCTTGCAATTTCCAGATCAGGTTCATTCTGTTTTTCCTGCTTTCAATGGCTTCCCACAGACAATCTGTTCCAGTGCAGTTTCAATACTTCCTGCCTACCTACCCATCAGCACCATATCCGCTGACCCACACTTACACCCCCATCACCAGCTCTGTGTCATCCATACGCCCTTATCCAGGTACCATGTGATGCTTAAATTAATATTAGCTAAAACTAAATGACTTTCCTGCACAGGAAACTTAATTGAAATTGTCGAGTACTAATTAACTTTGACTTTAGGTTATTAACAGTTGTTTTTCGTGTGGACAGTTACTGCTCAGGCACCCAGTGCAGCTATGCCTGCCCAAGCCGGTGTAGGAGTTGCATCTGCAGTTCATCTGAACTCTATGCAGCTGATGACAGTGGACCGCATCACCCAAATTAACACTCAGAACATCCAACCGGCTGCCTTGGCAGCACAGGGCATCCAGCCCACGTCCATCCCAGCCCAGGGCCTCCATACGTCTGCCCAGATCACCACCACAAGCATTCAACCTACACCAGTCAACCAACAACAACCCCCAACAGAGTCTAAAGCTTCGGGTGAGGCGCCTTAGATCAGCTCTGAATCTTACATTGGGGTCTACCTTTAGTTCTCCGCATGTGTTCTCACCAAACAACTGAATACAAACCTATCTTAAAGTAAAATATTTGTATGAGTGTCTTTTTGTTGTGTTTTTCTTCAGTTGTATTGGCCGATGGTTCCACTCTAGTGGCTAACTCCATTAGCAATGCGTTCAACAACAGTCAGTCTGCTACCACTGTGGCCCAGACGCACAATCAGAGTGCCAACGCTGGAACCCCCTCCCTTGTGACGTCCCCACGACCCAGTATTCTGCGCAAGAAACCTGCCAATGAAGGGTAAACTAGGGGTTGCACAGACTAGTCGACTTTAATGCTCTGCCGTGTCGCTTTAAGCTTGATGACGCTGATCATGGCCTAGAGAGGGTGCGACAGGATAAGAAGTCTCTTGTCCACATTTAAGCTACTATCTACTACCACTATCATGATTCTTCCGAGTACAACTTTAGAAATGTTCTTAACAATTTAAATATTTTGTCATTCACATTACAGAAGACTCTGGTTAATTGCTTATTTATTATCATTAAGATAGTGGCACAATGACAAAAAAAAAATAGTTTTACTAAATTTTCATCTTAAAATAGGCATTATTTTCTTTACTTTCATTATTTCCTTCTGAATTTGGTGTGAAATATGGGCAATGCTTTTCTTGTTCATTAGAGTCAGTGTTAAAACTATTTTAATAGTTTGTTTTATTTTACAGTAACAATGCTTAATCTCCTGTAAAAACGTTCCACTATGTTTTAGTAGTTTAACATTCTTTTTGAGAAAAAAATTATAGCCATTCTCAAGATTAATCTGTCTCTTTGATTTGTAATTGAAGTGCTGCTGTTAGGAAGAACCTGATCCCAGGTCAGCTCAGTGACTCCACAACCCCCAGAATTGACGGACACATCAGAAGTGCGTCAGGATCACCTCGTCCTGCAGGGTATGAAGTATTCAAATTGATTTTGAGACGTTTAGGTTACATTTAGCCTACTCTTTGTAGTATCGCTTGGTCTTCAATTGCAGCTCAGCTTTATAAACACTAAATCTCCAAACCCTTTGGCAGAGTGAAGCTCAAACCTGACATCCACATGAGCCTCAATCCATCAGTAGCTGCGGCAATAGATGCTATTCCTAGCCAGGGAAATGAACCGCAACCGCAACATGTGGGACCACCTCCCTCCCAGCTGTCTTCTCAACCTCTACCCTCCCTAATGACGTCAGCAACGCCTCCCTCTCAACCCACTCCTGCTCTCTCAGCCATACCCGCTGCCATGGCAGTCACCCCGCCAATCCCCTCCATGGCCAATGTAGTGGCCCCGCCCACTCAGCCAGCAGCCAGCACCACTTCAGCATGTGCTATCAGCTCCACTCTCCCAGAGATGAATATTAAGCAAGAGGCGGAGCCTATGGATAGTACAAAACCAGGTGAGATCTTTATGCAAACAAGGTTTTACAGTAGCTTGAAAAACAAACCTCTTATATTTGACTGAGATTTACTCTTCCCAGTGATACATTGTGTGTATAAACTGAAACACTGAAAAGATAATGATGTGATGTGCATCAGAGACACATATCAGGAGCCAGATGTATCTAATGATGACTTTAACGGTTTCTTTCACCTCAACTTCTCAGTGGCATCAGGGCCAAACAGTGGTGCACAGATGTTGGCAGTCCCTACCACAGATGTCACCCTGGGAGCCTCACCCAGAAAGAAGCCCCGCAAGCAACAGCACATCATCTCCACTGAGGAGAGTGAGATGATGGAGACCAACAGCACAGATGAAGAGAAATTCCCACTCAAACCCCTCAGCCTACGTGCAGAGAAACGCAAGTCCCCTCCTAAAGAATACATCGGTAAGCTAAGTTGGCTAACATCATGTATTAAGTTTCAGTAGAAAGTATAAGCTCATTAAAGTAATTATTACAAGTTATGAACATAATGACTGAAATGTATAGAAAATTTGGCAGTGGTGCATGTTGATTCAGAAGTCACGTCATCAGAAGTCCTTGCAGGAGTTGGGAGTCATCTCTTCAAGGGTGTTGGCTCATCTGAAGTCTTTGTAACTGGGTGGATAGAAACTGGAGTTGGCGTAGGCTCTAGTTACCTCCGTATGGGCATCCCAATATAAAACAGAAAAGCAAATGGAAAGGATCTAACATAGCTGCTGTTCATAACTTTTCAAGCGAAGATTATAATGTGCATTTGATCTGAAATAACTGGAGTACAAGGTTATGGGATGTGTCATGTGAATGCTTTGCTAAGAGATATGTCTTTAATCTAATCTGTAGTGTGTATGTCTGTTTAGGGCTGCTATAGAAACATGTCGGCGCATAATGGCGATTTGACATGGAGGGGGACTCACGGAGTATGAGCAATGGCATGAATATAGTGCCAAAATGCAAGAAGAAAAAAAAAACATTCTTCTTTTTCTGTACTCATATTTTTTATTTGTTGAACACAATCCCTCGGTTTCAAAGACAAGGCTTAAACTTAGTCCCAGACTAAATGCATGTTTGAGCTGTTTTAACCTAAAGTAACTTGCACTGACATATCTTAAAATACATTAGTGCTACTTTTTTGTTTTAAGATGCACATCAGTAATGTTTTTAAGGCATGTTTATAAAGGCTAATCCTGGCTTAATCTAAGCCCTGTCTGTGAAACCATGCTGATTTTCTTTATATTTTAATCTACTTTTTAAAAAAATACAGTCGTCAAATTATATTCAGTATTCAACAGTTACTACTATGATAGTGTGTTTTAGTTCAAATTTAGGATTGCTATTTGGAAAAAATTACTTCTTTCTCTGTGGAACGTCTTTAGACTCCTTACTGCCTTCTACCTGTGAAAGTCCGCCAACCTTTGCTCTAAATAGTACATTATGAAATGGCAACAGTGACGGTGTCGTAAAATAATTGAACAGAGGCCAAATGTAATAACATTGCAGTAATAAGATAAACCTATGTAAAGATAAAGTCATCTTGGCAGTTTGTAAGATGTTCTGGAGATGACTAGTACCGGCATTTGCACTGATGGCAGCGACTGTGGGACTAGCTGTAGTTTTGACGAGTTGTATTGATTTCTTTCACTTTGTCTTTTACTGCAGATGAAGAGGGGGTTAGGCATGTTCCTACCAGAGTTCGCCCTCCGATCACTCTTCTGCGCCACTACCGCAACCCATGGAAGGCGGCGTACCATCACTTTCAGAGATACAGCGACATCCGTGTCAAGGGTCCGTCAAGGCTCATCACACAGTATCTTATTGTCCATTTTGCAATTTATGCAATACATATAGCCTGTCATCAGTCATTGATTAATACCAGCTTGTGTTATCTAATCAGAGGACAAGAAGGGAACCCTGCAGGATGTAGCCAATCAGAAGGGAGTGGTTTGCAGAGCCCAGGGCTGGAAAATTCACCTCTGTGCAGCTCAGCTCATGCAGCTGGTAAAATTTTCTCTGATGCTTTAATGCATTACTAGTAACTGGCTTTAATTCCGTCATAACAGTGGACATGACAAGCTTCAAAACGAATGTTTTTTTGTCTGTAGACTAATCTGGAGCATGATGTCTATAGTCGTCTGACGACTCTCCAGGAAGGCCTCGTCCCGAAGAAGAAGGCCGGAGCCGATGATGATCTTCACCGTATAAATGAGCTCATACAGGTTAGAGTCACTGATCACTTTAAACACGCATGATAGCTTTCAAATGGGTTATCAGCAAGATTTATACTTTTACTTGCTTAAATCTACTTCTGGAGAACTATCGGTATATGCACAATATCTCTGTTATCTGATATTGCATGCATTTTACATGCATAATATTACATTGTGTCATTGCAATGCTCGTTTAAAGCTAATCTTCAAAACACCAGTAAATTAAATAATTTAATAACCCTGTTAAATGTAATATTTAGCAAATCTCAAAGTGAATATCCATTTTCCATACTCTACATTATGCTGTGTTGCTTTAAATTTATTTTTAGCATTTACATTTTTTTTTATTAATGTTTAGGCAGTAATAGAGCATTCTTTTAATATCAACCATTTATTGGTTATCGGTCATAACATGAACCAGAATATCTGCACAACAACAAAAATTCTTCAGGCCCTGTTTTCTTTACTGATTCATTGTCTAGTCGACCATGGAATCTAAAAATTAGGCAATTTGAAAAATATGTACACTACAGTTTAAAAGTTTGAGGTCAGTAAGATTTTTTTTTTATGCTTTTGAAAAGTCTCTAATGCTCACCAAGGCTGATCATATAAATGCAGTAATTTTGTGAAATATCATTACAATTTTAAAATAACTTTTATTTATTCCTGTGCATTGTCAGCATCATTACTCCAGTCTTCACTGCCACAAGATCCTTCAGAAATCACTCATGCTCAAAAAACATTTTTTATTGTCAATGTTTAAAACGGTTGTGCTTCTTTATACATTTGTAAAAACCATGATACTTTTTTTCCAGGATTGATGAATAGAAAGTACAAAAGCATTTATTTGAAATAAAAATCTTGTAAGTCTTTCAAAAAACAAAACATCTTACTGACCCCAAACTTTTTGAGTAGTAGTTACACAACTGACGTTAATCATAATACTGTTTCACCTCATAGGGCAACATGCAGCGCTGTAAGCTGGTGATGGACCAGATCACGGAAGCCCGTGATTCCATGTTAAAGGTCCTGGATCACAAGGAGCGTGTCATGAAGCTGCTCAACAAGAACAGCAGCACTAAGAAGCTCAATAAGCTGAAGCGTAAGGATAGAGCTTGAGATATGCGGACTGGGCCACACTGACCTGATGTGGGACAGGGTTCAGCATGACCACAGAACCTCCTGCTCCATGACCTCTAGCATCCAGGCACACTGTCCTGCCTCACTCTGTCTCTATTAGAAGAGATTCCTTTCGAGTCCTGATCTGATGGCAGGACGTCTTTATCTGGCAAGCTCTTCCTCTCCCAGCACACATAGAAGCTCTAGGGAACGACAATGTGAAATTAACCACAACTTGCATCTTTAACCGTACCTTCACTGAAATATGAATGTCTAAATATTTTATTTTAAACAAGACAGCTCGATCACAAAGAGGTAATTTTAGGGAGGTTATTGGATGTTGAAGACTCCATTTTAAAGTTCTACATTAGCAGATATCAGTAAAAGCAATGCTGTAGTCTATGATCTTCAAGTCTATAGATTATATTCACCACTTCATCATTTGGGTGCCTTGAAATATGATGACCTGGTATTCAGTTGTCTGTACTGTATTAAACACCAGATGGCAGTATTTCGTAATGGCCCTTCTTCATACCGAAAGGCACTTGAAACAATAAGAATTGAGAAGCCATAACGACACCATCCTCGCTGTCCTAAAGGAACAAAGACTGAAGTATTTTACCACATGATTTGTGGAAAATGTTAAAGGTGCTTTGGTGAAATGGAGTATTGTGCCTTTCTGTGTGCCTCATAAAACATGCTTTTTGTGTGACGGAAGCAGTTTTTTGGAAGGTTAAATGGAGTCTGAATGTCTGAATCCTATTGCGTTCTCACGTCGCTGTCTGTCGATTTGTGAGGATTCTTTCTTGTATCATCAGTCTTGCTGGTGCTGCTCCAGCCATGGCTTTCTAGGTTTACTCTTTGGCCGGGTGTGATTTCATTCATGCATTGAGGGTGGTGAGAATCATGTTCAGATATGACATGTCAATCAGAATTCAGACAGATTTGTATGTAAGTTAAACCTAAGTGTATATATAAGTATAAAAAAGCCCTTTTCCTTATTTGTTTCTTCATAATTGAACAATATTATGTTTATTTTTCCAGTTAAGTTGAAGCAGTGTCATTTGTGGCAAAGATAAAGCTTATACTGTTTGATCAGTTTCATTTTGAGTGGTATTTCATGTTGCACTTCTCTGCTGAAGTAAATACACTTTCTACATATTGCTTGTTTTTCCCTCATAAATCTAAACATAGATATTGATGTATTCCCTCCCCCAAATCAAGCTACTGGTTACATAAACCATGGTTTATACTTCACCATTTTTTTTTTAAATTTTTTAAGAAATTAATAGTTTCAGCAAGGGTGCATTAAATTGATCAAAGGTAACAGTAAAGGCATTTATGATGTTACAGTGGATTTCCATTTCAAATAAATGCTGTTCTTTTGAACTTCTGATTCTCAATAGTTTCATTAGAGTTTGGAAATTGTAAAGTTTTCCTGACAGGCCAAAACGTTCAGCAATGGCTGTATGCTCTGATCATATACACAGAGAAACAATAATATTATGAACGTTGCTTGTAAGTTGCTTTGGATAAAAGTGTCTGCAAAATGAATAAATGTAAATATTAAAATTTAAAATGTAATTTATTCCTGTGATGTCAAAGCTGAATTTTCAGCATCATTGCTCCAGTCTTCAGTGTCACATGATCTTTCAGAATTAATTTTAATGTGAAGATTTGCTGCTCAAGGAACATTAATATTTTTGTGGAAACTGTGATACATTTGCATCAGGTTAATGTGTCCTTGCTTAATAAACTTATTAATTTCTTTAAAAAGAAATAAACTTTTAAACAATATGTAGTTTTAACCCATATTAAATTGGTAATATTCTTTTAAATAAGAACTCTTTTATAGGTTCAACATTTTCTTTCTGTTTTTCCCTTTCTGACAATATAAAAGCTTTTTTTTATTTATATAGTCAAGTCACTGTCCAAATCAAGATCCTTGTCTATTCGTCATATGGGCTGGAATTGAATGCATCCCGATAAGTAATAGTTATCATTTTTTTTAGGGTGTGTGCACTTAAATAATTGATCCCTCCTTTCTTAAGTAATTTATTGTTTTCTAGCGTCAACCAGCTGTTTTGGATTCAGTCTTATCTCCATGGAAACTAATAACACAAAACTTAACACTTTGCTGTCCTTATTCCTCAAACATAATTAATTACGCTTATCTGTGGCGGCTGCAATACTGAAGCTTTTTTATGCTGAGCTCTTTATGCTTTTAGCCCATAAAGGCTATAAAAAGTCTGTATATACCATCAACCTCCAGGAAATGAAGGAGATATTTGTGTTGACCTTAACTGTGTACTTTGAAACCTACTGGCTGCTCCTATGTTTTCATAATCAATGCGTGCAACATCACGGTCACTTATGAAAACAACTGCTTATATGACGCCCAAGCAATTAAATTGCAGTCCAGTATCTGTTCACTGAGACTATGTAAATGAATGTATCCTCTAGAATCTCACAGTTTTACTGCTTAACAGCCGCTCTGACTCAAATAATAAAGCTGTCCTCTGGTACCATCTTCCCCTTGCGTGAAAAGTCCAAAAGGCACATGTGGTGCGAGGTTAATGGATAGGGTTTTTTTTATTGATAAGTTTCACAGAATTTCAGATTTCAGTCTCAAACCACTAAGAATCTCTTGGTTTTGAAGTTCTTGTCTTACTAGTGATTTGCTGCTTACTTTGTTTGCAGTTCAGCACATTGGAAACTTAGAGTGAATCTCTCAGACTGGTGATGACGTCCAGCCCTCAGTGGTTGATGGTGAAAATCAGCACTCGATGGAGCAAAGTCTAGGGGCCATAAAGAGATGAAAACTAGGGACACTTCCTTGTTGCTGTCACACAAGCGGATGGAAAAAGTATTTTTGGACACGTATGATTTTTAATGCCTCCTTGGAACTAGTCAGGAAGGGTGTGTTGTCCCCAGTTACGAAAAAGATTGCCATTCGTACAAGTCGTAGTTTTTTTAGCCGCGTGCGCTTCAATGAGGATTACACTTTCAAATGGTTAATATATTTATTTAAGTATTTCTGGTTTTTAATTTTAGTTAGATGCTTGTGGTACAAAAAGGATTGTCCGAATGGTGATGTTAAAAAAGGTAATTCATTCTATGATTCTATTCATTTGTCACAGTGATGTGTTTTATTTTACAGAAGTAATACAGTTTTGCTTTGAATCATTTATTGAATGACATTTTCATGGCTTTAAGTTGGTCGTGGTTAGTATTTGGTATTGAAATGTAGTTAATGTGAATCTGAATCTAGGGGGACCACTTCTGGATTGACTCCAGTATTGGGGTCCCTATTGGAGGGTGTGTGAAGATCTCAGAGAGTGGACGGTATTGCCTGACTGATGATGAAGGGAAGGTAAAAATGATAACTCGCAGATGACTTGTACAGTATAAGAGAGACTGGGCTAGATGTCACAGAGGCTTTTATCTAGCATTGGGTTGTGTGCTTGTTTTAAATTACTCAGGTCAGGACCCTCTTAAATTAAGTAATTAAGTATTTTTTGTCAATTCTGTCCTCCAAACTACAAAATAAAATTCCACTATAATCATATTTTTGTTAATCTGATTTACCCTTGTCTTAAGAACACAGATTAGCAAAAATGATTATTATAATCACATTAAACCCACTTACTGTAGTTCTCATAAATGCCGTGTGGATCAATTTGTCACTTGGGTTTTAAATGTTATAGCCTACATTTTTCAATTAGTCACTGCACATTATCAAACCTCAGCTGTAAAATCATTTTCTCACACTGTCATTTGAATTGGGTGAATCTTGAGTATTTGTTCTGCTTTTGATTGCACTTTGCATTTGTAGTAACTTTTAGACTTAAAGGCTTGTTATTGTATGCAGTCTTGTTTCTCATTTTGCTATTTTTACAGTTTTGTAATTGTGAAGCAACGTGTGGAAGAAATTAAATAATAATAAATATTAATCATAATGTTAGTTTTTTTTTTTTTTTTTAGAACTGAATTAAAACCCATAATAGGCTGTTTAATGGCAGTTTCTTTGTGACAACAGCTTCATAATGTGGGTAATATTTGTAAACCCTAATGCTCAAAATGAATTGGTTTGAGTAGGGCAAACTTCAATCAAATTAACTGTTACAAGTATTTAAAACTGTCTTTTGCGTTTGAGTTCTCGAAACTGACACATTTTAAGTTATCTTAATTGTTTCATTATTTTGAGTTTTATGAACTTGTTTCTTTTCATTTAGACCAACTTCATTTTTCTGAAACTGGGCTGGGATTTCTATTTCCCAGCATGCTTGGACATGACACTCGAAAGGGAGAATAAATGCTCAAATTGAGTATTATATAATGTTATTTGTGCAAGATTAATGATAAGTGGGGGATTTAGTGGTGTTTAATGTTTTGCTATCTCAATTTATGAGTTTCTGTTATGTGGGTTTTTTGGGGGGTTACCATCATGATGACGAGTGGAGCATGAGCTTAGTTTGAGAAAAAGTATAATGTTCTAAATTGCCATACTTTTTCAGAAATTGCAATGTTATGCTAATGTTATCAAAGCATTGTGTCATCAATTTGCATTTGCTGAAGTAGCTGGTAATAGCTAGCTAAATTTCCACTGCTAAAAGTATAATTTGAGATTACATGATAATTATAAGTTAAATGTATGATTTAACTACATTCAAAATTTCAAGTTAAGGGCAATTAAAATGTATGAGAACAAAATTGAAGTCTGCCAGTTCTGCTAACTTAAACTTTCAATTTCTTAACTTAAAAAAACTGATTCTCAATTTTTTTTTTAGTTTTTTCAATTTATCTGGGTTTACAGTGTGTTGTATTGTCAAAAAAGGTTAAACGTGTTCAGTGTCTTTTTTTTCTTTTTTGGTCTATACAAAAAAGAAATTTATGATAATGAAATCATGTATTACAACATCATTCTTTAGTGTTGTAGTTAATCTACACTTGTCCAATCAGATGAATCTCAAGTGTTGTGATGGTTTTCCCAGGATCACTTTATCTCGGAGGGGGAGAGGGCCAGTCTTAAGCCTATGCACCCCACCTCAGTGGAGGGTGTGGATGACATGATCAGACTGGGCGACCTCAGTGAAGCTGGTTTACTCAGAAATCTGCTGATGCGCCACAGACGCGGTATTATATATGTGAGTGGATTCATGTTACTTGATGTAATAAAAAATAAATGATTTGATGAGTTTGAGTTAGCCTCTGTAATCATCAAATTATGATTATGATTATTTTTTATGTAATTAAAAAATCATGTGGTAGAAACATGCTAATGGGATACTTCATTGTAATGTCACTTGTGGAAAAACTACTTGTGATGAATTTGGCTCATCATGTTGTTTTCTCGTTACCAACTGTGTTTTTGAGGTGGTTGTCAGGATATTGGTATATAAACACAAATCCAGCTAGAGTGCAACAATTTAGTCCCTTCCCTACTTCAGAATCCTGAGGCCTACTGGTTTATTCATTTTACTGACTTATGAATAAAAGATTTCACTCTAGCATATGGTATTCTAAGTCTTCTGTTTCATGGAAAAAGTTTATATTCCTCATACAGAATATGGGAAGGGTCAGACATCATTTTAGGGACAACATTTTTTTGTGTATGTATTACTCATAAAAACTTGACTCAAGCATTTGACCCACAATCTTATAAAATTTAGATAATAGTCTAGCCAGTCGAGCTTTGAGTTGAACAGTAAGGCTTCAAATGTTGCCAACATGTTTTTTACGGTAAAGTTCCGGTAACCACAGCTGCCATTTTTATTGTAAATTTTTGTTCAGCCGTATCATTAAAAGTTCAGTTATGGAAATAACAATTTGAGTAAAAAAAGTTAATTGAAAAATTATCATGAATTTCCTTGGGTCAAAGTATTTGGTTTGTCTGTCTTTCGCTGTATTTACATCAGCACTAACAAGTCAATATCATCAATGTCACAAATTTGATTATATATATTACCGATTTACCTAGAAATAGTGTAAAATCTGAAATATTTATTAATAGTTTTTACATCACAAGGTTTCACTGTTGTAAATCCTAAAACTTTTATTTTATTTTTTAGATTAAATTAAATTTAGAAACTTTCAGATGTGGTCTCAATGTTTATGTTATGTCCCACTGTCTATATAAGATGTGTGATATATTTTGTTTTTCTGTGTGTGCTGTTTAGACTTATATTGGCTCCGTCCTAGTGGCAATGAATCCCTATGAGATGCTTCCCATCTACACAGCGGATCAGGTGGGCATGTATCACGGGCGTAAGCTGGGCGAGCTCCCGCCGCACATCTTTGCCATTGCTGACAGTTGTTACTTCAACATGCGCCGCAATAACCGCAACCAGTGCTGCATTATCAGGTATATTTGTTCTTCTGAACATTGAAAATCTAATGCATTATGAAAGTAGTAAGTTTATATGGTTAGTATGTAAGAATGTAAAATTGGTTATAAAATGTCTATAAATACAGGTATGCTTCTTTTGTAAGAGAATGTCGTTACATTTAGTCATAAATCCTAACATCATAAAATGTGCGTGTGTTGTAATCAGTGCTCTTTGCATACTTGGGTTAATGCCAGAAACAGACAATGTAAATATTCTATTTGGTGTAGAATGCCTTTAATTATTCTATTCTAATCTGTTCTATTATATCATATTAAATTACATGTATTTACTATAGTAATAACAGTAAATTATGCATAATTACAAGTAACTAACCCTAACTCTAAGTCTGTAGTAAGTACATGTAGTATATTAATATTGCTCAGTGCTTATTTAGTACTTGTATAGTAAATATAATGTAACTATGTCGCCTTAAAATAAAGTGTAACTGTCATTTACTCTATTCTATTCTATTCTATTCTATTATATCATGTTATATCATATTACATTCACTAATGCCAGAAGCAGTGAACAGTTATCAAACACAACTGTGTACAATAGTTTTAATTATTCTATTCTATTCTATTCTATTCCATCCCATCCACTAATGCCAGAAATAGTGAATGTGAACAGCCATCAAACCCAATGGTGTAGAATGGCTATGTTAATTATTCTATTCTATTCTATTCTATTCTATTCTATTCTATTCTATTCTATTTTCTAATGCCAGAAACCGGTGAATGTAAAAGCTGTCAAACCCTATGGTGTAGAATGGCTTTAATTATATTCTATTCTATTCTATTATATTCTATTCTATTCTATTCTATTCTATTCTATTCTATTATATTATATTTTTTAATCCCAGAAACTGTGAACGTAAACAGCCATCAAACCCAAAGGTGTGGAATGGCTTTGTTAATTATTCTATTCTATTCTATTCTATTCTATTCTATTCTATTCTATTCTATTCTATTCACTAATGGCAGAAACAGGTGAATATAAACAGCTGTCAAACCCAATGGTGTAGAATGGCTTCAATTATTCTATCCCATTGTTTTTACAATGTATTTGTTCATTATCAGCTTTAAGGGTTTCCTCGCCATCATATATAAATTAATAAAATGAAATGAAAAATGTGAAAGTAGCAGTGTGCATTACAGATTTATTCTGACGTAATATTTGTTAAACTCACAGCAGCTCTCTCAATGGATTTGAACACATTTATTAATTTAGCAGATACTCTTATCAATTGGGTCATAAAATCTTAGTAAACAGTGAATGAATATTAAACGCTTCTGTTTTGTGTGTCAGTGGAGAATCTGGTGCAGGAAAGACCGAAAGCACTAAACTGATTCTTCAGTTCCTGGCTGCTGTGAGCGGGCAGCACTCCTGGATAGAGCAGCAGATCATACAGGCCAACCCTGTCCTGGAGGGTAAGCAGTGAACCATGCTTGTTTGGAGGACTATTTCAGTCTTTTTTGTAGAAAGCTGTCTCACTTATTCCTATCTTACAGCCTTTGGGAATGCCAAAACCATTCGCAATGATAACTCCAGCAGATTTGGGAAATATGTGGAGATCTTCTTTAATAAACAGGGTGTTATAGAGGGAGCTCACATGGAGCAGTACCTGTTGGAGAAGTCTCGTGTCTGTCATCAGGTGAGACTAATCGCACCCTACATGAGAAATAAAAAGCAATAAGAGCTTTTGATTGGCTGTGCGCTTTTAAGAGCGTCATTGAATTCAAGTAGTCTGAAATTGCTCATGAAAATGATCTGTAATGTTTGATAAATACTGTAGTCTTACATTTTAATGATTTTATAACCGAAAAATGTTTAATTTTCAAGGCACCTCAGGAAAGGAACTACCACATTTTCTATTGTATGTTATCTGGGATGCCAAGTGAGCATAAGAAGACTCTTTCCCTTGGTAATGCATCACAGTTCAAGTACCTGACTGAGGTGAGCGCTTCAGTTCGTGTTTAGTAAGTTCAGGAGAGGATAACTGTGACACTTTTTGCTCATGTACTCAGTAAATGTTTAAGTTTTGGAGTATTGCTGTGAATTGAAATGTATCATTTGAGTCAAATATCATTACTGGTCTTGCATCCATTGAGTGTTACATTCACTCCGGCTCTCATATTCAGGTTTTGATATTAATATTAACTGACACAATTATCTGACTCTTCTAATGGTTGTCTAGGGGGATTGTTTGACTTGTGATGGTCGCAACGATGCAGATGAATTCGGACGGATTCGTGCTGCTCTAAAGATCCTCACTTTCTCAGACAGGGACTGCTGGGAAATCTTCAAATTGCTCGCTGCCATTCTCCACATGGGCAATGTCAACTTTCAGGGTTTGTGTCTAAAAACCTTTCTGTTACAGTAATAATATGAAAACTATCTACCCATTATAAAAATACATTGTAATTTAATGTAGCATAAATTGAAGATCATAATATTTTTTTTCAGGCACCATAATAAATAACATGGACAGCTGTGACGTCCTGTCATCGAATCATTTTTCTGTCTCTGCCAAGTTGTTGGAGGTACAAACAAATACTTATTCAGAGCCAATGCTGATTTGGCACTTTAACTTCAAATCTTTTTTAAGCTTTCTATATTTATTATATGTAATCAAACATTTGGCCGCTGAATGTATTTTATGACAGCACTTCTATCTCTTTGCAGGTAGCAGATGCAGTTCTTGAAAAGAGTCTTACCCATCGCTCCTTCATGACAAACAGAGAGATAGTCACCAAACCCCTCAGTTCAGAGCAGGCCACAGACACCAGAGATGCTTTTGCCAAGGTACCCACACTGTTAACCCAAACAGTATAACTAACTTATAATGGACAGTACCTTTTTCGCAAAATGTGCCAAAAAGTTTAACTATTATTTTTGAGTTCATTCAGCATCTATCAGATATTTGAGTTTTTACAACTCGGCTAATGTTTAGAGTTCAGTGAACTCGAAAAAATAGATTCAATCAAAATCAAATATTTTAATGTCAAACATATGCCCTCTAGTGGTGTTTTTTTACAAAAATGTGACGTCATTGCTGAACTTGCACTCAGATGCTTTCCTATATTTTAAGTAAACTGAACTGTTTCATTGTTTTGAGTTTTATGAACTGATGTATTTTAATTTAGATGAACTTAAGTTTTACTGAAACTGGGCTGGGATTTCTTTTTCCCAATATGCTTTGCCCATGGCACTCAAAAGAGAGAGTAAATGCTAAAATTAAATGTTATATAATGTTTTGTTTTTTGCAAGATTAATGTTAAGTGGGATATTTAGTTGTGATTCATGTTTTGTTATGCTAATTCAGAAGATTTTTTTTGAAGAAGTTTTGAGAGTTGCCATCATGGTGACAAGTGGTGAATGCGGCTTAGTTTGAGAGCAAGCATGATAATGCCTTACATTGTTGTAAATATTCAGCAAATACTGTACTATGCAATTGTTCACATGTTAGTAAATTAGCAAAGCAGCAATTCTTGAATTGTTATAGCTAGCTGATTTTACACAAATAAAAACATGTACATGGGGGTCGCATAGTATTTTTTTAAGTTAAAGTACTAAAACATTTTAAGGTAAGAACAATTAAAATGTAAGAGTAATACAAAATGAAACTCTGCCAGTTCTGCTTACTTAAACTTTGAATTTCTTAACTTAATTTTGAGGCAATTGATTGCTTTTTGAGTTTTGCCAACTTATTCGGGTTTACAGTGTACTTTAAACTTTGAGTTGCATTAAATTAAGATGAACAAAACATTAAATATATATTTTGATTTAAATAGTTTATTTGTAATTTACAGTTGTTCAAAAAAAACTAACTGTAATAGTAACAGTAATGCTTACTGATGATATTTAAGTGCAAACTTATAAAAATAGAGGCAATCAGTTGCCACAAATTTTTTGATTTAGTAGAACTTATCTGGGTTTACAGTGCACATGCTCTTATCCAAAAGCCCAATTTGGAGATTTATCGTAGATCGAGGATTAGTTACACTGTACTTTAACATTGTACTTGTACTAACATTGTAGTTACATTACTTTTTTACTCACCAAGGTTGCATTTATTTGATCAGACATGCAGTAAAAACAGCACTTTTATGAAATATTATTACAATTTCAAATTATTTTTCAAATATAATTTATTCTTGTGATGCAAAGCTGAATTTTCAGCAGCCATTACTCCAGTCTTCAGTGTCACGTTTTTGTGGAAATCACCAGGATTTTTTTCAGCATTATTTAATGAATAGAATGTTCAAAAGGGCAATAATTTGTTTTTCTTTTTGTAGCCATGTAAAAGTCTTTACTGTCACACTTGATTAATTTAGTTTGTTCTAGCTGAATAAAATTAATACTTTTCACACAAAAAAAAACAACTTTTGAGCATGGTGCATATAACCAAAAGACATTCAGTTTTCCTAAATGCTCATTATTGTTGCGCATGTTAGTTAATGTTTGTCCTACTTCCTGACAGGCCATGTACGGAAGGCTGTTTGTTTGGATGTTCACAAAAATAAACAGCGCCATTCACAAACCCCAGACCGATGAGTCCTCTTACACGCGCAAGTACATTGGACTGCTTGACATTTTTGGCTTTGAGAACTTCCCTCAGAACAGGTAAGTGTCTGTTGACTAAACTAATATTTAGTTTTAGCTGCAAAATATAATTTTACATTAATGTGATTGTTCAGCAGGGATTTAAATAACTTGAGTAATTGTATTTCGATAGATAGATAGATAGATAGATAGATAGATAGATAGATAGATAGATAGATAGATAGATAGATAGATAGATAGATAGATAGATAGATAGATAGATAGATAGATAGATAGATAGATCGATCGATGGATAGATGGATAGATAGATGGATAGATACTTTTTAGATCAGTCAAAATGTGAGTTTTTGTACATTTAAGTATGTTTTGCCTATATATTTATTATATTTGCCTGTATGTTTGTAGTAAAATTTAATTTCTCTGTGCCCACTGTTTAGTTTTGAGCAGCTGTGCATTAATTATGCCAATGAACACCTGCAGCAGTTCTTTGTGAGTCACGTCTTTAAGCTGGAGCAGGATGAATATAGTAAAGAAGGCATCTCGTGGAAGCGCATTGCTTTCAGTGACAACCAGAAAACACTGGACCTGCTGGCCATTAAACCTCTCAACATACTCGCTCTGATTGACGAGGAGAGCCACTTCCCTAAGGTGAGCTTCATAAGATACACGGTCTGGGTTATATGGTAATATTTTGTCTGTGCTCACCACATGTTGTCCTGTTTTCATTGCAGGGAACAGATGCTACATTGTTAAACAAAATGAACCAAGAACACAATGGGAACAAACTGTACTCCTCTTCCAAGAGCCAACATGGCATGCATTTTGGGGTTCAGCACTTTGCTGGGCTGGTTTATTACGACTGTGAAGGTACAATTTATTACTTAAAGACTTTAAAAAGGAAATTGTTATTGGTCTGAAAGATCTGTATTTTGTCAGGTTTTCTGGAGAAGAACAGAGATGCCCTGAGCATGGACATCATGGAGCTGGTTCGGAAATCTTCCAACAAGTTGCTCAAGCAGATCTTTGAGAAGGAGATGAATACAAACTCAGTCAAGAACAATAACAAAGCCAACAAGATCCTCATGACGCCAAAGAGCTCATTACGTGTATGGGATACAGTTATACAGCAGATTGACAGTATTGAGTCAACATTGGCAACAGCTTTTCAATAAAGTGTCTCTCTTGTCTCACACAGCAAGTAAATGATTCGAGGCGGCAGATATCTACTCTGAGTGGCCAGTTCCGTCAGTCTCTAGACTCTCTGATGAAGGCCCTGTCTCTCTGTCAGCCCTTCTTCATACGTTGCTTCAAACCAAATGACAAAAAGATGTCCATGGTATCAATTCACATGCTTTAAGTTCCATGTTTTATACTGTGTAGCAATCAGAACACTTTTCAAATCATGTTTTTCTTTTGTCTTCCTTGTCAGGTTTTTGATAGGGAGCTCTGCATGCAGCAACTTCGCTACTCTGGAATGCTGGAGACCATTAGAATACGCAAGTCGGGATATCCCATCCGGCACACCTTTAAAGACTTCCTGTATCGCTATCGTGTGCTCCTGAAGACCGTAGATTGTGACCCCAAAACTGTATGGGACAACACGGTTATTTACAGATGTGATGTTCTAAACATGTGAATTAATATAAAGAGATAGTTGATGAATGTAGATGTGTAGAGTGTTGTAGGCTTAATATGTTAGCATCCACAGCTGATCCATAGCTGGTTCCTGTCAACCAATCATTGCCTTCTGATTTAAATATAGGTTTAGAGTTATGGATGTGATTGGTTGCTAGGAATAATGTGTGTATGATGTTGATCCAACGGGTACCATTTCTGCACCACTACCTTTCAAGTATAAGCAAAATGAACATATTAATAACCAATGTTTCGCTAAACCCTCCCATTGGTCTTAAATTCAGGTAGTCCTGTCCCGTCATCACACCATTGGTTGCCAATTCTAATGTGTGTCTGCATCTCACAAGTGGAGATGCTCAAAACTGAGCAATGTTTAGACTTTGTGGCAATCAATCTACGAACGGTTTACTTATAATTGTCTATGCATATTAAGTGACAGGAGAAAGTCGAGGACTTACACACTTCAGCTTTAAACCTGAATGTACCAGGTTGGCATAATTTGATGAATAAAATATCTGTTATTTGTTTAACAGGAGCCTCCTTCCAACTGCTGTGCAGCCATCTGCAAGGCCATGATCAAAGACGAAGAGGATTGGAAGATTGGCAAAACCAAAATCTTTCTCAGGGTACCTCAAGCATAATATTTCTCTAGTGTATTATAAAATGTTTATATCAGAATCTGTATACATCCCTGTAGTAATGTTTGATCTGCTTTCCAAAGCATTGTTGCAATTCCTAGTATTATATTAAATATAAACTACCATTTAAAAGTTTGGGATCCCTAAGATTTAAAAATATTAAAAGAAAAAATAATACTTTTATTCAGAAAGGATGCATAAAATTTATCAAAAGTGACAGTAAAGCCATTTATAATGTTATATATATATATATATATATATATATTTCATATAAATACAGTTCTTATTCATCAAAGAATCCTGAAAAAAGCATGGTTTCCACAAAAATATTGCATAAAATCAGCATATTGGAATGGTTTCTGAAGAGCATAACAAAAAAAAATTCATATTGACACCAAACATTTGAATGGTAGAGTAGTCTTATTTTTTTCACTTAAAAATGTTCTTGCATCATGCATGGTTCATTTCTCCCTGTTGCAGGATCATCATGATTCCTATCTAGAAATGGCGAGAGAGCAAGAGCTTTATAGGAAGGCACTTATCATCCAAAGAGTGATGCTTGCCCATAAGGACAGGTTCGTTCCCCACTGTCGTAGTGTTTCTTATGTAATTGTACAGCTTAATTTAAACTAAGTCATTCTTCATCCACATACAGAGAAGCTTTTGTAAAGAAGAGGAGGGCAGCTCTGGTTTTGCAGAAAAACTGGCGGGGTCACAGAGACAGGAAAGACTTTTGCAAAGTAAGCTACGCAGGAACTTCTCATGTCTGTATGAAATAGCCCTTAAAATTAGCATAGTGACATAATAAAACATTGTTTCTGTTTTCCTTGTTAGCTGAAGCAGGGATTTGCTCGGCTGCAGGCGAAAGTGCATAGTCGGAAGCTCCATACGGAGTATATACGCAGACGGGCTGCAACCATCACACTACAAACACAGACCCGTGGCTACCTCGCCAGGAAAGACCTGAAATGTAAAAAAAACGCAGTGATACTTCTACAGACACAGACCAGAGGACTGCTGGCCAGAAAAACCCTCAAGAGAATGAAATCAGATGTGAGTTTATAGTAGATTGGAGGAGACCACCTTCTTTGTAGTTATTTTTTTTACAGAGTATTTTTGCTTTATTTACACTACTGGTCCAAAGTTCTGAATATTTGAGTTTTATTTAAAACAGTAATAGTGAAATAGTATTCAAATTTAAAAGAACTGTTTCTTTTTAAATATATTTTCAAATGTAGTTTATTCCTGTGATGGTAAAGCTGAATTTTTATCAGCTATTACTCTAGTCTTCAGTGTCACATGATCCCTCATGAGTTTAATCAAAATATTAAATTGATCAAAAGTGACAGTAAAGAAAATGTATATTACACATTAAATGCATGTGTACGTTTACAATTTAAATAGTTATTTTAAATTCTACTACTATTTCACAATATTACTCTTTTTCCTGTATTTTTCATCAAATAAATGCAGCCTTGGTGAGCATTAGAAACTTTTTTCAAAACATTTAAAAAATGTTATTTATTCCAAACTTTTGACTTGTGGTGTACTTCATTTTTTATGCTTTTATACATACCCTCGTCCTTTCTCAGGCGTTTTTGACTGCGCAAGAAAAAGAGGCTCAAGAACTGGCAGCACTGGAGCTTCAGCAACGCCTAGAGGAGCTGCTCAGAAAAAATGAGGAAGCAGCCAAATCCCAGAACAAGGAAGATGAGGAAATGGTGGAGAATCTCTTTGGCTTCATTCCGAGTGCATTAGGAGGAAAAGAAGGCCCAGCCCCTGAGGGTTTTGAGGTTAGCATAATCTAACAAGGAAGAAGGATATCTATTTTACGGGAACAAACACTTCCTGATCAAAAAAATATTCCAAAATACAATAAGCCTATGTCACCTTTCATTGTCAATACATAATCAATTAATGCATACTGCATATGTTGTCAGTGATAATACTGTTTACTGTCTTTCAAAGACATTTAGGAATGTGAAATATTGCTATTTCTAGGTTAATACTAAATTAGTTTGAAATGCTCCCAATATTCTAGGATTTAGAGGCAGAGCCGGTGAAGTTAGAAGAGGTTGAACTAGTAGAGAGCCCAGTAAGGGAGAGAAAAGTAATGTCAGTACCAGACAGCAACGAAGAAGATCTAGATGATAAAGAGGATCAAAAAGAAGTTGAAGATGACGAAGAAGCTGAGGATGAGAAAGAAACTGAGGATGAGAAAGAAGCTGAGGATGATGAGTTCTCTTTCGCTAAATTTGCATCGCTACACTTCCAAGGATCTTCTACCCACTCACATATCCAGCAGAGATTGCGAAAACCCCTGCTCTACCATGAGGATGAAGGGGATACCCTGGCAAGTGTTGTTCTCAATAGCATCATGTTCTCATTTAAAGTGAGGCTTGATTGTCAACTGCGACATTGTGTCTTGTATTTCTTCACTCCATTTTTCCTATCTCCTCCAGGCCAGTTTGACAGTATGGTGGATCATACTAAGATTTATGGGAGATCTTCCAGAGCCGAAGCAAGAACGTGTTTCTGCTATAGCTGACCCTATTCAGAGAAACCTCGGTCAGAGACAAGCACGACGACTCAGTAACCTTGTTGGACTAGATCAGGTAAACAATCAAGACACCATAATACACCTGCCTTCTTTCTCTCTACATCTATCAGATCTACAAGCCTATACCTGCCAAAAAGACCAGCCTATCAGCATAATTTTGCTGGTTTGGTATTAGTATAAATTATGTTGCTATATAAATATTTTCATGTAAACACATATTTAAAATACAGTTGTGTTACAAAGCCAGTGGCATAGAAGGTGACAACCACACATACAATCAGATGTGACCAACTGGTAAAGTGCAAGGTGTGAATGTAAATACAGAGAAAGATAAATAAAAATGTACATTTAAAAAAAAAAAATAGGACAAATTAAAACCAAAGGACCATACACACAGAAAAAAAATACAGTTACAGATAAACATGCAACATACAATTAACAAAGCATAATCACCCAACATATGTAACTAGTGATTTTCTCATAGCATATCAAACAAACGTTTGTGGGTTTATTTTTTATTTATTGTATTATATTATATTGTATTTTTTGGTCTTGTAATTGCAGAAATTTTTGAGAAAAAAAATGAAGCAGCAGAAGGGGACAGGAAAACGAAAACACTCAGCCATTCCTGAAGAAGAGGTGAATGTGTTTATATACTACTCTGAGTACAACACTGAACATTATCCGCAGTTAAAACAACATAGCAGGCTATCACTAACCAATCTGATGACATTTGCAGCCAGAAGAAGCACCGAAACCTAAAATGGAGACCGTTCAGGAGGAAGAGGATGTGCTGTTTGGAGAGGGACCAACTTTTGATCGTCCACTGACACCCTTGGAGAAATTACACATTATTGTGGGATATGCCATTGTTCGACAAGATATAAGGTTAATGTGATGGGCCAATGGTCATTTACATTCTTCATAATGTATGATAAACTGCATTCCTCATACAGAGAGATAATGGTTACATAATCTTTACATACGTTATATATGTTTTTCAGAGATGAAATCTACTGTCAGATCTGTAAGCAGTTAACGGAAAATAAAAACCACAAAAGTTCAAACAGAGGCTGGATCCTCCTGTCCATCTGTCTGGGCATTTTTTCCCCAACAGACCGCCTCACTAAGGTATAAAACACTATTTTGATTTCTGTTCTGAAAGTATCCAATCATTATTTCAAAATAAAGGTGACGAGGACACTGACATAAAGCAGAGGAGTCATTTATTGTCCCGAAGGGGTTTATTTTGTAATAATTTCTGCTGAAAGTTGTTTTATGTTATGATTTCTGTGTTGTTTTATGTCATGTTATGTGTTACATATGGAAGCCCGTTCCCGCCACTGTTGAGAAAAAATGAGATGTTTATGAATTATGAGATGTTAAGTCATTATTATGGGAAAGTTTCTAAAAACATTTTTTTTGATTAAGTTAAAGATGCTAAGTCATTATTATGAGATACTAAGTTAATATTATGAGATACTAAGTCATTATCATGAGAAAGTTTCTCATTATTATGACTTACGGAATTTTTTTTTTTTTCTCAACAGTGGCAGGAACGGGCTTCCATAGTTATATGTTGTTACTGTAGTGTATGTTATGCAGAGGCGGACACTAGTGAAGTATTTTTACTCCACTTTTTAAAGAGCCTGTACTTTATCATAGTGTTTTTCTTTGGAAAACGTTTTCTTCACAACATTCCAAAGCATACTATTGTACTTTTTACTGCACTACATTTCATATTGAGTTTCATTTAATACTTATTACATAAAAAATGTAGTACTTTCTTACTTTTACTCAAATAAATCGAAGTCAAAGTTTTACTTGAGTACACGAAAGAAAGTACTACATTTTTAATGTATATAAGTATTAAAAATATATTATTTATGAAATGTAGTGCAGTAAAAAGTATGACATTATGCTTTGGAATGTAGTGAAGTAAATGTTTTCCAAAAGTACAAAAATACTTCACTAGTATTATGTTTTATGTCATGCTATGTTTTCCATTCTGTGTTGTCTTTTTATTTGATGCTATTTTATGTAATGTTATGTTCCACAACCTTTTCGCCAAAGTACCTGGGTAGCTTTATACGCCACGGGCCAAGTGAATACTCCTCCTACTGTGCGGAGCGATTGCGGAGGACTTTAGCCAATGGAGAAAGAAGTGAGCCGCCATGCTGGATTGAACTACAGGTAGGCAATTCCTGTCTGAAATGATAAAGAATACTCCCCTTACCCAAAACATGACCAACCCTTTTTCCCCTCTAACACAAGTCTGTAGAGACTAAGAACCCCATTGCAGTGGTTGTGAGTCTGATGGATGGCAGAACCATCAACCTCCATGTGGACTCAGCCAGCACTTCTGCAGAGGTGTGCAAAACAGTTATCCAGAAAATAAACCTGAAGGACACTTACGGCTTCTCCCTATACGCTGCGATGAATGAGAAGGTTTGTGACATCTGAATGGCTTCAAGATGCATCTTCACTTGTACAACAGCAACAAAAGTCTTCATGTATGCATATCTCGCTGCAGATGTGGTCTCTAGGCAGTGGCAGTCAGCATGTCTTGGATGCCGTATCAATGTGTGAGCAGGAAGAAAAGAGGCAGGGGAGAGAGGAACAGCACGCTCCTTGGCGCCTCTACTTCCGCAAAGAAATCTTCACTCCGTGGCATGACTGTTCAACTGACCAAGTCAGCACAGATCTCATCTATAGACAGATCATCCATGGACTTAAACATGGAGACTATCAGTCTGATAAGGTCAGTCCAGGCTCTGTGCTTGACCTGTTCATATAGCATATACTGTTTCAACAGGAATGAGATGTGGGACTTACACTCTGCTGTTGAACTATAATCTTGATCTAGGAGGATGATTATGTGCACCTCGCAGCCAAACATTACTATATACAGCATGGCTCTGAAAGCAGTATGGAAACTTCCCAGAAGATTGTTCGCGAGTGCATGAACATGACTATAATTGAGAACAAGTCTTTAGTCAAACTAGTGCAGTTGGTCCATTCTGCGCACACACAGGTATATTCATTATGTTATTATATATATATATATTATTGTTCACAATAGTTTGATTTGGCTGCAACAGATTTTGATTTGACAGCAGTGCTAATTTGGAGAATAATACAACCAGTAATCCTGTGTAATTTCCCAGGGTCCTTACATAGACTCTTCTACACCTGTCCATGAAGTGAAAGGAGAGATTGTCCAATATGCACGGCAGAAGTGGCCAGTCTATTTCTCAAAGTTATATGAGGCTTATTTGGTTTCAGGTAAAAAAATAAATAAATAAATGAAGTTGGTTTTAGTTCTTATGGAAGTAGTTTAAATTAAAACATTTTGTTGTCATTACTTCATGTCCTTACAAACCTGTATGATTTTATTTCTTCGAGGACTGCAAAGATAAAAAGGCACAATAAAAAATCTTCTGAAGCCATTTTATAGATTTGTATAAGAAAGAGACGGAAATTTAAGAAGAGCAGCTTGAATATAGCTATAAATAATTCATTTTGTGTCCCATGGATGAGAGAAAGTCATACCGGTTGAGGGCGAGTAAAAGATGACAGGTTTTCATTGCTAGGTGAACTATCCCATAAATGCACTGAATTTGTGAATTCACTGTTGTATATTGTTCAGGTCCCGCACTATCTCAAGAACAGTTTGTAGCTGTTGTGAACTGGAAGGGGGTCTTCTTTCAGGACGAGACGGAAGCCGCATTACTGCAGCTCTCTTATCCTGAGGTGTCAAGAATTGAAATGCTGAGGTAAAAAAAAAACACCTTAGTTACACCTGAACATTAATGAACTACTTATGCTTCAAATTATATTTCTGCAGATTCTCAGTCTAGTTTGTGAGCTGAACCACTTGCACAATTCTTTTCTTTTTCCGTTTTCTTTCTTTCCTTCCTTCCCGCCCTCCTTAACCTTTCTCCTACAGTGAGGAAAAGTCTGGTGGGATTGTGTGTTTGACAACTCCAAAGGGGATGTATGAGCTGAAGGTTGTGAAGGGACAAGATTTTGTGAAGCTGGTCAACAAGTTCATCTCAGGGCTTAAGAAGAGATCCCTGTATGCTGTGGCAACACAGGACCTTAGCAGACAAGGTGCTTCTTTTAAATTGGTTACGACATTGTGACAAAAAACAATTGTTCTAGTAGTATTCTTATTTGAGGGCGATTCCTCGATTGAATGAATGCTTTTGACTATTTAAAACTATTACAAATAATGTGTGATGGTAATAACATTTTTAACTTTTTGAAGAAACATTTGGAGAAAAAAAAAGTTGCATTTAACTATTCAATCAGGAAGTAGTTACATTTGTTACAGTTATAGAGGGGACGTTCAAAAATCAGGATGGAAGAATTTTTTCTTTTAAAACCATCCAATGAGACAAATTTTCCTCTAATTGAAGCACTCTTATGTTAAGTTGGAGTGATGGGGTCATCTAAACCATTAAAATATTCAAAATACCTTGGAAATTCATCTTTCTAATTTTTCTTCCCTTCAGGGGATCCCACAGTGCTGAGCTTCAGAAGGGGTGATGTGCTGTATATCATAAAGGATGGAGAATATGCTCTTAATGAAGGCTGGATCAAAGCGAGGAATGAGAGGACAAGTCAAACTGGAGCAGTTGCCTTAGATGCAATTCAGATTCTACCAATGTTGACTAGGCCTACAGAAGAAACACTGGTAAACATGATTTCTCTAGTTTCACATTTGTTAACACTGGCCATCATTGTGTCGTCTTCCCGTTTTGACGGGAATTTTTGACGTTCGTGACGTTTTGTCTTGAAAGAAATACCAGAATAAAACTAAAGAAAAATGATGGAAAGCCAATTGTGCTGTTCCTGCTTGTATTAAGACACCTAGTGGAGAAAAAGAAATGGGTGGTTTAAGAAAGTTTAAATACTTTAAAAGCAGTTTATAATATTTAAAGTCAGTTTCTTTAATTCTAACAGTTTAGTTTCAAGGGGTCAAACAGAGAATATAAAAGGATGAAGTAAAATAAAGCAGTTTTGGTCCAGCCTCCAACCATTAAAAATATTTAGAAATTGTTTTCAAAACCATCAGCGTGGTTCTTGTGACAAAATATGCTGTAAGTCAACTTAAGTCATTTCTTTCCTCTAGAATTTGCTGAATTTGACCCCAGCCCGAAGAAAGTCATTGATGCCGGTGTTGCCACAGAAGGAGGAGCTCAGTACAGAGAGAGTTGCCCACATGACTCTCAAGGAGTTCTCTTTTGATTATTTCAGGTGATACAAAAAGCAGCAACTTGAAACTTTCCAGTTTTGATAACATCTTGAACGATAACTTCACCACATACCTCTTTTCAATGGCTCACAGGGAGTCCGGTAAGGAAGGTGGTCGTGGCAAGGGAGGAGCCAAAGAGAAACTGTGGGCCAACAGCAAAGAGCCTCTCAAACAGCCGCTGCTCAGGAACCTGCAGGGGAACTCAGAGCTCTGCCACCTCGCTTGTGACTCCTTCACAGATATCCTTCCTGCTGACTGGTCAAAATAAGAATCATTTGTTACGTATATAATAAATAACTATAGTATAATAATAACTAATGCTGTATTTTGTGAATTATAAGTGATAATGACTTGTGACATTAGTGAATTTTAATGCATGATGCTCGCTGTTTTCTTTAACATGGTCTCTACCTATCCTTAAATATATGGGAGATTATCCAGTCAAACATGTGCGGACACCCATAGATCTAACAAACCAGATCTTTGGACCAGCAACAGCGCATGTCGAACTAAGAGATGAGATCTACTGCCAAATAATGAAGCAGATGACTAATAACAAACAGGGGTTTGTTGACTGCTTTTAAGAATCTAGACATTATATAATGTTACTTTCATTGTTGGGGAAAGTTACTTTTAAAAGTAATGCATTACAATATTACGTTACTTCCTAAAAAGTAACTAATTGTGTTGCTTAGTTACTTTTTATAAAGTAATGAGTTACATTACTTTTGTGTTACTTTTTCTCACATGGGCTGGGCTTGTTTGTTTGTTTTTTAATAACAACAAAAAGGTTCTATTTTTGGCAAATGTTAAGGCCATATCACACCAAAAGTGAAATGAACAAGCCTCATGCTGAAGGAAATGCTTATTTACGCCTGTACAGCTCAAACAAACCTTTCAGCTGTACTGCTATTCTGGGTTAAAGAAGAATAGGATACAGGAGACAGAAGTTTAACACTCTAAATATAATCTAAAGTAATTTTTGCTTATTAGTATCTAAAGTGAAAGTCATGACGTATTGTCAAGTGTGGTGACCCATACTCGAAATTGGTGCTCTGCATTTAACCCATCCCAAGTGCACATACACAGTGAATGGAGCAGTGGGCAGCTATTGCAACAGCGCCCGGGGAGCAATTAGGGGTTAGGTGCCTTGCTCAAGGGCACCTTAGTCGTGGTATCGAAGGTGGAGAGAGTGCTGTTTATTCACAATCCCCACCTTCAATACCTGGGAACTGAACCGGCAACCTTCACGTTACAAGCCCAACTCCCTCACTATTAGGCCACGACTACCCCTAGTATGGTTGAATTAGATCATTGAAGGTCAGCAGCAAAGACATTGGTTAATAAATTAAGATTAAAATGCATAGTATATTTGTGTAATTTAATGTAGTTAATTATTACAGGCTGCATTTCACTGTTTTTATTCATTTTGTGGAATACAGAATGTTTTGTGCACGTGAGATGGGTAAATGCATGTTCACATTTAGTCTAGAGCTAAAATTAGATTTTTAGAAAGACTCGTCTGTTTTGTCCGGCAAAACTATCAGTTCGAATTTTCTTCTGGTCAAGAAGAATTCTCCTATCCTAGTACTTACAAAAGCAAATAGCTAGAGAAATCAAAATGTTAAATTGACGTGGTTCATTTATGAGCATCAACAGAGACGAGCGTGAATACAATGGATGGCGATCAGATAATGAAAGTAAAGAAAGAAAAAGGATGATCAAAATGGCAAATTTACAAACAGTTAAACCTTTGAGAGCAAGCAACAAAATCACTTCAGACAATGTAAGTTTAAAACACATAGAAAGAATAAGTCTATACTTGCATTGGTGATTTTGGGTGCTCTGGTGATTGCAGTTCCACAGAACTTCAGTGCGTTCAAGCTGGAGCGTCCTATTGGTCTTTCCCGAGGTCGAATCTTCAGTGAGAATTTCAAATGGAGTTAACTTGCAAGTAAATTTGCCGGAAAATAAGAGAAGATGAGTGCGTCTCGTCCAAGGCTAAGGATGACTTAGATATAAATGAGATATTTTAAAAGTAATGCCTCACTTTACTGGTTACTTGAAAAAGTAATCTGATTACCTAACTCTGGTTAGTTGTAATGCGTTACCCCCAACACTGGTCACTTTATTTGCTGTGTTGTTTTTCTCTCAGGTTGAGTATGGAGCGAGGTTGGCAGCTGTTGTGGCTGTGCTGTGGTCTCTTCCCTCCAAGTCAGTTGTTACTGAGGCATGCTCAACGTTTTCTGGAGTCCAGACCCAGAGAGCCACTGGCCTCCACTTGCCTGCAGAGGATGCAAGCCATGCTCAGGTAGAACTTTACTACTCAAACAGTTTGTTTGATCATCTAAACATAAACAGAGCATGAGGGCAAAAGTTGAACTAAAATGTATTGTTTATTGTCCCGTACAGTATCGAGGGAAGGAAGTTGCCTCCTCACCAGGTGGAAGTGGATGCCATTCAAAATAACAGCACTCAGATCTTCCACAAAGTTCATTTTCCCAACGACACATCTGAAGTAAGGAGTAACATTTCAGTTTTACCTATTTTTTTTTTTTTTTTAACAACCATGTTAAAAACTCTTTTTTTTTTTATTTCAGATATTTGAGGTGACCACCACCACAAGGATCAGAGACTTATGTCGCAACATTTCAAAAGACCTCCACCTCTCCTCATCGGATGGATACAGTCTGTTTGTGAAAACCGCCAATAAGGTTTCAGACACTATTCTTCTTTTTTTCTCTCCTGAAGGTGATGTTTTAAGTCCATACTAATCTTTGTGTGTCATAACTGATGCTTTCAGGTAGTAAGTATGGATTCTGAAGAGTACTTTTTCGACAACCTCAGGCAACTCACAGATCAGGTTGTTAAAAAAGGAAAGAAAGTCAAGGAGGGTGAGCTATATATGCTAACACGCTAAATACTGTAATTAATCCAATATCCATTCAGGTGTGTGTTATAATCAAACTCTCACTATGATAAACTTCATTGATCCTGAATACAGCTCCTGCAACTATTGTTCCTTACCTGGTGCTCTACATGAGAAAGCTCTGGTTTAATGTGGTCCCAGGGAAAGATCTAACCGCTGATCTAATGTTCCACTTTCCACAAGTATGTTGTCTATTTGATCATTCCTCATCTGTTCAACAACCTCTAAAGCAGCGGTTCTCAACCCGTGGCCCGTCACAAATGCAAATGCAGCTCCGACCACATTTAAAAAATAATTTCCAGTTTTACAAACATTTTTTTTAATTAAATTAAAATGGATAAATGAATATAAGATTGAACTATATACTGAATAACTTACTCAGTTAAGGAACACTTACAAGCGGAATTGGCAGAATTCCAATCGCAGTCATTATTTTTGAAAATTTGCTGATCAAAATGGATAAACCAGTTATTAGAGGAGAAAAATGAAATAAGGAACATACCAATGAAGGAACACATTGAAAACCAGAAGAGTCGTAGCATCAGCAGAGAAGGTAAGAAGAATGGAAGAATCAGTTTGCTGTCAATGAGCGAGATGGGCAGCCTTTGTTTGCTCTGTAGTAAAGTACTTGGCATATGCAAAGCCTACAATGTCAAAAGATATGTGAATTTTATGTGTTTGTTTGATGTACTTGTATTTTAAATCGCTAAAAAAATAGATAAATAAATAACTGCATCGGCGCACCCGCGGCAGGGCTTGATATCATCAGATTGTAACAATCCGCTCAATGTTGTGTAACGTGAGTTTATTGAACAGGAGAGTTTCACTTTGATATGAAGAAGTCACACTGCCAGCTATTTCAACTTTCAACACACTGTGAAACAAAAATGAATTTCTTATAGTATTTGTTGCCAGTAGTATTTTTTGATTTTGCAGTGCGACAGAAATAAAATACCGTATGTGCCACCAGTAAACACAGCCTCTTCTGTGTGTGCAGCATCTAGGTATAATAATGATATTATCTGCTAAAACAATAACATTAAATCTGATTGGTTTTCATTGGTGACATCATATGTAAATAATATGCGGCCTGTGAGACTTGCACTTGATCCAAAGTGTGGCCCACTGGGAAAAAAAGGTTGAGAACCACTGCTTAACCACTTGTTTGCAACTACCTTTTTAAAGACACGTAAAGGCTTAAAGAATCATTAATGAGGTATTGCTGAAGTATTTTATGTCATATAAATAACCAAATAAAAAATATCTTAAGCTTGTGTTAACCACAGACATTATTTCAGACATTTAACCAAAAACCCTTTAGAAAAATCCCCCTGGATGATAGAAACGGAAGTACAGAAATGTAGAAATTGTATTATGCAGTGCAACTTTTCCCAGCTCTCTTTTTTTTATTTTCCCAGGAATTGCCGAAGTATTTGCGGGGTTACCATAGTGTGTCTAAAGAAGACATGATCAGTCTGGGAGGACTGCTGCTCCGTACTCAGATTGACACGGATAAGTCACAGTTTGTCATGATCCCTAAAATGCTGAAAGATCTGGTGCCAGCTGATCAGCAGAAGATCATGACTCCCGACGACTGGAAAAAGGTGATCCTCAAGCCTCTTACTTTTTATAATGTTTTTCAAAGAAATGGCTCTGTGTGTTTGGACTTGTTTTCAAACCTTGGTCAGGTGTCTGCACAGCTAAAAAAGTTTGGGGTCAGTAAGATTTTTTTGTCTGTGTGTTTTCCACAAAATATTAAGCAGCACAAGCATTTTAAACATTGATAATAATAAGAAATGTTTCTTGAGCAGCATATCAGCATGTTAGAAGGATTTCTGGAGGATCATGTGACACTGAAGACTGGAGTAATGATGCTGAAAATTCAGCTTTACAATCAGGAATAAATTGCATTTTAAAATGTTGAAATAGTTTTTTTTGTTTTTTAATTTTACAAATTTTTCACTATTAATGTTTCACTATGAAAGTGTAGCATCCTAGCTGAGAGGAACCTCATAATAAGTGACGTTGCTTCAGAATGTATAAAGCATTATTTAATAATATTTTTTAACATCATGATAATGATAAATGTTTTGGCCTTTGTTTTACAGCACATCATCAACTCATACAACAAGCAGGCAGGCATAACTATAGATGAAGCCAAACTCCAGTTCCTGAAGACCATCTCACAGTGGCCCACCTTTGGATGTGCTTTCTTCGAAGTAAAGGTAATCAAGGCAACACTAAAAATAAGCCTAATTGTTAAGAAGGAAGTTGTTTTCTTGATACTGACTGTGCTTTTACTCCCAGCAAACATCAGAGAGGAGCTACCCCAGTGTTATCATGATATCAATCAGCAAACAAGGCGTTAGCATCATCAACCCTAAGACAAAGGTACAGATCTGTCTGTATATACATAATTCAACTATAATGTACAGCTTGTGTCGTGTAGCTGGTGATGTTGAAAAATGTTTTTGGCTGGCTTGCCTGCAGGAGGTGCTTGTGATGCATCTATTCAGCAAGATCACTTCATGGTCTAGTGGAAGCACCTATTTCCATGTGACCATTGGCAATCTAGTGCAGGGCAACACTCTGCTCTGTGAGACCTCACTGGTAAATATAGCACACACACACACATAACTACAGCAAGTGTCGTACCTGTGCATATATGTTAATATCATCTCTGACTGTTTTTTGCAGGGTTATAAAATAAGTGATCTCCTCTCCTCTTACAAGAACATGTATATGAAGGAGATTACAGTGGTGCGGCCTAGAAATCAATTGTTTTCTTGAATCATCATGTAGTATGATCATTTTTGGTAGCATTTTTAAATCTTTTTCCATAATAATTTGTTTTGGTGAACTCTGTATGTAAAATTACCATTTATCATTACTGTTGGAAATCACTTTTTAATATATAAAAATCACTATAGATCTGTCAGTGAATCAGCTGTTTAAATCATAATGTTTTTGCTGGTTGCTTCTTCTGTGTGCATATATGTTTTAAATAATCATTTTATAGGCTTGAATATTTATTATTTCAATAGTCCACCTTTTCATTGACTTTGCATTGCAATGTTACACTAGGTGGCAGTATTTTTACACTTTAATTCTAATCCATCTACTGCTTGAAGGAGCTATATTTAACAATAAAATGTAAAATTCAAAATGGTTTTGAATTCACTTGTCAGTGCCTTTGAACAATTTGTAATCAATAATAGTATTCCATTATTTAAATTATTACATATGTCCACCGTGTAATTAGGGATTTCTTAGTTTTTGCTTTTTTGTAGTTTTTGCAGTTTAGTTACTCTAAATAGCTTATAATTTACAATACAGTAAAGGGCATTTTACACTATCCAAAAGTTTGTGGTTGGCAAGATTTAAAAATTTTTATTTTTTATTTTAACATGTAATTTATTCCTGCAATGGAAAAATTGAATTTTCAGCGTCATTACTCCAGTCTTAGGTGTCACATGATCCTTCAGAAATCATTATAATGTCTTTTGTAATGTTAGAAATGTTTTTACTGTCACTTTTGATCGTTCTAAGTGTAAAAAAAATCTGCCTATCCCCAAACTTTTGAGTGGTAGTGTACATTTCTATTCTCATGACACAGCTGAATTAAAATGCTTACAGCGATGTTTTATTTTACTCCTAGAGATGTTTGTTGTGCCTGTTGGTCAGACTGCTCACAATGAATGTATAACAACCGGATTTTCAACAGCAACAGTTTAGATTAACATACTTTAGTTAATCTCACAGCACTGTTAAATTGGTTAAGGCACTGAATATAACGTTAAAGTTGCTTATTTCTTTCCAAATCCACTGAAACAGGCACTGGCTTTGGGGATTTTCACAGGCTCTCTTGCCATTTAATTCTTCCACTAAACCAAAAATATCCTGGAGTGCCTCTCTCAACCCCTGGCCTCTTGACCAGCAATTCAGCCTTTCCATGAAACTGAAAGAAATCCTTGTGCTAAAACTGGAAAATCCAGCATGAATACTCCACAGCAATCATGGTAATCGAGTGTAGAGCAGTTTTTGGCCCTGACACACACTTTGCCATGTGCTCACCATTACCAAATAATAACACAGGACCCTGGGCTAGTGAAAGAGACGTCAGAGAAGCAACACTTCACGGTGGGAGAGAAAACCATTTCGTTCATGTCATGCCTAAAAGTGAAATGTATCCATTTCTCATAGCCACAAGCTTCATTTTATCTTACTGACATGAGCCTTGTGTTATTAGAATCATGTTCCTGGTATCACAACGTCATAGAGACTCTCTAACCCAGGCTGATATTTGAATCTGGAGCTTTTATTGAAACCTATGGCAGCAGTTTCCGCCACTGAAAACAAGATTATTGTGACTTTTTATCTCACAATTCTAACTTTTTCTCACAGAACTGCGTGATGTAAACTCGCAATTGTGAGAAAAAAAAGTTGCAAAAGTTGCGATAAAAAGTCTCAATCATTGCAACTTTTTATCTCACAATTCTGACTTTTTTTTCACACAATTGTGAGATATAAACTCGCTATTGCGAGTTATAAAAAAAAAAGTCAGAATTCTGACTTTATAACTCGCAATTGCGAGTTTATATCTCACAATTTTGTGAAAGAAAGTCACAATGATCTTCCATAGAAACCTTAGGATGCTGGTGGATGCTAAAAAAAATATGGTTCTTATTAACAATTACAACCGTCTCTGAGCAGTTGTATCCAGTGTTGGGGGTACTGCATTACAAGTAACGCGAGTTATGTTATCAGATTACTTTTTCAAATAGCTAGTAAAGTAACACATTACTTTTAAATTTACAAGAAAATACTTGGGTTACTTTTACAAATAAGTAACCGAAATTACTCATTTTTTTCACTGCCACTTCTCCTGTTGCCATGTTGAGAGAAATCATAAGATGAAGAGGTGTTGTGTGTAATCATGATGTGTAACCAAGACGGCTATTGTAGTTCTAGATGAAATCTGAGCATACATGTATTCATCTCACTTGCATGAAAACAGATTCATCAAAATCAATGAAAACAGTGGAATGCACATCTGAATATTACGCAAACATTACGTGAACATTTAATAAGCAAATATTCTTTAATTATTATTCATTCAAATGTTCATTTAAAAAAATGTAACATATTAATGAATGTTAAATGACCCGTTTGAAATGAAACGGTTTCATATTTAAAATATTGTAATTTTTTAAGAAGTTTAAACAATAAATACTTTAATGTGTCTTGAAAGATCGCTGTAGCTCCTCGTGAACCAACCATCTCTTCATACTAGTTCATTAATAGCATCAAATAAACATGAATGGACATCAGAAGGAATGTTGTTTCAAGCGTGGAAAGACGTGAGTACGCACAATTTTTCAATTTCAAGTTCACCTACGTTAATCTACTAACTCCCCTGACTGCTTTGTGGGACAAAATGGTGGATTCGGGGTTATGATTGGTCAGATCGCCTGTCAATCAAACTGCCAGCAAAGGGTCAATTTCCAAAATACTTCAGGATCATTTTAAGCAAACAATACAGTAATTTTTAAACATTAGTTTCATTAAACAAAACTACCCAGCAGGTTGGGCAAACATTGAACCAACCACTGGATTAAAACAACCACATTGCTAGGTTTGTCAGTGTTTTTTAAACCCAACTTAACCCAGCATTTTTACTAATGAGTATGTCCTAATAAGCAAATATTAGATAAACATCAAGATAAACTAGATAAACATCACATTCGTGTTTCATTTTTTTGTTTTTATTACTTAAGTAAAAGTGTTGTACTTTCTTATCCCACAGCCTATTCTTCTGTGATCCAGAGTGGCAGCACAAATGAAAGGTTTGAGCTGAGCCCTCTGCTGTACAGGTGTGAATTTGCATTTCTTCCAGTTTGAAAGGCCCTTTACATTTGTACATTTATTTTTTTAATCAAAAACCAAACAAGCAAGCACAGCCTAGATGAGTTAAAGTAACACAAAAGTAACTTTAACACATTACTTTACATAAAAATTAACTAAGCAATGCAATTAGTTACTTTTTAGTGAGCAATGCAATTTTGAAATGCATTACTTTTAAAAGGTTGTATCAGTCCCTTCAGTAAAAGTTTAAAGGATTGATAAAAAAAAAAAAAACTCCAACTTCAAATTCAATTAATCAATATGTATTTATTTAAAAGCCCGTAAAATACATTTTTTTCTGTTGTTTTCTGTTGGCATCATTGCTCTCATTTGTGGCCCTGGACCCCAGTTTGAAAGCCTTATGAAATCTTCCTTATGTGCATTACTTTACTGCAGTATAATTAAAAAGTGAGAGGACTCAATCTGCTTTGTTTTGGGACTCATACAGCCAGGTTTTTGGAAGGCTGTCCATTGTGTTCTGAACTGTCACATCACTCATGCCAATTAATTGATCTGGAATGCTTTAATGCATTCCTCTAAATAAAGAGCCCGGCTAATGCAATCATGGCCAAGTGCTGAGACTATAAAACAGCAGCTCTGAAAATGACCCCGAGCACGTGACCAGCATTTGAAATGTTGTCATTCCTAACTATGCTAACACATCAGGGTAAAGCTTTAGTCATGAACGGGGCATGTGTGGCTCCTTGTGGTTTTACTGCTCTTCATCTTTGCATTTGCACTGCAGTCCCGAGGAATGGTTTAGATTGTGGTATAGTTTGAAAATATGAAGGGAAGGCTGCTTTAATTTATTTGCCTTGCAGGATGTTTCAGATCTATTCGGAGTGAGTCGAAATTGAAGGTTATTCCATCCAGTCATCAATCAATGCTGGAAATGTGTGTCGCTGAAGTAATCAATTTACTCTCTGAGAGCACAGAACATCCAACCAGCATGTGGTAGACAATGAACAGGACAAGCTTTTATTTTAGAAAGCTGCTGGGTTTGTTTAAAAATGAATCTGGTTTTACAAAATGTTTGTTTTCTGACTAGACTGACCCAAAATCCATCTAACATCTAATGTTATTGTTGTTGCTTTTTGATTCTCAACTGCTTCAATTCTGATTTGTAAGGCGTACTGCGCCCTCACAAAAATGTATATTTGATGGTGTTCCAGATTTCAAGCTTCAGGAATGTGCCCTTTGACTTTGAAATGCTCCACGGCCCTCCATTTTGTTCATGTTTAGGAAGAAACTCAAGGTTAAAAAATGTCAAGTGCTTCTCAAAAGTCGAAAGAATGTTGGCAGCTTTTCTGGCTGTGAGGAGGAAAAGGCCTCCACTGCTCTTATAAACAAGATGAATTACAGTGTATCACATGTTTCCCAGTTCCCATACAGGCTGTAACCGCCATAAAAATGCTAAACCTTTTCATTCCAACCAAGAGGATTTTCACTGCTTATATAAGCTCACCTACGGCCAAGTTTGTTCTTGTGTTGGTATGAAGATCCAGTGCCACAGTGTCGTCATAATATTTGCCTGTTAGAATGTTATTTGGTGGAAGATGGTTTGTAACAAATATTGAAAGCACATGTGAATAATGTCAATGTATATAGGCGAGGGGCATGAACTTCCCCACATGATGGAGTGCTGTTCCCTCTCTTTTCCTGTTATCAGTTTAAATGGCAATGCTGTTATGATTTATAAGCTGTACTTAAAACGTTCTGACACTGAGTCTAAGACATGACAATCCATCACTGAATGTATTACTAATTTTTTTTTTTCAAAGTCTGATCTTATGATGGTTCTACTAGCATGTCGGTCCTTAATAACAGTGTTTTGTGTCGAATGTCTGATTCAAGATCTGCATTTGAAAGCATCTGCTATGGCTTTTAGTCATTCTTAGAAGGATTTCAACCTGGGACAAAAAACAAACAAACAAAAAACCAAGGAGGTATCATTTAACTGACCCTTCCCACCTTCCTGACCAATCTTACCAGTCCTCCATAATTTTAAGTATACTGCTCTGACCCTTGGCTTCGAGAGGACAAGTTCATGACAAATTGTCACATCTGTCCTGTTTAACTCCTGGATGATGACCTCCTTAAATGCCCTTATCTTTAATGGGGAGTGTTGCTAAACTCATCTCAGAATCAGGTGCTCAAGAGTGATAAGACTGCATGAAATACATGGCCACAAAAGGGTTTTCACCTTGGGAGAATGCATATCGTCATTGACATGTTGAAAAAAATGCCAAACAATGCAGGGAATGAGAAGAGGGTAGCATCTTTTGTATTACGTATTACATTTGTATTCACACAGTTGTGCGTGAATTCATGACAGCATTGATAAAGCACTCCCTATATAAGAGCTTTACTACCACTGAACTTCACAGTGGGAACCAGGCACTTCTCACTGTACTCCTTCTCCAGCAACACCATAACATTTTGGATGCTTTTAGATCCCAAAATGGTTGACTTGGTCTCATGAGACCAGAGTAGGAATACCCAAAAGTCTATATTTTGTAAATATGAGCCTTGAAAAAGAAAGACTTCAATTGATTTAATACTTTAATTGAATAATCCACAAAATATATTGCTCACCATATGAGGCTTTGGTACCTATCTCTCTTTTTCAAAGGGGATAGTTTGACTATTTAGTGAACTGTAGCTTGTAACTTGGCAAGTTATAGTTTTAAAGTAGTTTCACCAACATTCTTCTGGAAAAATAGTCTGGGTGGGAACGTGTTTTAATTCACATGCTTGTTGAAAATATGAAGGCCACGTCTTACATATTAGTTGTAATCTCTCATAATTAGTGGTAATAATGGACCTTGTTTTGTTACGATTGAGATCTGAATTCCTGAGATACCTTCATCGGTCAAACTTTTGTCTGTAAAATACCATGAATAGTGAAGCATGCTTTAGCTTACTTTCCATAGATTATATCTATATGTTGAATTTTTTCTCATTGCACCCGAAATATCGTTAAATGTTTTGAACCTCCTATTGACTTCTTAATTCATACAAGTATAATTAAGTATAATTAAAACCATAGACCATACCTTCCCATTTCAAACACTTTTAATTGGCATTTGTAACTGACAGTAATTAGTTAATTTACGAGAGGTTTTAAATCTGAGAGTGCAAGTGAAAGTGCTTCCATTTGGCATTTTTCATTTAATCCTTTTTTTGTTTGTTTGTTTCATTACAAAATTCTATTTTCAACATACCAGTTTGATTCACAAGTTATTTACAAGAATGAATCTGGGGTACATACGTATGAGCTTCCCAGTTCTCACACAGTTGAGTGCTAGCATGCCTTGGCTGACTTGACTTTGCATGCCTTAATTTACAGTAAGTTCACCAACACACAACTTCCTCATGAGCAATGCAAGTCTGAGATGCTTCTTATTACTGTCACAAAGAGCAGTTTGTTGAAAACTAAACAATGCATGCATCTAATACAGATGTAGCTTTGTCCTATATTTGGAAACAGAGTGTGACATCAACACTATATGTTAAAAAGCATGTAGGAAATATTGAGTTGTCAGTGACAGTATTCAAAGAATAGGAGGCTGGATAGGTTAGTCAGTGTTGGGTAAGTCAGCTTTGAGCGAGTTATCTTTTGTTCTCTCTCAAAAGCAGAATGTTTGTCTGAATGACTCAGAAATCTGACTCTAAAATGCGGATAAAGGTGAGCCCGAGGGAAATAGTGCGAGGTTTTCTGTGGTGAAATTTGAGAGCTGGAATGCCCCTCACTGGCATTCACTTATAATTACTCATCTTTCTCGGACTGTATGTGAAAACCCAGAATAACACGTAGGAGAAGGTGCAAAATGGCATAAAAGTAGTATGTAGATGGTGCTTGCTAGAACCAACAACAATTTCACAAGAGCTTCACAAACCAACAGACACATTTTTATATATTAATAGCTTTATTGTAAATGTATGAAATGTTTCAGAACATTCACATCTTTCATGGATTAAATAGAAGAGGTCAACCCTTGGTCATGTGTTTACATGACTTTACTGAAATGCTCTTTGGCACCAGTTCCTCAGCATTACATTCCAACACAAAATAATTGTACAAAATATATATTAATATTTACTTCGAAATAACACCTTGACCAGCAAATGTGCCATTTAAGAGTGAACATATTCAAAAACAAAATACAGTAACGCAAATTATATCATAATACAATTGTATTATATACAACTGTATATATGACAGAGTTCACTTAGACTCTTAGGTCTAAATAATGTTTTTGTCTTGCACAATGTGACAATGTTAAGCATGCAATGCAAAAGAATAACTTTGATGAAGGGCGTAGCAGCCATAAATAGAAAAATATGAGAAAAATGTGACCATTTATAACAATCAGTAAAGGTGGGGTGGAAAAGATACATGTGAGAGCCTCAGCTTCAAGAAGACAGTCAACTGAACTGGAATGTGGGGAAGTTACCACAGTCTTCTGAGAGGAGGGACAATGCAATAGTAATGAAAAATTAGGGGGTTTTGCCCGTCTTCCTGTACGGGACGCCTTTAAATACCAAAAAATGTAGGATTCTCACCAGAAGCATAAGTGTCAGTAATGTACAACTTAATCTGTCAAAACATACCAGACTGGAGATGTGCTTTTAAGAGAAGAGCTCAGCTCCCTCTTTTAAATGAGATTTTGAGCAGCTCTGTTATTTAGCTGGACTCATTCTTCACAACAGTAAAGTGATGTGGTGTCATTTAATATCTTTCAGAGCTCCTCATCACCAAGGTATGATGCATTTATTTTGCAGGATAATTTGTCCTGCATGCCAAGTCCGAGTGTTCTTCATCAAATGAAGATCTCCACTGCATCAGCTGCTATATCATCCAGGCCCTTAAAAAGGTCTACAGCAGATGGTGCTTTCTGGATGTTATCTGTCAAAAATAGTAACAAAAAATAACCAGTTATCAAACAATGTGACTTAAGTTCTTATTTTAAACTTTGTCCCTCACTTTGCTTATTTTTACTCTGAGACGAATAATGGGCTTTCACACTGAAGTGTGGCATTTTTTAGTTAGTTTTTATATCCCATATTATGCAGAAACTAAAAGTTGACTCACTGGGGTTGGGCTCTGTGCAGGGGCTTGATCTGTTGTCTGTTTCTCTGATAGAACTGGCTCAGGTTGTCCCAGGGCTGCTACCGAAGTGAGCGTGGAATAAGACGTACCAGCCGCCTGCTCATTGGATTGATTCCTCCCTGGAAAATAGTTTCATAACAGTTAGCTACAATTTTAAGATTCTACTCAGCTAATTTTGTCAATCTGAGAACCCTGTGCTTAACAATGAACACTAATGCTAATGTTAGCCAGACACTAACTTAACAAGTAAACGCAAACTAGCAGGGAACACTGTTGCTAATGTTAGTCAGACTATTACTTAACTAGTAAATGCTAATCAGCATTAAACACTAATGATTAAGTTAGTTAGATACTAACTTAACTAGTAAAAACTAATTAACAATGAAAACTAATGCTAATGCTAATGTTAATCATATAATCAGGGCCATAGCTGGCGTATTCGAGGCCAGTCATCCCCTTTTGCCCCACTAGCGACTGCCCTGCATACAATAACTTAGTTGGTAAAAGCTTATAGTAACTAGTAAAAGCAAATAACTAGTAAAAACATACCCTGTAAATGCTATTTAGCATTGAACAGTAATGTTAATAAAAGCTTAATGCTAATTAGAAGTGAACACTAATGCTAATATTGATCAGACAGACTAATTAGCACCAATTGGCAGTGAACCCCGATGTTAATGTTAGCATTCAGACACTAACCTTTGCCCTGGGCCATGTCTGTGAACGTTGAATGAGAGATGGTGATGGAGGGCTCAGTAGTAGCTGGGCGGAAGTCACCAGACTCTCCCTTCTGCTCCTGCTGCAGCTTCTGCTTCAGGAAGCTAATCACCGTGTCCTTCTCCAGGATTTGAGTGTACAGGGCACGGATCCTGAAAAAATATGAACCTTATGAGCCCTATACAATCTAAAATGGTTCATCAAATACAACTGAAATTTAATTTTAGATGCACTGAAGGTGATTCTCTTACCTGTTTTCAACTTCCTGGTTTCTGTACTCCGATGATGGGAACTCCTCAATGAAGGAATGGCAGGGTGAATGGTTGATGATGGTTGTGTCTCTATGAAGTATAAGAAGTAAACAATTAGAAATTGCTTCAAAACTCAATATGCTCAGAAGAATTTGACACTGAACCCCTCTTTTACCTCTGAGCTGCAGCGGTGGCAGCGGCATCCATCGCGAACTCCCTCATGGTTTTCTCCTCCAGGTATTTCTGCTCCCAGCGTGTCTTGTCAGCCTCTAGGGACAAAATGCGCTCTTCTTTCTCCCCCAGAAGGTCCTGCAGTGTGGACACACTCACATTGGACGCTCCTCCGGCTGGCTGAGGCTGAGGCTGCCGCTGTGGAAAAAGAAAAACAAACAAAGTGTAAGATTGTTGTGATGTACCGATTTGAAGTCTCAAACTATTCTTAGCTTCACTGGAAGGAAATAGCCCAATGCTTAGTCACGTCTGAATAGCTAAAAACAAAAACAAAGCCCCGTTTGTCTCAGTACCTGCTGATTTCGGAGGCTCCGCAGTTCCTGCTCCAGTCGTGTCCTTAGGCGCGTTTCCAACCCTTCTCTTTTCTCACATGTTGCTTGTAGCTGAGCCAAAGCCTTCTGCAGACGCTCAACCTTCTCCACATACGCTCTCTTCCTCTGCAGCTCCGTCCACAGCTGCTGGCTGCGTGTCTCTGTGGACCTCAGGGTGCTCTCCAAGGCCTCGCTCCTGCGCTGCTGGCTCTCCGCTTTGTTTCGCAGATGCTGAACCTCCTGCTCCAGATGCGCACACTGCAGCTGCTGTTCTTCATCTGTTATAGAACAAGACAGAAAAAGAACACAAAAATCTGTTTGTAAATTAAATTGGTATGAGTTGGTCAGAGTCAAAGAAATCCAATTTGTTGTTGACACATGCCAAAAAAAAAAAAATAATACTGAAAAAATAAAAACTAATTCAAAATATGAAATAATAGCGGCTATATTTTACATTATATTATATTATTATTTCTCAGTTGTGAGCAATTTCGGATGTAGTGGTGACCTTTTGACAAGCTTTGTGTCCTGTACGTTCAAATGCATGAACTGATGGAATGAAGGCCTTGAATGCAATGTATGTTGCATAAATGTTTTCAGTACATACTAAGCCATTATGTCCAGTCATAACAGGCATAGGCATTTATGTGGGGACATGAGAAAGAGGCTGAAAGAATGTTTATGCAAGCCCTCTCCAGCACCACTCCCCATTGACTTCCTGCTCATAACAAGAGGAATTCAATCGCAGAGTCCGAAGCGCCTCATTTACGCAAGCGGTTAAGGAATGCAGAGGGAAGGAGAAGCAGCGACCCACTCTCCCTTTGACCCACATCTCAGCGCTTCAGATTGTTCTGCTTATTTCCCACCAATCACTGCAAAACTCATCATCTTCCCCGCCTCTTCCAACTTCCAGCAAACAGGAAGTGAGGCTGAGCAGAACATTTTGTAAACTGTCAATGTGGTTAAAAACAGTATTGACAGTATTTGACAGCGGTTAACTGTCCCCAGGCGTTCTCCCCTACAAAGCTAACGTCACTTCTAACATTTAATCCTCTTTTCTGATCATTTAGATGCTGTTCTGTGACTGAAATTCCTGTGTTAGAGTGCTCTAATTGGAAACACATTCCCTCTTTAAGCAAAATGACTCAACAGAAAAACAGATCTCACATTTGGGTTAGGAAGTTTCCAGAGCACGTGAAACAGTAATGAGGTTTATTGTGGCCGTGTTCATCAACTCACTCTGCAGAAGGAGCTTCTCAATAACATGCTGGTTCTGGTCAGCAGCTTCGGCTTCTTTTGCCGCTTGAATGCTTGATTGCTGCAGCCTCTTGATCTCAGCCATCAGCTTGTTTCTTAGCGCTTGCTCCAGAGTTTCTCTTTTCGCACAGCCCTTCATCAGAGTGTCGTAGGCCTCAGAAATTCTTTGGATCTCTTGTTCCAGCTGGTGGAAAAATAAAAAGACTTTTAAATAGCTTGTCAGATGTGTCCCTCAGACAATGACGGCCTCAGAAATACTTAAAGGTATTTAGCTAATGTTCCTGGTTATGATTAAGAGCAGAGAACAGAGAAGCTGTTCAGGAGTGCCATATGGAAAGACCAGGATGGCATTAACCATGACTCCATCATCCTAGGCATGTTTACACAAGGCAGTGGCCTGATGGGTAAATGCTCAAACCTGTGTAATTATCATTCTTTCAGAGTGAGCAAGAGCTTAACGGCACTGATGTAATCCACTGGAAACACTTCATGGCCTTTTGGAATTTAGCCAAAGTGAAATGAAAGCTATTGAAAATAATCTTCTATTTATTGCATTGCTATGTATCGTCATTTGATAGTTGTCATCACTCAATTATATATAAATATAGTGTCTATGTGTGTGTGTGAAATTATTATCTATTATAATAATAGTATGTATAAAAATATGTATTATGTATTATAAATATATTATTTTCAGACAGACTATAAATACCTGTATTTACATCTAAGCATTGCTCAAATGTCTCCAAAACTTTTATATCCATAGCCATTTTTATTCATTTTGTATTCACAGAAACAGTGTTACAACATATAACCTGTTGTAAACAGCCCGTGTCCTTTTATTAAACACTGTTATCTTCAGATGGGTGTCCCAGAAAGATCTGCATTTACAGCTGAGCCTTGCTCAAATAACTTTTTAGAGACTAAAAAATGTCAAGGTCTTTTACCTTCTGAATTCTGAGGGCCTTCTCAGTGTGTCCCTCCAGCTCCTGTCTCAATCTCTTATTCTCGTTCATGAGCATTTCCAGTTGGATGCGACTGCAAGCTGCGGCCTCCCTGCCAGCAGGGGGAGATGTGGAGAGTCTATGGCAGACTTCTGGTGTTTGAAGTCTGGAAGTAGAACCAGGTAAAAATCATCATTTTAGATGAAAAGCTAAACAATGGGATGTAGTTCGTCTCAGTATGTTAGTATAGTTAGATGACAAACTCCTTTAGCATGTACCATATTGCGTTCTCAGCCATAGCATCAGCAAACAGACTGTTAGTCATAATGACACATACTATAAAGTACGTAAGAGCTGCAGGAAATGCATATACTTGTTACTAAATCGAATGTGTGCTTTGGTTAAGTTGAAATTATGCAATTATTCTGGTCTTCTCTACCTGTTGTGCTGAGAATGAAATGGTGGTGGTGGTGCTTTGTAGCACTGTTCATACTCCACTGCTTGTCGCAGGTCAGTATAAGGCACCTGCTTATTGTAGTCCAGTCCTTGCTGGTTATATTGGAAGTGCTGGCTTGCATGATATCCATGTATCTGAGGGTAACTGGCAGAACATGTTGCAGGAATTTGATTGTGCTCCATTGAAAACTGCAGAAGCCGTTCACTCAGTGACCGTGAGTGGGCTCGCTTCGGGTCCCAGCTGTCTTCTTCCTTACAGGGCATCTGGCTTGTTACACTATCCTCTAGTGAGTAGCCCCTTTGCGGTTGGCACCACTGGGAGGCCAAATACTGAGACTGGGCCTTGGCTTGTTCATAGGTGGGCAGCTCCTCGTCGTGGTGTGGGTGCGTTGTGTAGTTCTCGGAGTGCTGGTAGTCAACCTGGTGCTCCTGACCCTGGGGTTCTTGGCGGGCAGAGAGCTGAGGAGACTGGGGCTCCTCCTGGCTGAGGCTGTCAGATGAAGACTGCGGGGAACAAGCCCCTCCGCTGCCAGCTCCAACACCTCCTCCTCGTCGCAGGGCCTGCTGCTGGATGGCCAGGAGTGTGCGGGCATCTGTGGGGTTTCCATAGCGTAGCTGCTCTTGGATTAGTCTGTGCAGGACAGTACCAGATGCTTCTTCACCTCTCATTTTATTTGATGAAGACGAGTATTTATCAACTGAACTGGACCTGAGGGCAAGAGATCCATTCAACAAATGATTAGCAATGATTTTTAAATTCCCTGTTGTTATTAATAACAGTTATTTGTAGAGAATGAAAGAAACCCATGTTTAAACTCAAAATTAAGTGCTGCAAATTTTTACAGAAAGTGTCACAGACACATATTTAAGCAGCACAGTACCAAAATAAATCTACAAACACTAAAAACTACAACTATATGGAGTTACACCAAAGAAAACAAAACATTTTTTACAGTATATTTGAAGTTAATAGTAATACATTTATATTTCTGTATTATTTATAAATAATCAGGGCTACAACACGTACAGTATTGGAGCATAACTTAATCAAATACAAAAATGAACATAATACAGTTTCTAAAATAAAACCCAAACAACACAAATTCACCAACAACTATTCAGATATTTAGCTAAACAAGTTCTCATCTCAGTAGAAATGCAGCGCTTTCCCCGGAGCTCAATGTCACATCTACATTATTCACGTGCCAAGTTAATTAAACGTCATAAACATGAAACAGTTTCGTCTATCTTCCTCAAAGCCATTCGGATTAATCGGCGTCTCATTTATAGTTACATTTTTTAAGTTTTTCTGCCGATGAAGTCACTGCGCGTTCGCTTCTTTTGAACATTAAACGCCATGTCTGTAGAACGACCAACTTACCAACTAACACTTTCATTCCACACAGATTCTGTTAATGGCATGGGTAACAATCCAAGTAATCCAACTAATATCTTCTGTTTGTGTTTTATCTCCTCGTTTTGTTTGTGTGCGCGCGCGTTTAGGTCTGGTTGGGTTATGAGCTGGTAGGCGCGCGCTCTGGTCTCATAAATAACTAAGCGCGCCTGGAATGATCGGAATGTGTGAGCTCAGGGATCAAAAGTGAAAAGAGAAAAAAGAGCCATTTAATACAGCAGCTGCAGTTCTGCTTTCATCCACATGGGCTTTCACAAAATCTACGAGCGCTCAGGTTTTAACTGAAAGTCCTGTAATTTAAGAAAACGGTCCAGTTGTTGTGGTCAAAGAAAATCCATGACAACATAAAGCCCTGTTTTACTACAAAGGGGTTGAGCAGTGATGTCATCTTAACAGAGAGAAGGTGTAAAAAGGTGTGACCCAATCTGAAAAATATGCAGACGTGTTGATACAAGAATACAAATAACCTGAGCTGAGATCAACTTTGTGTATTTAGGCATTTCTGGTAAATATTTAAGCATATTTTCAAGAACTAAATGATTTGACTTTTTCTTTCCACTTGTATGTTACTGACATAACGCACTTTCTGTTCATTTCAAAGCACCCTTTATTTGATCGAATTGTTTCATGATAACTATGAGCATCTGAAAAGTCATTATTAGGAACCATCATTGTCTGAGATGAAGGAGAAGGTTGTAACACTATTTTCCAAAAAACATCTCCTGAACTCATGAACGTTACAGAAAATGGGACAGTTTATACCTGTGCCTTGTACTTTTTATTTCAATAGTCACCAACAGGAAACAGGGAGGTAACACCCAACAGCAGACAGGGTGGTAACTTTTCATACTTGCCTTGTGGTTGTGTATGAATCCTCCATTCCTCCTGACTAAAGCAATAATAAATGGGAAAGGGTGGAATTCCACAGACTTACTCTGTAGGAATGTATGATCGGTCAGGACTGTAGATTGAGATCAAGCACCAGATTTCCAATGAAAGAGCACAATACAAAGAGTTATGTTTAAAATAACTTTATTTGCTCCCTTGTTGTGATATTGAGCAATCCACCATACATATTCACCTCTTGATTAGACTGATAGTAGGGTATTTCCAGTTAAGTCTCAGACAGTGACTCAATGGGAAACTAGCATGTTGTGGACATGTAACTACTTGATTGCAGGTGTGAATGAATGAAGCAGTCACTGGCAAGTCCGTACAAATTTGTGAAAATCTTAAGGACAGAAAAGTCTTCCTCAACATCACTCTTGGAAGCAAATGGAAAGACATCAAAGCACCTCCTATTGTGATCTTTCATTCGACACCCCTCAATAAGAGTTCTCTCACTTTGCTTTTCTCCAACAACCCCTTTGGGAGCCAAACTGGAATATCTCCATTCCTTCAGCCTCCACCATGACCTCTGAGTTATAAACTGCTTTGTGGGCTGTTTAGAGGAATCACAAGACTTAGAATAGAAGACATCTGAAAGGAGAAAATACGGAGAGAATTAACTCAGCACAACAGGGATCAGATGTGGTTGTTCGGGTCGTACAAAGCAGGCTCTTGGTATGGGGGGCTAGAGAGGATGCTCTATTCTCATCACAATTCGGCCTTTATTGGCCGCAAATGGCCTGGCATATTTTCATGGCACATTTGTGATTTAAGATGCGATTGAAGCATGAGGCACTGAGATATCCTACAATGGACTAAATTGTTTACGGACCTGCACTGCTCCAAGCCACTTTATCTAGATATAAAGAACAAAACTCTATTAAGACAAGCCTTTGATGTCTGCATAAATATAAGATGTGTTCAAAGAAAACCAACTATTCTTTTTAAAAATATTTTATGAACACGATGTCTCAAAAGCAGATTATGTCCTCACCACAAATGCTCAGAAATTGGCCAAATCATGCTCTAATGCAGGTTTCTGTTTAGGGTTAGGGGTCAGGATAGGATTTTTAAAGTATCATTAACCAATAAAAGCAAAACGTCTGTATGAAATGTACTCACTTATAAAGTCAAACAATATTATTGTATTATATAATATCTCTTTATTAAAAATGTATTTAGTTACCACTTGTAGTTCACTTGAGCCCATCTTTCATACCCATGTTCAAGTGTACTAGCACAGTTGAGTACACTTAGATGTTTTTAAGATTATCTTAAGAAGTACTAAAGAAGAATTTTCACAAAATTAGTGCAGGAAAATAGAGGTCTATAAAGGCACAATATGTATTTTTTCACCACTAGGTATCGCTGAACTCTTCAAAACAATAACAAAGGCATAGACTGATGACATAGTCAATGAGCGTGGAATCATGGAACTTGTTGTCATTCCGATGGATCTAATAATGTTTATGGGGAAATAATGTTTATGGATGAGTGAATGCATGTTTTTTAACATGACTGGGGTATGAAGCAGGACGTGGCCGAGAATCACGCGCACGATTGCAAATGAGAGACAGATATCGGTGTCACACGAGAGTCACAGGGGATATAAAGAAACGAGGACATTTCATTCTACCAAACTGCTCGCAAGTACTGAAATACTACTCATTCAAGTCAGTTTATTTGACAAATTAAAATTGTGAGGTAACGCAGCGCTGTTTCACTTGGTCTAACGTTACACTATCATACTAAACTGCATTTGAGTGTGTTGAAAGTTGTAATGTCATTCTGTGTAGTAGTTTGTTGGCTGTATGAGACTTAACCGTAAGCTAGATCAACATTAGAATGTCATACTGATGATATTCTAACTTTTCATCTTGTTGAGATGAACATTAGCCTACATTTGCTCTGTCAAGTCAAAACTTGAAACCATCTCTGAAACCACTCCAATATCGATCCTCATGTTCCTTTTGTCCCAAAGTTTGCTTGCTATGGTCCATAATGTTTGAGTGAAACAACAACAGCGTCCGGCTAGACTTTAGCTGTTCACAGCTGTTGCTATAGTTACCATGCAGTGCAAGTGGAAACCAGGGATAACGCAGTTATTACGTCATTGACAGGCAACAAGTGTCAAGTGAGGGACGGGCACTATTTAAAATTGTGAATTTCTCTGAATTTACAAATTCTTGGAAACACTTAGGATAATGTAAGTACACAGCTGAACAAAATATATAACACTGTGCATGTGGTTTTTGAATATTTTAATATAAAAATCGTACATATTTTCCCTTTAAGTACATTATGTTGGTGTACTTTTTTTCACCTGAGACATCACAAGTTCTTGACCCATTGACTTTGGCTAAATTATTTCACATTCTGCGATTGTTTAAAGTGCATGCAGTCACTGTTGTCTGCAATATGTCATGCACCTAACTGCAGTGACATTCTTTTTACTATGTGCTTTTTACATTCATTTCTTTTGCTAAGTTTACAACTGTCTTGGGGCTCTTGGCTGTATTTTGAAACTTGAGAGCTCCTAAGTGTGCATGAAACTCTTAAAAAAATAAGTTGATGCAACAGAAGAAGTACAAAATTGTAATCACATACTAGTGGTGTTTATTATTTTGTCTCTAGAATAAACTGTGATTCACATTTTACCGAAATTTCAGATGACTATGCTGCTCCACCAGCTAGGTCAACCCTAAATCATCACCACCCAGCATAAACCAGCTAGACAAACATAGAATTAATGCTGGGTTATGCTGGGTATTTCAGCAGGGCTGGAAGGCAGCATGATATTGCTTTTATACAATAGCTTATTTAATATTGAGTAACATTTATTCTAATCACAATATTGCCATTTGCTATTTCTGTTATTATCTGCCGTCAAAAATAGTCTCTAACAATGACTGGAATAGACCAAATTTTGGTAGAGTGAATGTTTCAATGACTCATTCATAAGATTTTTCCTTATGGATGATCACTGAATCTGATTCAGTGAATTACTCATAAATTTACTATGCGCCACCTACTTGAGTATTGATATATCTTGCTAAAACTGTCCCTGTAAAATACTAATGCAATGCACAAACACAGGCAAGCGAAGTGATGCAAACAGTGAAAAGTTCAGGTCTGAACACTCAGAATCGAGGACCAGAACTAACTGTTGTGCATATAGTATAAATATAAGATATAATGGAAACAGACCCACTCTGGTACTGTGGATGTGAGGGTGCAAATGAGAAAAACGACCTTCTCATGAAACCTATCGGTGCTGGTCACATGGGCACTATCCTCACAACAATAGATAAAGAAATGTTTATACAAGCCACAATTGCTGCAGTATATTGTTCCCTAATGTAATTCTGTTTAAGAAAATGGAGTGCTTTGGACACAAAGACAAAACCAATGAACATTGTACATTTTGCCCAGGATTTGTGTAAAAGAAATCGCAAAACCTTTTAATTCATTTGTTTGTCGTATGGTGTAATCATTTGCCTGTGTGTCTTTGTGTAAATATGATAAAACCTCTCTCACAAGTGTCATTAGACATTATTACCCTAATCTACAACATTCCTCACCTTTAGTGTCTCACACTCAAATTCTTCTCATGACTCACAGAGAAGCCGTAAACGTGGAATGAGCAGCAAACCATTTGTTCATTCCTCACATAGGGTTGTACTCTGATTTTTCTTGAGAATTATGGATTATAAAATCAATCAAGGACTTCATGGAATTGCAAAAGCAGTGAAATCAATTCATGACACGGAAAGTGACAGGCGATACAACACAATTACAGATGGCCTAAATAGTTTTTCCCTGGATCAGAAGAATGCCGTTTATTCATGTGAGTCCCTGCTTTAACCAGCCATGTGTGCCCCTGAGCAAATAGCTGCCCCCACTACTGCTGATCCAGCACATAGTTCACACTCAGTGGTTTTGCCCACCAAGGTGATGGAGGACAAGAGGAAGAAGCATATATATATATAGACGCTAAAAGGTTTATGGACACTTAAGGAAAACTTCTGACAAAATGTAACTCAATTACAACTAAATAAATGTAGCACAAAACACACATTGTAGTTAATTATGGGTTTAAGGGAGTCAAGCTTTAAAAAATTAAATGTACTAGTACACACACACATACAAAAAACAAACAAAAAAAACACAAACATTAAACAGTTTTTTTAATGTTTTAGAAATAAGTCTCTTATTCTCGCCAGGACTGCATAAAACTAGGTTACACTAAAAATGAATTTTTTAATCAAATATATATTATTACAATATAAAATTACTGTTTTCTATTTTTATATATTTCAATATTTTTAACATCAGGCCCAATACCTGAATTTCTTGCAATGCTCTGCTGCACTTCATTATGCAGCTCTCTGTATGTTATTAGGTTTAAAAGTTACATTTTTAGTCTGGTCGCTGGTCTGCTTCAGATGTCCAGCAGCGTGCATCAATGTCAAAAAGGTTGAGAGGGCCAATCAAATCAAAGTGGGCAGGGTTTACAGTTCAAAGAAGCTGAGCGTGAATTCCAGCGCGAACCGTCAACGTTGAAAGAGAGTGAGGTGAGGCCGTTTTGAATTGAAAATATGCAATAAGGCCACGTGATCATATAATTCCAAACTGTGTGACGAGACAACAAACGTTTTCCGTTTTCGACATATTAGGCATAAAAAAGTACATGTGTGCATATTTTAATGGAAATCTTATTTGCAAATAGTTCAAAAATGAGTGTTTCCCCTACTAGAATTAGACCTAGAATTTCATTCACTGTTCTGTTTCTTTAAGCTTTATAGATATATATATAGGCACACTCACACACACACACTAGTCATATTACAAATGCTTAAATGCTAGATTTGTTTTGTACTTACTCAAACTAAACACCTCTTTATTGCTGAGAAACTGTCAGCTGAGTGACCTTCAAATAGTGTTTTGTCACGTTGAAAAAGAGTCATTGTGTAGAGGGAACACAAGCAGACTATTTTTACCTCTGTAGGAGAATGTCCTTAAATACAAGTCACTAGAACTGACCATAATGTGTGGGATAATACCAACATCAACTTGAAAATCCTTTTTGCCCTACAGATATTGTCTTTTTATAATGTAATACATCTGATCCACAACTCAGCTAAATATAGTTTATCAGCAGGGTAGTTTGCCATCTGGTAATTATCTGAATCCAGATTGTATTGTATAAGCGGTGTCTAACTTGTTGCCAAAATATTTTTTGAGAATTCACCCAGGTTTTTTTCCATTTGGTTCAGTGTTTTCATGTAGCCAACCTAGTTCTCTGTGTGCTGTTACACTTCAGTGGATAAGAGGCACAAATACAGCCATTTCATGCAGGCTGATATTGACTTCAGTGTGCCATTATATAACGGAGGTTACATGGAAGTGAAACGAGAGTCATTCATCTTGTAACAGAAGAAATCTACAGAAACAGGCCTGATACAATACATCAACTAAAGAAGAAAAAACCTGGAAGACACCCTCAAATTATTACTATATAAACCACTTTGTCAAGCTGTGTTACTTATGCAACAGGTCACCTCCTTCATTCATTTTAAGGCTGCAAGACATTTGCTGAATGAACAATGATACAACATTTGACCATATGGTTGTTATTAATATTTAGAGTCTTTAGTGAAATAAGATATTTCAGGGATTGTTCACACAAAAATGAAAACTCTGTCATCATTTACTCACCCTCATGTTGTTTGAAACCCCTTTGCTGTTCTAGAAAACAAGAAATCAGTGAGTTTAACTTTAGAACTGATTCATGGTAAAGATCCAAAAGAATGATTCAAAGATTTAACAAAACCAAAAGAATTTGTTCATGAATTGGATCTTGCTAGATTTTGTCAATGATAATTTAAAATTTAGCCTTAATAATTAATCATAAAAAATGTAATAAATACGATTAATAATGTTTTTATGGTGTGTTTTGTTTTTGGTTGTTTTTTGTACCTTGACGATCCTCATTCACTTTTAATATATTGAAAAGAATGATCAGGATATTCCTTGCTTATGTTAAAGAGAAAAATGATCCCATTATCCCTTTAGAACAGTGTTTCTCAAAACTTTTTCAGCCCAAGGATCACTTTATCTTCCAATTTTTTTCTGAGGACCACCTAACAGAATCCCACTCTAACACCCCCCCCCCCCCCCCCCCCAAAAAAAAAAAACAACAAAATAGGAAGGATAAACTAAATTTAAGTTTAATATGCAACTGTTTCAAGTGAAAAAACTAATTATTCAAACACAAATGCAATGATATGATCCATTTTTTCGTTATTAAAACACACACTGATCAATTTTCTCAGTTGGTCGCACCAGCACAAGATTTGGTCGCACATTTTTTGCTACAACAATTTTAATCAATGCATGCTTGATGAATAATCATCTTAATCTTGAATATATTAAATCACAGTGGCTGATGGCCGATATAAATCTGGTATATATGTATAATTTAAATTTATTACTAATAATATAAAAGCAAACACTGTACTTTCTCACATACAGTTTACTTTCTTTCTTTGTTGTGGTTGGTCAGACAAAATAAACCAAACATTTTCAGTCCATTCACATTTGAGTCGTGTATTTTGTCCAGTCAGTTTGAGTCGCTGACAGACTAACTGCGCATGACCACCGGAGCGGAGCGCGAGCATGTTCAGCGCACCAGTGGTTACGCAACGAATGCGATGATGCTGCGTTTGAATTTTCGCGACAGAGATGTGCTTATATACATGACCTTGACAACACTATTTGACATTAGCGCGGGCCAAACATTCTCTCGTGGCCTATTGAGGAACTCTGGTCTAAGCCATTGCTGTTGAAGTAACTTAGTGCCTTTCTACCTGTGCGCTCATCATCAGTTGTGTCTGGATGCTGACTCGTCCTTTCCACCAGCATCCTTGACATCCAATCTTTGTTTTTTTTTTGATTATTATTCAGCTATTAACCTTTTCATTTTTATTTGGCTTAATTCCTAAATACCCTGAATTCCTAATTGGCGCGTTTCATCGTCATTGAGCAATGTGCGTGTACTTTAGCTCTCTAGCGGTTAATAAATAGAACTGCATGTGTCTTGCGGAAGAACATTGTAGCCGGAACTACTTCTCTCTGTTTGTCTATGACGAGTCACGCAGGTACTGTGATACTCCGCAGTCGAGCCGAACCTGGTCTGAAATAGTCCGAATATAAACACTTATTATAGGCGCACCGTAGTGGTTCAGGATAAGACAAAAACACGGTTTGGAAAATGGATTCATGATGTACTCGTTCATTATATGAATTGTTCATTTTGAAAACAAAACAGTTATGGACGGTAGCAGCTGCTGATACCTCGTTCTGTTGCACACGTGCGAATAACATGATCATGCACTCGCACAAATGCCACCACAAAATATTTCGACTCGCACATCCTCAAAAAAAGGTCGCAGTCTGGAAGGTCATCTTTTCGCGGACCACTAGGGGGCGATGGCGGACCACACTTTGAGAATTACTGCTTTAGAACAACATGAAGGTGAATAAATAAATCTTTCATTATTTTGCGTGAGCTATGCTTTTAATCTTCATTGTATCTTTACACTTTGTTTTAACCAGTAGTTCCCCCTGACTTATAACATCCTCTTTACAACAATAGGAGCTGTTCAAAACATCAGCGCAATCAAATTAGTCAAAGCACAATGCGAATGTTTAGGGAAGGCTGGCACAAATATGTGTTTTGAGTAATGGTGTGTATGGTGAGTATTAGCGTGGGAATTATGGAAGGAATGTTAAGGGCATGACCAACAGCATATCACAGGAAACTCAGAGCGTATCCGGCGAGGACGAGGGGGGTAACAAAACATCAGCTTTGTATAAGTATCTAAAAGACAATAATAATATCTGTGCCTTTCAAGGACTATCACTAATCACCAGAGTCAAATTATTCTGAATTATTATATAATTATTGGAATTATTAGTGTAAATTATACTAAAACAACAAAAACATGCCAAGACACTGACATAAAAATAGCAATTAAAAGACAGTTATATTCAGTTTAAAGAGTACTAACTCAGAACTCATCTCAAACAAATGCATGACAAGTATGTGGAGAAATGACTAGTATGTGGTTCCTGATAATACACTGTTTGTTTTTTGCATAATTGTGGTACCATTTGTTTGAAGGTATGCAGAATACGTGCCTCTTAACCTTTTATTCAAATTCCTCTGTGCTGGCTTGTGCAAGATTTGTCAGAGATGAGATAGAAGGCAGCTCTAACTGGGATTATTGTTATGCATTGCAACTAATCTTCACTTTCTCATTCCAACAGACAGTTTGGTCACGAGTTTTTAAGCTAATTTAAAACAGGTGAACTACTTGACATTATTTAGGGAGTCATTCCAGTAAATGGAGGTTCAGGAGCAGAGGTTCAATGCTTTTATTTGGGCTAACTTTGGTTTTCCATGCTGTTATGCTTTGAATCTGCTAACAATTATCTTTCCAGCTGGAATAGATGTCCAGAACTATGTAATATTCCGTAATTATGAATGGAAAGGGGCATTGGTACAAAAAGTTTGAGCAATCTGCGAGAATACTTTAAATGGTTACAGATCTCTTTATGAGGTCTGATATCATGCCCTCTTTTCACACAGACAAAAAAGCTGAAAGGACCAGTCTTGAAATTTACACATGCATCAAGGAAGCTATTTCAGCATGGAAAAGACTTGAAGCTGAATTTATGGTGGCAGCGATGGGGAAAAATGAGCATCAGGTGCATCACATCACTGTTGCCAGCAGTGATCTATTCTCACACCCAAACGCACCTGTTGTGAATCTGGGAAAAAGACTGACTGTGATTGAATTATAATTGTAATTTTTAGGTCAGGAAAATGAAATGAAAATGAAGTGAGACAAAAATGCATGGCATAGCGCAGGGCTGTCCAATCCTGCTCCTCGAGTGCCACTGTCCTGCAGAGTTTAGCTCCAACCCCAATTAAACACACCTGAACCAGCTGAATCATGGTTCTTATTAGGCATATTATAGAAACTTCCAGGCAGTTGTGTTGAGGCAAGTTAGAGCATCAGAGAAGAGATGAGGCTGCTTCCGAAAAACTTTAAAAATGATGCTGCCTTCAGAGGACACGTTCCAAGGTAGGAAGGCATCAAGGCATATCCAAATCCAATGTTAGTTTCACTTCCTTTCTCCTGAGATAACACCATCTGACTGATTTTTGAAGGCAGCATCGCTGCCTTTGATATCCCACAATCATATGCATTCCATTTGTGACAGTTGAGCTAGAAAAAGAAAGATGGAGTCTGAAAGTTGCCGTTTCTGGTCAGTTTGTGTGTAAGTGTACATTTTTGTCCAACGTTTTCCACTTCTGATGTTATTTCTAGCAAGAAATAACTACTGAACAAATAGATCATTAAACTGTTACACTGCCTCAGATGTTTCGTAAAGGTGTCTTCGAGTGCAAACGCTGCCTGCAAAGTCGTTGCCTAGGTTTTCAGATGCAGATAAGATGTCGTTGCAAGAGGGAGTGGAAGTTATTTTGATTAAATATTATGAGTGCAAATTAATAAAAAAAAAAAGTGCACAAAAAATTACTCCATTTTGATTTCATGGTGACTTTAAGGATACAATATGTTTAAGTATTATAACAATAAAAAAAATGACACACTTTGGCTTTAAAGGGTTAGTTCACCCAAAAATGAAAATCATGTAATAAATTACTCGAACTCTTGTCATAATACACCCATAAGACCTTCAATCATCTTCGGAACACATGATGAAATCCATGAGCTTTTTGGCCTCCAATAGACTGCAATGTTTTTACCTCTTTCAAGGCCCAGAAATGTAGTAGAAAGTTGTTCGACGCTGTTCACATGAGCACCACGAAGCATGTGTGTGATGCTGATGCATGAGCTGGCCAATAATGAGCCAGCATTCTGTTGTGGAACATGGACTATTTTAACAATGTCTTTACTACCTTTCTGGGCCTTGAAAGTGGCAATAACATTGCAGTCTATCGGAGGCCAAAAAGCTCTCGGATTTCATCAAAAATATCTTGATTGAATGATTGAAGGTCTTACGGGTTCAGAACAACATGAGATTGAGTAACTAATTAATGACAGAATTTTCATTTTTTGGTGAACTAACCCTGTAAATTCTATCCAAAATGTATTTCAGAAATAAAATACTTTGCTATTTTCAATTTAAATGATCTTTCCTTGTCTTTGGGATGGAAGATATACTAGTTTAGGGTTATTTGTCAACTTATTGTGCCCTTCTTTATTTCCTGAATACATCCACTGTATTGCTTTTAGGCAGAACAATGGCACCAGTTTCAGATTACAAATCAATGATAGGACATGAAGGATGGGTATAGAATGTCGTTGATATATAAAGCAAGACTGAAAGCTAGACTAACACATCATAAACATGAAGTATCTTGGCACTGCAGGAGATAAAACAGAACCAGCCTTCAGTGTCCTGCAGTCTGTCTCATTGATGCATGCTGTTTGCATTGCCAAATGTCTTCTCATATAAAAACATTTTCTTTCATGCTCTGCTGAGATTTAGGGTCCACCGTAATACATTCCCTGCTCCTTATTTGTTGGGCCTTAAAGAGCAAGTATCCATAGCAACCCTGCAACATTCCAACAATGTCTGGCCCCTGGCCTGTCACAACACCATATGCCCGAGAGCGAGCATTCAGACACTTTAAAGACTGAGGTGGAAGAAAACATCGATAAACTGTGACTTCTGATAAATTCCCACTGCACGGATCACTTCACTGTTTTTGTACGAAGTCTTATGAAAGCAAACGAGAAGCTTTGCTCTGTGTTGACATACATTATGCTTTGACATTAGCAACAGCACATTTCCAGGAGTCCCACATGGTTCTCATTAACATTCCAAGCGCTCTTTTTCTTTCTCCTTCTCTTCCTCTCTCACTTTCCCACTCTCTTTTGTCTCCCAAGGAGGCCAAACTGACAGTGTTGGCTCGGGACCATGCATTCCATGGGATGTGTCAAAACCATTCTCTGAAGAGGTCCACAGAAGGTCCACATAGGGGCACTTAAACACACACATGTTGGATTTCCATGTTTTATGGGGACGTTCGATACACGTAATGGTTTTTATACTGTACAAACTGTATATTCTATCCCTTACCCATAAACACAATCCTCAGAAAAAATTGTGATATTTTTTATTTTTAAATGGATCATTCTGTATGATTTACAAGCTTGTCAAAATTTACTGGTATTGCTATACTTGTGGGGATATGTGGTCCACATAACTGGGAATACCGGGATCACACACAAATATACATAAGCCTACACAATCACAGACACACTCATTCTATCTTTGTGAGGACATTCATTGACACAATGCAATCTCTAGCTCCTAACCCTACTCATCACAACTAAGTGACTATCCCAAACCCTTATCCTACACCTACCTTTAACCTAATTATAACCTTATCCCTAAAACCAAGTCTTGACCCTCAAACTGCTCTTTATAGGGGTCTCAGAAAGTAAGGACAGGTCAAAATGTCCTCAGTTTACCCTCTTTGTCCTCATTCTGATGGTCTAAAAAACAGATGGCTCAAAACCGGTCCTGACAAAGAAAGCTGTACACGTACACACAAATAGAGTGATGAAGAGATGGGAACATGTTTTCCATGTTTGATAAAAATAGAAATCCATTTATTTATGCTTGAGCCATTGTCATATATCTGGAGGTTCTCACATAAATGTTAACATTACAGAACAATGCATATTTCATCAAAATGTGAGTTTCATTATTATCTAGACCAGAGGTCTTAAACATTTTTCAGGTCAGGGACCTCTGTTGACCCTATTCAGAGTAGTGCTTTATTTCATTTCTGATGAGCGAAACGAAAGGCTTGTGAGACAGAAGTATGAGGTGTGTTCAGTGCATTGTACTGTTGTTTAACAATAACAGCAACTTTAGCTAGTGAAACATCCTTCTAAAAATCTTTCTGTAGATAAAATCTCCATGAAACAGAATGTTGTGAGTTTTTTTATTTTTGAAAAATAGGATGTAATTATACTTTATACTGTGCATGCCATTGTCAAGACTGCAAGTCAATCCACCACAGCCTAATTTTCATTATCTTCTTCATTTTTAGCTTTAGTTGAAGTTAATTCAGTGCATTTTTTCCACAAAAATTACTTTGAGATCAAGCAATAATTGGCAGATACCGTGTAGTAGCAACTACAACTACTTTTGAGATCTAGACCTAAAAATAACTTGAGGATTAAAAAAATACATTTAATTTTCTTCACATTATTGAAATTGTTCTGTTTTTCACGTCAGCCCCTCATGTCGATACTGAGATCTGGGCACAGCGGAGATGAATCTGACTCACTGAATCACTGGAAATAGCCTTGAGGCTCAGAGAGAGGACGTGAAATGTTGTGGAAAGCCCACTGCAGGATCCCATCTATGGGGCTCTGAATTCATCAAGACAAACATACTGTTAGGTATCCCATCTGGAGATTCAGGTATATAAAGTTTTCATTGCTCAATTGCATGTATTATATTTTATTATACTGTTAAGAAGGATGACATCACCTCCCCCATTATAGAGTCCATTTCATCTCTGTTAAACAGCTGCTCTGACGGCGTTAATCCCTGGTCACTCATGTGTGGATTCACCTGAGGGAATAAAAAAGACTAATAACATCTGTTAGGTTAGTAGGCCAAAAAGTGTTATTTTAGAGTATATGATATACCTGAAGACTCCTCGATGATGTTTCGCTTTCAGGGCCCCACGACCTGGAGCAATTCCTACATTTTGTCTTTCCACTGAAGAGGCCATTATGGGAAGAGAGAGAGAGAGAGAGAGAGAGAGAGAGAGAGAGACTAAGCTTAAAGGCTTGATAGAATTCACAGTTATTCTATTAAAAATAACAGTACATTAGTACAATCATTACTTTGAGAAGTTGCAGAGGGCATGATAACTCTGCAGGCATTGAGGGCAGGTGATCAGCTCTCCCTGGGTGAGATGGCAAATTCCACAAGCCATCCTGATCCCAACCATTTGACCATCAGAGTACTAACAAAGATTGAATATAAAATAGCTAAAAATTACCATCATCCTGGCACTCTAGAAAGACAAATATTATCACCCACATCAAGGTACAACAAAGTTGTGTTTATTATAAGCTTGCACTGAGCTATTCTCTTTGAGTTAAAGATAACTGTAATTATAACTACATTAGAATGACTCTAGTAAAGACTATATGACTATATTAAAGGGTTAATTCACCCCAAAATAAAAATTGTCATTAAGTCCTCACCCTCATGTGGCAAACCCCTTTCGTTCATCTTCAGAACACAAATGAAGATCTTTTTTATGAAATCTGAGAGCTTTTTGTCTCTCCATAGCTATGTGACAATCACTTTGACTCTTCAAAATGTTCATAAAGCGATCGTAAAACTAATCCATATGAATTGAGCTGTTTAGTTCTAATTTTCTGAAGACACACCATTGCTTTATATGATGAATAGATTTAATTTAGGCTTTTATTTGCATATAAACATTCATCAACTCACACATCAGTCGAGGTCTTTGCTTGACGTGTGTGAAAACCAATGGAGTTCATTCTTGTGCGTTACGCAGCGGGTTTAAGAGGTTTGTTCTCACTTTAAGCAGGACTCATCGTATAAAGCGAACAAGTCTCTTCAGAAAATTTGGAATAAACTGAATGAACTTTTTGAAACGTCAAAGTGGTAGTCACGTAGCTGTCTATGGAGGGACAGAAATATCTCAGATTCCATCAAAAAGATCTGTGTTCTGAAAACGAACCAAAGTCTTATGGGTTTGGAACGACATGAGGGGAAGTAATTAATGACAGAATTGTCATTTTTGGGTGAACCATCGCTTTAATTGTCGCCTGCCACTTTAAATGCTCATGGTCTTTAAAGTCAGGTGGATTCTGGTTGCCTGGCAATGTTTTTATCATGCATCAGTTAGGGAAAAAAAATCATTCTGAAAGTGAATCCAACAATCAAATCATTATAGTGATTATTAAAATTTAATCATTACAGTTATTATTCTTGGTATGAACAGGCCTCAATCATTTTGCTGTCAGTGTGTCCCTCATTGAGTCACATGGGAGTGTTACCTGGAGGCCCATGGGTGGAGCGCTTTTGCCTCCTGTGACTGTGGAGAGGGAGGTGGAGGACAGAGAGGAGAAGAAAGAGAAGTCCACAGCAGAGCTGGAGCTTGTCTCTGTCACTGGAGGGTGACCTGTGGGCTAAAATAGGAGCAGAGAAGTTACTACTGCCACGACTATTACTAATAATAATAATCTCCCATCACTGCTCATCATATTGTACGTATATGTGTGACCAACTGTAATGCAAGTTCAGTTAGTTATTGCAAATGAGAAATTTTGTTTTCAATAAATTGTGAATTTTGTCATGTTTTACCTGCAAGGGGGTATATGTCCTGTCTTTCGCTCTGCTGCTGTGGCATAGATGACAGCGCCATGTACCACTGCAAACAAACACATTTCTAAAACTAGTGAGAGATGCTAAACTGGGAAACAAAAATTATTTAGGGGATTTCTTATTTTTATGTATTTTTATTAAGTTAGATTATTGAGATATATTATTAATATAATACTATTTATATTAATTGTGTCAATAATAATTACATCATCCTTAAAATTACATAACATTTTAAGGATGTATTAATACGGTAATATTATAGATTTATTATTAACATTAATTGTATCAATAATGATATATTGATAATAGAGTTTAATTTCATCCTGCAGCTCCCTTTGGAAGTTTCCTGAGGCCCCCTAGTGGGTTCTGGCCCCCTGAGTGAGAATCCCTGATGCAGAGTCTGAAACCACACTGAAATCCTGGCATTTAAAATCTAAAATATACAGTTTTAAGGATTTTGTGACATTTAAAAATAAGAATATAAATATTAATTATAACAATAATTATTTCAGATTCTTAGGTCAATTTAAAATGTAACATTTATTTATTTATAATTTTTTATATTTAATAAAAATTAATATTTCACTCAAATTGTTATGCTAATGCTATCATTTGTAATAAAAAATGTATCAAATTAGACATTAAGATGAATGGGATGTTTAGATTATTGAATGGTATTTATTGTACACAATGTCCCATTTGAGTTTTTTTTTCTGTATTCTATCGTGCAGTTTATCAACACTGACTAAAGCTTGACAGATGAAGACTAATGAGGTCAACTCTAGGCTTGGTCGTGTCACATGACTGCTCTGTACCTGGGTATGGAGGTGAGGGGCGGCACCAGGCAGGTGAGGTGGAAGGCGCGAGGACACCCGTCACAGCAGATGAGCTCCCCACCATCTTTACACACTGCACACTCATCATCATTATGCTCTACCTGAACATATGCACCATAAAAGTGATGAACACTGAATTACCTACTGTACCAGGTTACCACATTAACAACTTATGCCTACATAATATTTTTCAAATACGTTGGTTTTTTGTATCTTCAGTGTCTGTACTTTTCCATGACTCTTGGTCACTCACATCCATGACTCTGGTGCTTGGCTCTCCCTGCTGGTGACTATAGTTTTGTGCAGTCTGTGCCTTTTGCACTCCAGCTGTCTCATCCAGTTTGCCAGAAGAGTAGAATTCTCCTCCAACCTTGATGCATTTTTTGGCACCTCCTGCAGGAAAGCACAACTGAGACATCTGTGTTGCCAAAGTGAACCACCAAAGTGTTTACTCTGCAAGGTTAAACTATCAAAACACGTTAAGAGTTAAAGCATTAGCTAAGTAAAGGCTTTCATCACAGTCTGGCAATACTGTATTAGCGTGCTGAGCTCACCAGACTCAATGACCTGCTGGATCAGAATCCCCTCCACTGTACCGCAGCCGGTGGGATGCTCACTGGCAGATACAGCCACGGCCCTCTGGACTGAAGTAGATACTGCCTGGACCCCTGCGTTCTCAGAGACATATTTATTTCTGGGCAATCTCATTCATCTACTGAAATATATTGTCATCTAATGAAAAATTTTACACAAACATCACGTGATTACCGTTTCCCACTGAGACCTGGGAAAGTGCTGCACCATCTGTCTTCCTCATCGGCTTGCCTTTGCTTCCTGGAACAGTTTTGATATTGAGTTGTCAGGACCGTTGGGTTTCAAACCAGAAGTATCAAATCATAACCGTTCAAACTGGCACGTGTATGATTTATTGGTCGTGTTAAAGTCATGATGGAAAGATAATATATTTACGAGTTTGAAAGTTGTAATTAAAGTTCGAAAGAATGAACTCTGAATTGGTTTAAAGTCGCCGTGAAACAAAAGTTGTCTATTGTGACATATATCCCAGTGAAATGGCTTCTCAAACAAGAAAAAATGTAGGCTGGGATTTTGTCTATTGAGAACTGATTGGATGGTTGTGGTTTGCTATTGCTGTGATCTCATGCGAGTGACTGTTCGTCCCACCTTCGCGCCAGTAAATACGAGAAGAGAAGAGAAAAGATGAGGGAAAGTTATTTTCATTTAATTTATAATAATTTAATATACAGTAAAGTAAAAAAAAGTAAAAAAAAAAGAAAAAAAAAAAAAAAAAAAATGGTAAAAAGATTAAATTTCAAAATTAACAAAAAAAAAAAAAAAAAAAAACAAATTATAAAATAAAAAAAAAATATCAAAAATCAAAAAAAAATCCAAAAAGTCAAAAATCAAAATCAAAACATTTCAATTCTTCCAGGTACTCCCAATTCCTTCAAAGTAAACTTGCATACATTCTTCAATAGTCATTAGCTTTGTTGAGGTATAAAAATAAAGGTGCTGTAAACAATCAATTCAACAAACAGTAAAAGGTGATCATCTTGATGGATAAAAAAACAGCTGACAGTGAACAAAAGAAAAAAGGTGAGGTGAGGAAACAGCCAAAATCAGATAAAAAATGCTGGCCAACTACACACAGTTTACTGTCAAAAGAAGTACACAAAGACAACAAGAGCAACAGCTGCAGCACAGCAGCACAGTACAACAAGGCAAGCACACAGCACCCAGGCAAACAGTTGCAAGGCAGCAGGCAAGTTTTTGAAGCACAAAGAAATTTTTGCAACGCACAGGAAAGAAAGAGAAACGTGAACGAAAGGGACAAGTAGGTCTCCAAAACGCAGTGAAACTTAGCAGGAACTTAAAGACACATCAATCTTACTTTCCATCTCACTTGATTCCCTTCGCAAAGATGTCAGAGCGTGCAATGCAGAAAACAGTGAATTGTGGTACAACACATCTAACCCATCTACTGTCCGGAGAAGTGTGTGGAGGTCTCTGCTCAGAAGTGGCCTTCAAAAGAAAAAAAAAACTCAAACGACGCCAAAACAAAACAAAACAAGAAAAAAAGAAACAAAAAACACGACAAAACAGGGGCACAAAAATGGGCAAACTGTGCTCTTGGAAAAATGGCAAAAAATTTGAAATATTTGGCTGTTTGGCTTGGCAGAGTTTGTTCGCCGAAGGAAGGGAGAGCGGTACATCGAATGAGAGTCTGCAGGCAACATGAAAGTCATGGTGGAGGAGGTTCCTTGCAAGGGGGCTGGCATTTCTGCAAATGGAGATTGGCAAATGGAAGAAAGGATTGGGTATCCTCAATGCTGAGAGGTACACAGGCAATACTTATCCATCATCAATCAATCATGCAGGAGAGGCATCTTGGCCCCCCCAAATTTATTGCAGCATGACAAGCGACCCCAACATACAGCGAAAGTCATTAAAAGAAACTATTGAGAGTGTAAAAAAAACAAAGAGAAAAAAGTGAGATGGCCCCCCCCCCCCCCTCCCCCTGACATCAACATCAATCGAGTCTGGTCTGATTACATGAAGAGAGAGAGAAGAGAGAGGCTGCTGAGCCTAAACAGAGAGACAGGTGGTTGTTATGTTCTCCAAGAAGATGTTTGGGGCCTACCCCTGTTCTTTCAAAAAAAAACTGTGTGCAAGTGTACCTAAGAGAATTTTGATGCTTTTGAAAGGCAAAGGGGGGTCAATATTGATATTGATTTGATGTTTTTTTTTTTTTTCTGTCATCACTTTTTTTTTTTTGTTGATAAAATATAAAAAACTATTAACATGTTATTTTTGAAAGCATTCTTTCTTTTACAGCATTTTTTCACACCTGCTAAAAAACTTTTGCACAGTACTGTATAATTTTAAGAATGTATAATCCTATATCATTTCATATTTAATATATACTGCAATTTTCCATTAAAAAAATAAGAATTGTCTATTCTGATTTCATAGTGACTTTAAGACACCATGGATGCAGCATCTGTAATAATGGTAAAGTTGTTCAAATGAATGAAATTATTTTATTTACAATACAACTAAGTTGCCACGGTATTGTACAATTGCGATAAAATGTATAATTAAATTTGGAGTGCCATCATAAATTAAATAAAACAAAAATGCACCCAACGCACTTTCGTTATTCACCATTGCAGAAAAAAGTGTTGCTTGAACATAGACATACAAATCTTTCAGTCCTCATATAACTAAGATTTACAAAGACTGAGATTACAGGTCAATTTCAAATTGCATTCTCCATAACATACTAAACAATAAAATAAATAAATAAATAAAACTCGGCTTTGGAAATGTTCATCCATCTCAATGCTTCCAAAAAAGTGCTGGAAACTGCAGAACCAGAACCGATGAGGTTTGTCCTTTTTTTTCACTTACAAAAGACTGATCTGTCTACACATCACTAAGTTTTAGCAACTTATGAGATATTTATTATATCCATTACATGTAAGCCTTACGTGAACATTTCCTTTTTGCTCGGCCAGTGTAAACGGAAGCAGGCTTTATAGTAAATAATAATTAACCATTAAACTGAATGGAAAGTGTATCGACTATCACATTACAGAGTTGTAGGAAGAAGTGCCAGGAATGACATCCCTTTTTGCACAATTTTGATATGACCGGTGTCCATTACCTGAGCAGGAGGTTATGGCTTTCTTTGAGTGGTGATGGGACCGGTGGCTCAGGTGTTTTTCGGCCACCCCTCTCTTTCTTCCTGAATGGCTGCGGACCTGCAGCTCAAGCCTGGGTTTCGCAGCGTGTCTGGCCACCTGCTTTAACCCTGCCAAATGAGACTGTAATCACTAAAACTGTGATTATCCTCCAACCCAGTCGCTGAATGTTTTGCCTGGCCTGTGCACTGTACCTTTGGGGAGGTTCAAAAACAGGGTTTCCAGTTTTGGGTAACACTCCTTATTGTACTCTTTACAGAGATTACTCCAGAAGGCCTGGAGGACTGTAGCGTCTTGGTCCAGTAGCAAAGTGAGCAGCGAGTAGACAGCTTTGTGGATCCCATCCTTTTTCTTTCGCTCTAAAGTCTCCTTATAAGTCGGTGATAGTATTAGCATTTTAGGAACTAACTACAACTGTACAATCATCCCATTACATTCTACACAAAATGCATGTTGATTGAAATAGTGCTTTTGTATGAAAATGTTCACCCTCAGGATCTGTTCGGAGATGATGTCGTGATCTGCCAGCCCATACAGCAGCGGGAAGGGATCATGGATTGCCATGGCGATCTCAGTCCTACAGGCTCGTAGCTGTGAGCGCAGGTCAGACTCTCCGTAACCTTCCACCCTAGACATGCTTCCACAAGGAGTACTGGAGTCCTGCAGTATAGATCACAACTGAAGTCAAACTGAACTTCTGGCCATGGTATTCAGAGAGTATATATTTCTTATATACTATAGATTGTGTACATAAATAATTTTTAAACATTGCATAAAGAGATGGAGAAGGTTGCATATTATATATGTTTATTTTAAACTTTTTAAAATTTTAAGATGTCCTTGTTACAGCGTAATTATACATTTAAATACTATTATTAATTAGCTACATGTACTTACTATATAAATAAGGGTTAGTTGTTTGTAATTATGCATAATTTACTATATTAAGTACATGTAAGATGTGTAACAGGAACACAGTGTTACCAAGGATAATGTTATATTTGTAACTTTTTTAAGAGATCAAATTGTAATTGTGAGCACTGCCGCAGACCCCTGAGAGTCACCGACGCTTATCCTAAATGATTAAAAACTATCAGTCATCGTGCAACCTTTAGAGATAATGATACTTTTTTTTTTTTTTTACCTGACATTAAACACACATGATGAACAAAAAATGAACATAGTACTTACAACAGATGCTGGTGATGAGGACTAGCGATACCTGTAATCTCCTTCCTGTAATCTCTTCCTTTTATTTGGTGGGATGGCTGTCAGTGATTGACATGGCTTATTTGCGGTGGATAAATGGCTCTTGTGCTCTTGGCCTCTAGGGGCCATTGATTCATGAGACCTTTAGTCCTGCTGTGATAAGTGGTGACACGAAATTTCTATTTACAGTTAAAAAACTAACTTGCACCTTGTAGGTTGGATAAAAATACCTGCCCTTCATTTGTTCGCATTTACGCTCATATGTCCGGTATGGCTTGGAAAGTCCACAGTTGGGCAAGAAACGATTTCTCGATCATGTGAGCCGTCTACTTTTAGTCAGATGTCTCTCCTGAGGACTAGTTTCCATGCCAAGGGGAATCCCAGTCTCTGTGCATCTCAATAAATGTACTAGATGTGGATTAGCCATGAATGCAGCGTTTGACATGTTGTGTGGGAATTCTTAATAATGTCTTATGCCCCAAGTTCTAATTGCTTTCAGCTTATAATTGGTCTTAGTGAATTTATATTCATGAAATCAGAAGTTCATTAAAGCGTCCCTTTTTTTACTTGACTGAACAGGTACACGCTTTTTATACAGCAGTTTAATTGCAGTATAAAACCAACATCACACTCAGCATTGCAGCAGTAGACACTAGACAGTATGGTTGGTATTAAGACATGGATTTTATTGATTTTTTTCAGACAGATGTCATGCTCATAAATGTCCTTACAGAGTGAATAAAGAGCCAACTACACTGCTCTACACAACCCTACGGCAACAACTTTGACAGATTCGATCCTCTCACGCTATCAGCAGCAACTTCCTGTTCTTACATACAACCTTCCACTTTCACGCGACTGTTCTGCAGTTCTTCTCAAACAACTGTGAATTGGCTAGATGGTGTGAATACAACAATGTCATCACAGGTCAACATCATAAATCCGTCCCTTCTTACCTCCCTTCTATAACGTACGTGTTCTCAGGTAGCCATACAATGAAAGCTTTGCATTGTGATGCCACAATAACAGAAGGCACAACTAGTGTACAAAAGTGAAAGATGACAAAGCAAACGAGAGGAAACGGAGGCTTGAGAAACGTGAATGTGAAAGATGACATCCTCTGTGCCCTGTTAATGTAAAACTCATTAACATCAGTCCCTCCCCGTAGTTAATAACATCAGCGGGTCCTTCACTTCTCCGAAAAACTAAAGTCAAGCCTAGTACCAACAATTCAGTCACAGTAATTCCTCATGTCCATTTTTGTTTGAATTAATAGAATTATTGGCACCAGAAAGAAACTAGCACTAACATTAAATATATTATAAATACCTAATATATCCTAAATCATCTCTATACAATCAGTGGTGTTAATCAGTGCATTTATGTAAACAATTCAAAATATAAAACAAAAAACAAATACATTAAATATTAAAGATACTATGTTTCCAGAGTTTTGTAAACAACTCACATTTCTTGAACGTACTGTCGGAATAACCAGAATGCTGTGAGTGGACTACGGGCGGGTACATTCTCTCTCTTTCGTATTCTCTGAGACGAAAGTGTTCACCTGCAACGTTTTGAATTTGAATCTACACATCCATTCGACACGTGCGGGAGACTACAAGAGCTATACTACACAGACATATGAGGGATACGACAATCATTTGTCTGCTTCATCACTCTCTGATGTGGTGAACCATACATTTCCTTGTCAGAACCCATAACAAAGTGCATGTATTTGAAATGAAAATCTGCTGTTTCCTAAAGCTCACCTCAAAAATCGCCTTTCTCGCCCCAAACGAATGAATGACAATTAGTTCTAGTTGGCTGCAAAATGTCAAATAAAAAGATTTCAAAATAAACCCACATATTTGTGTAAAATAGCTGAAGGGGTTTAACTTTCAAAAAAGTTATTCTCTTAATAAATGAGTAAAACGGTATAAGGCAACAGCAAAATGCCCAAATCATAAATAATAGATCACTACCAGTGTATGGCTACAGGTGAGACCAACAAAATAAGAGTGAAGCCCTTGTCATTAAAAAAAGAAGAAAAAACAAAAAATAACACATTTGTACAGGTGAACATAAACCACGTCTAAATGATGGATGTTCACAATAATATAAATACTATATACAATACAGTACCGCCTGGCGGATCTAAAGTGTATACATGAAGCTAGCAGAAAAATCCATTGGTTCTTTGCAACAGTGCCACGGCACTTTAAAGGTTAGCCAGGTTAGTACGCGCACCTCTCGTGGAGGCTGGTACTGGATTAGCATGTAGGATGTATACACAGACCCACACTAAGACTTTGAACAGGACCTCTCTCTTTTGTCTTTTTTTCATTAAGTTACTATTGATGTGTATGGACCAAAGGACATGACAGATTCTAAAAGTTGTCTCACATGCATGCTATGGACGAAAGACAGTTACTCCGCCATCCGTCTTGAATCTTAAACTCATTTTTTGTGAAGGCATCATTTAGTGCTTTTTGTAATGTACAAAAATACAAAACATAACAACTGATAATCCACTCTGAATGTTTTTGTCCGAAGATGGTACACATGCCACTTCCTGTCTTATATGAATCTGTTAGCTAGTCACTTTGAATTACCTATGATATTATTTTGGCAATTGAACAGACAGTGTAGATTTTTTTTTTGTTTTTGTTCTTGCAACTGAGAAGTATAATTTTAGACTCAATCAGATAGATGTAAAACGCCTAGATCAGATCATAAAGTTCAACAGGACGTGGACCCATAGGAAGCAACAGAACAAGCGTGTGGTGTTAATGAAGGTCCGAACCGCTTTCTACTAACAGGAGCACCCGCTTTCAGTGGCCGGAGGATCCGGCTGTTTGTCCAGCTTAATGTCGATCACTGGGAGGGGGTTGTGTGTCAAGGAAATCAAGGACATGGTGATGAGTAGCTTTCCTCTACACACTGTAAAAAATATTTTTGAAAGTTTATTGGAGTAAGTTTTACGAAATTTAACTCATACCCCTTAATATTAAAATTTCCTTCACAATACTATTTCGGTCTTTCTACTTCAAAATTCCCCATTTAATACAACGTGTTATTTGCAGTGAAATTTACTAACGATTTCTGATTGAAAATTTTTTCCATGTAAATCCTACACTATTTTTTTTTTAATCTTACTACTATTAGTTATCCTTTATTAAATGTCTCTAACTGAATCTATATTTACTTCCATCTTTTGTATTTGGGGTGAAAACGCAAGTCAAAAAGAAAAAAATATATAGCAAATATTGATTTTATCATGGAAAAGCTGGTGTTACTGAAAAAGGATCCAGGCAGTGGGTAGAGAAAGGATGTAAATAAGGCTTGATGAAAAAAAAAAAAAGATGGAACAAGCTATTCCATTTTAGATTTTAGATTAACATAGACCATTTTTTTTCTTTAGAATATAATATGTGCACCTATAAATCATGCACAATACGATGAGGAAGTTTCATGTTGACTGAATTGAGCTGAGTGAATTATGTAATTTTGGTTTCCCTAGTGGAAACATAAATGGAAAAATAATGTTTGTTTTCCGTTTTTGGAAACACTCTCCATCTGCCATTGGTCCAATTGCAGTGTTTGGATGTACAGGATGCCTAAACAAACATTTGGATTGCACCACAGAGCCAAGGGTTTATATTTTCCAGGGAAATCAACCTAAAAATGGCTTACTCCTTTTGTCTCAGCATGTTAAGCTGAGACACATCCTCAAAACCAACACATATCACCTTTAAATGTCATGCATTAAAGGATACTTCCTTCTTTGTTATTATCATCCAAGCTCTCCATTCCAGGCAAAGCAGCAGCCACTCGCCGAAACAACTGTTAAACCAAACAGAAAGAGAATGAAATCAGACAAAGATTTTTTTTTTTTTCCAGAGCGGATTGGTACAGCTAAAGCCCTTTGGGCAACAACTCAGTGGCTAAATCAAATCTTTTATAGCTCTCCATGTTTCATGTTACAGGGCATGAGCTCAATTAAATTACTCTATTGGATCAAGTCTATTTGCCTTTGTAAGGCTGTGAGACTCACCTGTTTAACATTGCTGCCAGTCTTTGCACTAGTCTCGATAAACATCACATTCAGCTCTTTGGCCCGCTGCTCCCCCTCCTCTATAGTGATTTGCCTATCAGAGCAAACGCCATCATAATGCATTAAAGTAAAGTAAAATGATCATTTTGAATAAATTATGTGAATACATTTTTTTTTTTTAAATTAAAATGGATACAGTAGTGACACTTACGAATGAAGAATAACATTAAAACATTTTTATTAAATGTTCTTATTAGGGCTAGGTTAAAAATAAGGATTTCTTGATTTTAATCGATTCTCACTTAGCAGAACATATATCGATTCTTTATTCCCAATAATTGATCTTTCAGTCTATGCTGTTTTCTGTTAATGGTTGAACAGAACATTGTAGTGCTCCTCCCATCCAATAAATCACAATAACCTTTGTGCTTTGTTACTTCTGATATGAAGCCACACCTTTCATATTATGTCAATTTTATTATGAAATTCAATGGTGGACAAAGTACACAAATCAAGTACTTGAGTAAAAGTAAAGATACGTATATTAAAATATTACTCAAAGTGAAAGTATTTTGTGCTCCTTTTCGATTTTATTTGAGTGAAAATACAAAAGTACTTGACTTTTAAAGTACTTAAGTAGAAAAGTGCTGATTTATGAATGTTTCTATTCAATTTAATTTTATATTATATATTTTATTTAATCCTATAGCTCAAAATAATTATGAATGGTTATGAATTGTCAAATAGCCAGCACTAGTCAGCATGGATGGAAGATTAGTGGATGCAGATACATAATATGTAATGTGTATTGACAAACAATAAAAGCAGACGAAACATAACATTTCAAGAAATTGCTACAGCAGCGGGGAAGATGAACGTACATGCGTTATTTCATGATTCTGGATAAAATGAGAATTAAGATTTTTTTCTTTCAAATCGAGATCATAATTCTCCCACGATTCTGAACAGACAACTAAAGAAAATAACATATAATTATTTACTAGGGGGCAAAATATTAATTGCTGCAGTTTATTTAAAAAAATTAAATTTAATGTAATTATTTAAAAAATGGTTTTGAATGAATGATTCAATGACTTACTCATAACTACTTCACTTATTTCATTACTGGATGAATGAATGATTTTGAACAAATCTTTTCAATGAATCATTCAATGTCAAACAGTCACTTCTCGCTACCTAGTGCCGTAACGATGTAATCGATACATTCGTTATTTGAAGTGCCAAGTTAGTTTGAAAATTTGATTTAAACTGTTTGAATCGAGATCGTAATCTGTAGACACTGGTGTGGACGTGGCTTAAACAGATTGCCCTTAACAGCTGACAGTTGTGACCTAAATATGACTTTCAGTTACAATAATTAACCGTAAAATTCAACATTAGTCTTACTTTTTGCCATCAGTCGCGCACGCACTCAGAGGATCCCTCAGTTCTTGGCTAATTTGTACAGATTTGTAAATTCCATTCACTGGAGACTCTCTGAACGGATCATTGAATCAGTGAGTTGTTGACTCGAGAACAGCTGCTGTACGATAAGTCCAATTCGAGAACTAATAGTTTGATGTTATTTGCGAACCAATTTAACAGGATGATAGAAAAGAATCAGTTTGTGCACAAATCGTACACCGCTTTTGCATCTCTGAGCATGTGACGATTTCTTCATTGAAAATACAGTTGTTCATTGTTTGTTCATGTTAGTTCACAGTGCATTAACTAATGTTGACAAGATTTTAATAATGTATTAGTAAATGCTGAAACATTAACAAAGATGAATAAATGCTGTATACGTGCAGTTCATTATTAGCTCATGTTAACTAATGTAGTTAACTAATGAACCTTACTGTAAAGTGTTACCGTTTTTATGAATTGTAGTGGAGTAAAAAGTACCATCTCATGTTTTGGAATGTAGTGAAGTACAACTAAAAGTTTCTCGAAATAAAAAATACTCGAGTAAAGTACTGTTACTTGAAAAATGTACTTGATTACAGTAACAAAGTAAAAAAACTTGGTTACTGTCCACCTCTTTTTTGGTATGACAGATCGGTGTAGCGTCAAAACGCACGTGAACGGATCATCTTTTTTCCGCTTTACTACTAGTTACAGCACGAAATAAACATGAACTTCAGAAGGAATGTTAAAAGAACCAGTACAACTTACCAAAATCTGTATCGTCACATATAATCGTTCAATCATGTTTCAACCTCCGAAAGACGTCAATTAAATAGCTTGAAAAAAATGTCACGTAAACTTACATTTACCTTAGAAAATTCAAAAACTCAGCTAGAAAAATGAACTTTTCAGAGAAAAAAACTTCCTTATGTGTAATTTAAATGCAAGTAGCCAACAAATAAGTTCATTTTAACCTTTAATATTCTAATATTATATTGATGTACCAACTGGGGTTCCCTGTATGGTTTACAGCATTAGTTGAAAGATCCTTTTTTACTGGAGGAAATTTGTCATGCACTGTCCCTGATTGGCCTGAATTAATTAACTGAATCGAATCGCAAGCTTGTGAATTGAATTGACTCGAAAAATTGGTGTCAATGCCCAGCCCTAGTTAATAATATCAATGACTCCACCTCTTTTCCTCTAGGTCTGTTTTGTTGCCGACCAGCATGATAATGACATCACTTCCCCTCTCTGTTCTGACATCATCAATCCATTTGGAGGTTAGCTGGAATGAATTGATATCTGGAGCAAGGGAAGAAAAAAATCTCAGTTTAATTGGAACATCTAGTGGTTTTGTTAAATGCCTCTTTCAACATGGCAACACAAAAGCAGTTGCTTTTACATGTATAATTTAATCGCTAAAAGTATGTATGAGTACGTGTGTGGCTCACTTGTGATATCATACACCACCACAGCCACTGTGGAGTCTCTAATGTAGCTTGGGATCAGACTCCTAAACCGCTCCTGCCCTGCAGTGTCCCAAAGCTGTAACCTCACCTGCAAAAAACGACATACTTGTAGAAACTGCACTAATATTTGTGTGTGTATATATATATATATATATATATATATATATATATAGTTAGTTTCAAAGCTTCTTACAGTTCGGTCCTCCAGATACATGGTTTTTGATAAAAAGTCAATTCCAATAGTTGCCTGTAATGACAATAAGATTCAAAGTAAGATACAAAATAACATAGACATCTGAAACACACTTTGTAAACTTCTACATTAATGTATGCACAAAAAAAGATAGTATACCTGATAAGTGTTGTCAAAACTGTCATACATGAACCTTGTTATCAGCGATGTTTTCCCAACTGTAACATAAACCAACAACAACAGGATAATGTTCAGATTTTGATGAATCAAACACACACAGTAAAGTAATTAATGACTTGCTTGTCCTGACATAACCCTATACACTTTGTTTTCACTCATTGAATTACACTACCATTCTGCAACATATGCTGAAACAAAGCACTGTCTTAACCTCTGTCCTTCAAATGACAGGACATTTCTTAAGGATTACACGGAGAATGTAATCTGGACTTCACTGTTTAGAGTTACTACAACAACAACAAAAAGGGCTTGAAAAATTCGGCAGTATATGGAGCCACTGTGACAGCAAAATTCCTGAGTGCACATTACATTCACTACAGGACTGCTTTTTTAGGCCAGTCTGGTCAGGCCTGTTTGTCAGGCTGAGCCGAGATACTAAAATCATCAAACAGCACAATGGCAATAGTTATCCTGGAGCTCATAGAACCGGGGGGAATAATGGTCCCATTCTTCTCTGGAAGGATGAGGGTTGTTCTGCTTATATCTTGAAACAAGACTAACCAAATCTGACCAGCAGATACATTCAGGACCATGGACAGCAGAAGACAAGTGGTCTTCTGATGTTAAAGGGACATTTCGCCCAAACCATGTCATCTCATATTGCTCCAAACCTGCACGACTTCCTTTTTCACTCACTATTCATGTTCATTTAACGGAAAAAAGATGAGTGGTGACTGAGAGTGCCATTCCTTTTAACATTTCCTTTTGTGTTCCACAGGAAAAATAGAAGAGTTTAACAACATAAATCGGCATATACCGTCATGAAAAAATGATTTTTTCTAGCAGGTGTGGTAATATCTATCATCCTATACAGGTTACAATGGATTTCTGAGTTCATTCTCATAGATAAGACGCAGACAGCTGTCTCTTTGGCAGTTTAGTCTTAATTTCTGAAATTAAAAATTGTGATTAATTGCTCTTTCATATGGCCCTCGGTCTGACTGGCTGTCCATTTTCTCCATACGAACAGTGAATGATGAAGACATTACCACTGTATCAGGAGCTATGAGCATTACTTGATAATGAATGGCAGATATATGAAAAAATATCTCCAGAACACGTGAACTGACGCCATGTTCAGTGTTATTAACTGCAATGTTTGGATGTCCAGTCATCAAATGACAGACATGATCTCAAACGCCCGTCTGATTACGTCTTCACAAACACCGACAGTGACAGTGACACTGATAACACCCTCATCCAGCCAAATCAATATACCAACATATCTATTCCAATTATATAGGCTGGTCTTATGACTGCTCATAAAATGATGCGTGAGGGTTTTATTTTGGCTCTGCTGAAGAATCCCACAGACACTGACTGCCAACCTGGGTGTGTCTCCTGTAGACACACGGGAAATGCAAAGCCTCCGCGCCTTTCTGTTTCATGGCATATTAAATCAATGGATGTTTACTGGGACATCTATACAAATGAAGCGATTTACATTTCTTTCGAATGAAATATTTCATATCATTTGTTTTGAGCGATTTAGACTGCGCTAGAATAAGCGATCAATAATAACACGATCAGACCTTCTGCCTCAAATGGAAAATGCAAGCGACAATCCTAACAGTTGTTTAGATAACGATTATATCACAGATATCGCGTAATGACGCGCCATAGCTATACATTTTAATGACTAATCAAAAATTAAACATATGCAACCGACTTGTTTGACAGGCGATCGATGTGGAGAAACATCGTTTTGAAATAACACAACACCACAAACAAGCACACACACACGCAAAAGACAACAACATACTAATGTACTTAATACATGTGTCGAAAGGTTAATGGGTTCGTCTAAATCCAGTCGTGGCAAACCCAAAGACTCACCGCTTTGCTCCCCTAGAAAAACAAGTTTGAATTTCCGTAAAGGGTTCCCAAAGTCACTTCCCATGGACATGATTGCTTTAATGACACAGTTGTTATGGATTAATATGTACAGGTGATCCCAGTCTTGCGAGAATGCAGATGGATAATCTTCGGTCGCGAATCGATGGATATTGCAGTACTGCTCCGCGATGTCAATTCTCCAGCCCTCTGCGCATGCGCAGCTGTGGCGATACGCCCGTCTGATATCACTGTGTGTTTACGGAAACGTCCCCGTAAACTCTACTCGCACACTAAACCGCAGGCCATACATCCGTTTACCAATGCTTGCATCTGCATCTCAAAGCGCAGCGCATATTTTTATACTTTTGATACCTTTTTTGTGTCTTTTGCAGACACTCGAAGACTGCATTTAGACCTAAGCAGTCTCTATATACACCCATATGTGTGTTGAAGTGAATCATTTTGAATGTTGAACAAAATGTTGCAAACTCTTTGTCTGTGGGCACTTGGTAAAATTCGTTCTTACTTTATGTGACATCAATAGGCTATATAAAAAATAAAATTAATAAAAAAACATTAAACTTGGTCATTTATACAGTAACTAATAAACTAACTTATAAAGTAGCTAATATTTTGGTATTATTGATGGGTTTTGACTTTGTTGGTAGAGCAAAGAGGAAAATTGAGGGAGAGACAGGCTAATTCAAACCAGGATGCACATGATTATGATCATGTATAGAAATGCCATAGGTCCAACTGTGTGTTTTAACATTTAATACCTTTTCTTTTGCAAGCAGTAAAATATGCAGATTATTTCACCAAAAAGGCCTTTTTTGACCAGTTGGATTATTTATAAATCATTCTCTTCCAGAACATTCTATTCTGAGGAGATTAAAAATAAGGAAGAAAAGTTTCAAAGTAGAGACATATATAATAATCTGTTTTTCAGTAGATAAACAGCGAAATGAAACAGAATTATTGTGCAACTGTGGAGTAATATGGACTGTGTCTAATATTTGTGGTGAGATCATTACTGTGTCTTGGAAACGTCCGTGCATGTTAGATATCTGTTTGTCTGCAACAGCCCTACATCCCTGGGGCAAAAAATAAACAGAAAACTAGGTTATGTGTTTACTGGAGCTGACATGGACAATAAAATCACAAAAACAAAAACAAAACAAAAAAAAAAAACATGTTCTTGTTTAGTAGTTTTATATTATATTATCTTATACTGAACGATGTTGTTATGAATATGGAACAGGAACATATAAGATGGGCATGGAAGTCTGTATATTGTCAGATAAGATGCAAATCCAGGTATACAATACGACTACTGTCCTATTAAATATATATATATGAATAGTATGTAGTATGTAACTTGTATGAAATAGTATTTAATGTTTAAAACATTTAAATGAGGAAAATATGTGTTTGATCCAAACACAGCATATTGTAAAAAAAAAAAAAAAAAAAAAGCTATATGTTCAAATTTGTGCTTTTCTGTTTTGTGTTGTTATCAAGGTAACAGAGCTTGAATATCCATAAAGTAAATGTTTGTTTTTTTTTCACTTTAGTTGTTGTTACTCTGATATCAAGCAGGAGAATGTTATTTACACAATTAGAATTTCCTTAAAGGTAAGGCACAGCAGTCTACAAAGCATCACAAGATGAGATACAGCGTTAAATTATCTCATGTCTCAAATCACACTCTGTAACGTAACTTACAGAGCTCTTACTTGTACCACCTGACTACTGCAGATTAATTTCGCCACTGATAGTGTTGACATAGAAACACATAAATCCGAGTCTTAGGATTGCCATCTCATACTAATTACAGTCATGACATGGCGTGAATGCAGCATAAGCTTGTTGTTTTGGTTCAGGAGACTTCGGATTTTGAGACTTCCTCGTAATTATGTACGTTTTAATATTTAGACCACTTCTATTATTGATTGATCAGGATGTGAAGAGAGTTTCAACCAGTATAACAAAAAGAGTTTGCCTACGCAAGCTTTAACTCGAGTTACGTTTTCCTTTTTGGTGAATGTGTGTTGGGCACAGTAAGCCTTTGGAGATGTATTAATATACACAACATCCCTTGCCTGATCAGTGTTCTTGCAGTTTGGACTAGACTGCGTAACACTGCTGTTATATAATGAGTGTTACACTCCAATACATGTTTCACCACTCCCTCAGGGCGGTCTGAACATCCCTGCAGGGCACACACACATTTAACCCAACGTCATACATTAATGTATAATGTACTGAAGTTTAGGTCAGATTGTTTCTTGTGAAAGAAAATGTAGCAGGAAGTAATCAGGAACTGTGATTAATCATACAAAACTGCTCTTTTCAAACAAAGTAAAAGGTTTATTTATAAAAAGAGATAGGACAAACGTCAAAATTTGTAGAATACACATGGCTGTAAGACTGTTTTGGCCAGATTCTTATCATTGTCATGGTTTTTATTTATAAGGTACGTTTTACCTGATGCTGCATTACAAAGTACTGAACGACACACATTAGTCATAGTCTTTCTTATCATTAGTTTATCTGTATTCAAAATGCATGTCAAAATAATTATTCGAAATTATTTTGTATTCAAAATAATTCAGAGTTATATTGTGTTCCTATACAGTATAAACCATCACCGCATTCAAGATATCAAAAATCAAACAACTCTGCTTCTTTCTCCTTCCAGAAGGTAAAACTACGATCAATATATTTACAAATTTCCTCATTACTAAACATTGAGAAATCATTGCTTCCGTCTCTGCTGAGATGTCCTCCATCAATTGGTATTGTATTCTCGATGATAACTTCCGGCACAACTTTAACCTCAGCGCAAGAATCCTTCACAGAGTCCTTGGAAATTCCATTTTCTCTTTTCCCAAAGTATTGCATTTTGATGTCCTCAAAACCATCTTTCCACTCGCGTCTCCCAGCCTCAATGTCCCTGATGACAGCCCGATGGAAGTCTCGGACTGTCTCCCAGGAAAAGTTCCCTATGTGGTCGAACACCTCAAAGCATAACAGGTGTCTCATCTTGCGCTCCTCAGCTGGGAGGTCCTGCTCGAGAATGTGAAAATAGCCAAGCATGAAGAGGTCAAGGGTCAGGCTTTCGTAAGCAACAGGAGCGCCGTCCACGCGAGGAAGGAACTGCTCGGGTGAGTAGGTCACACGCTTCCTCTGGAGGCTCCGGATCTGTCGTGATGGGACCCCGAGGCGACTCGTTTCCAGTTGCCGATCATCTTGTCTATGGCAGTTCTTTGCCTGTAGAGATGATACAGTGATCTGGTTCCTGGCTTGGATACCGGAGTTGTTATTCCTTCTCCTGTAAGAGTGCCATGCTCTTGTTTCATTTTGGCTCGCACTGATATTGCATACGCAGACCTTTTCCAGTGGCTCAAAAAGAGGACGACGATACGTTCCTTCCGCAAGCAGGTGGTCTCCATCACTTTAGTTGCATCTTTTCCCGGTGCCTGTTGGCATTTTATGGCACTGTCATTAACGGGATTTATGTCAGTGCTTTGGATTGTCCCAATGGACTGCTCATTTTGATTTGTTGATGTAGACAGTTTTTGCTGGCTTGTGTTTAAAAGGCCAGAAAATGGGTAGATGTTTCCTATCTGACCTTCAAAGTTGGACCTTAAATTTCTCACAGAAACTCCTGACTGCTGGATCTCCAGTTCCACCTTTTGCCTTCGTCCTCTGATTGAACTTTGCCTCTCTGGCTGGTATGTAAAGACCGATGCCAGATCCGTGTTACTGATCCCATTCTCGCCGTTTGTTTCTGAGAGGTTTGTCAGGAGCAGTGACATGCTCTTTACTATATTTGAGATACGATTGTACCACACTGGAAGAGGCAGCGATTCCTCCATGTTTGTGAGCTGCTGGCACTGGGTGTTGACGGTGATATTTACAATGGGAGCAGGAAGGATGGCCCTAAGTTCCTCCGCTAGCCGGGAAAGCTCTAGCTCATAGGCCTGACATCGTTTTTGAAGGGAAATTGTTTCAATCTGTCCCTCCAAGTAGACCAGGTCGTCTTCGGTGAGCAGTTCTCCAAAGGGGCCCAAAATTACATTGTGTACTTGGGAATACCTCCAACCGTCCACCTCAATATGTTTGTCACTGTTGTCCTGTATGGGATGAAACAATTGTTATTGTCATATTGTATGACATAGTGTGTTATGGAAGGACAGTTTTGTAATACAAGTTTATGTTGGAGGAGTTTGAGCAGTTTACTTTTCTGCAGTGGTTGTCTTCGTTCTGCAGTCGAGCCTGAAGCTTGCGCACCATAACCTGCCTCTTCCATTCAGCAATGGGCCTCCCGTTCTCATCATGAGTAGGGATCAGAGAATCAATGTCAGCAAGATTTGCTTCCAACTCTGCAAGTGGAACAATTCCATTCTCTCCTTTCTGGAAACAGATTCATACAAACTCATACAGATTAATCTGTGATTATGATATCACTATACTACCTCAGTTACAAATAAATAGAATCACTTCAAGTCAAAACAAAGTGGCATTTGCAAACTTTCATTTAATTAAGTTTATAACGTATATTTCCAGATTTATTTCTCAAAATTTTAAGTTTATATCTCAAAAAAAGGCTTTCATATATTGGTGACATCAGCTGAAAAGGAAAAATGTTTCAGAAACAGAGCAAGTCTACACTTTGATGACAAATTATGAAGAAACTTGTTTTCTTTGGAAGAACATGCTGATGATGTGAGGACAATACGACCTGAAAGATAAGAAAGCAAATTGGGACATGTTGAGGCCAGCACATACATTTGTTGTTTGTCCAGTGAAGACCGCTGTGATTCCTGCTTGTCTCATCGACCTCATGGACTTTTGAGATAAAACCACCTCCTCTTCCTCAAGGTGTTTCCTCATGTTAAATGAAGTTACAACTATAAACCAATGACAGAGAAAATGAGTTATCTTTCGATATACTGTATATTTTCTTATTATGGACGTTAACCTTTTTGTCAATTAGAGATCTGTAAAGGTCTGTAAGATCATATACTCTCGCCTGAGCTGAACGCATGCACTCATCACCTGTAGAGGCCACTTGCATGTGTTGAATGCTTCCAGCTCCAGCTCCAGCTCTCTTAGCCTGCGAGGAGGCCGGTAATGCGGTTGAGGTATCCAGACATGCTGGAGAGGGACGAGGCTGGGGAGGCACTTCATTCACCGGCTGCTAGGAACACCAAAACAGCTGAATCGATTAAGTGTGTCTTGTCATATTTGCTTAATAAAATCAGTTTATAATAATAAAATAAATCATCACCTTGCTGTTTTCCATTCGGCCACAGTGTCCAAGTTCACAGGACTGGTTGTTGATGTCCTTGTAGGGGTTGGTTGTGTTAAACAAGGTCCTTTCCTCCTCTATGAGAACAATGGCTGGAGACTGCTGGAGTAAAGCAATAAGAGAACAGTGTTATTTTCTGAATTTAAGCTCAATTTCTTCATAGCAAACAGGTGCAAAATACAGGTCCTGAAGCACAATGTACATTCTGATCTGCCCCCAGTGAGTGAAACAGGAGCTCAAACTGTTTAGTATAGCAGACCTCCCACTTAGTTAACAAAGGAAAACTGCCTATAGAGTTCAGTCATCTGATCGGATGGTTCAAATGACTCATACCTGCAATTGCAGTGATTGACTTCTCTTATGGCCACTTGTGATCAAGCTTTTAAAGTTTGCTATTTTTATTTTTTTTTACATTCATAATGTGCCACACAGTACTTTGCAGGAACAGAGAATTAAGACAAACTTTTCAATACACTGTATGTATTCATTCACTACCATACAAAATGTTGGGTCAGTATGATCCTTTTTTAAATCTGTTCTTTTGACCTTTCTATTCATCAATACATGCTGAAAAGAATGACCACGGTTTCCACAAAAATATTAAGCAACATAACTGTTTTCAACACTGACAATAATAAGAAATGTTTCCTAAGCACAAATGTTTTCATCTATTACATCATTATTTGCCTTCACTATAATGGCAGGATGTTATTAGTCATGCTTAAATATAGTCTTTCTTGATAAAATTCAATTTTCAACTTATCACCATAAAAAGAAATATTTCTCCAAAGGCAGTTGTTTTTTAAAATCTGATATTGATTTTACAGTTTTAGAGAAGCTTTACTGAGAACACCCCCCAAAAACTCTTGAAATCATATGATTCCTCAAACCAAGAAGCATATGTACATATAGTAATTTTGAAGATATTTCAAATATTATTTTCTAAGCATTATTATTTTATGTTTATGCATACAGTTCTACACAATTATAGGTTTCACATCATAAAATATATTTAAAAAGTGAAAGAATGATGAAAGATCATGTTTATAAAATCTGAAATAACTTACAATCCACAGATTCACCAGTCAAGTCTTCACGAGTATAACAGCTGAGTGTAATAAGAGCAGCCACAATCACATCAGTGCTCCAGCCATCCAGTGGCCAAATGCTTAAGGATCAGCACACTATAAACAGTCAGCTCAGACAGGAGGTCTTCATAGTAAAGTATGAATAATTAAAGGGTGGGATTAGGTGAACCGACAGTTTAAAGGCCCAATGGCTGCCACACGTTCCTCAGCACATGTTCCTTGCCACGCATCTTAAATTCACCAAAACGCAAGTGTGTGTGTTTCTCACTATGCTTTTTTTTTTCTTTACTTAACTTCAGTCACTAAACTGTATTTGCTGTATGCCTTGTATTCTGTTAAGAGAATTACTTCAGTTCCACAAATGGGCAAAAATCAAAGAACAGGTCTTGATGGTGAAACGATACACGTACATAAACAGACAGACAGGCGTCACATTAATATCTATCCGTAACTAATTTGCTGTTACGCAAATTTAAACGAGCTTCACTTAATACCTCTCTGTCACAGGCACCTCAACCAACCAGGAGCAAGGAGGTCAACACACATCAGTTACACAGACGATTAGATATGCAGGAGGAACAGATCAGGCAATTCTATCTAAGCACCAGATCACTCGAGTTCTATTCATTTGCAGGCACTTCATCGCAGGCTCTATTATATTATATTGTATTGTATTGTATTGTATTATATTATATTCTACTGCAATTTCTTCCATATTATATATTGAGGAATTTATTAAGCCATTCTAAGCGCCAGATCACACCAATTCTATTCATTTGCAGGCACTTTATGCAGGCTTTATTATATTATATTATATTATATTATATTATATTATATTATATTATATTATATTATACTGCAGTTTCTTCCATATTATATATTGTGGTATTTATTAATGTAAGCAACAGATCACACCAATTCTATTCATTTGCATGCACTTTATGCAGGCTTTATCATATTATATTGTATTACATTATATTATATTATACTGCAGTTTCTTCCATATTATATATTGTGGAATTTATTAAGCCATTCTAAGCACCAGATCACACCAATTCTATTCATTTGCAGGCACTTTTTTATTATATTATATTATATTATATTATATTATATTATATTATATTATACTGCAGTTTCTTCCATATTATATATTGTGGTATTTATTAATGTAAGCAACAGATCACACCAATTCTATTCATTTGCATGCACTTTATGCAGGCTTTATTATATTATATTGTATTACATTATATTATATTATACTGCAGTTTCTTCCATATTATATATTGTGGTATTTATTAATCTATTCTAAGCAACAGATCACACCAATTCTATTAATTTGCAGGCACTTCATTCAGTCTCTATTATATTACATTATAATATCATGCCAAATGAATGATTTTATTGGAGATATGACTTATTTTATTTTATTTTATTTAAGTGTTCTACATAAATAACTGATTTGAGTGTCAATATTGTGAAGGAATGTTTTGAACTATACTGCCCTTTTCTTCATTAGCTTTCTGTGATAATAATTAAACTGATCTTATGTAATTGTTTCAATCCTCATTGTCGAGAGCCCCACTCTGCAGCTCACGCTCTCCTTTGGGGAGAGCAGTACACACAGAACAAGCTGTCAGATCTGATGCCATGCCAGCGCAAACAAACAAACATCAGCACACAAACTGGTGAGAACGGCACATCTCTCTCTCGTCGGCTTTGTGATCGATAGACCGAGCATGAGCGACTCCAACCACACAGGAGTAAAATGCCCTCTGACAAACCAACTGCCTGTGCCTCTGAGCGTCTGACACCTGAGACAGAGGATCTTATATCGTCCTCACCCCTGGGGCCCTGGAGCTCGCGCTGAGAGGGGCGTGAGTGATAGCTGATAGGTCCTTCATGCGCCAACCAGACAGTACTGAGTGTCTTGCTAATTAGCTTGTGTCAGACCATAACGCTTTAATATGCCATCGTAGTTATGCTGTTATCAAAAGAAAGGATGCATAGTTTCCACTTCATTTTGAACAAATGACGCATTGATGCCCTTTTGCAAAGGATTGACAAAGGAGGGGGAGCTGAACTATATATTTATGATGGCCTTCTTCATCGTTGAGCTCTCTTGACTGGATTCTGACCTTATGGATGACATAAAATGTCCCGCTGTGCTCTTTAAATATTCTGTCAACAAAATGCCCAAAGACAATTAAACCATTAGTTTTAATGGCACAAGAGACATTGTCCAATGACAACATTCTCCAAGAGAATAAATACACACTTGTCAACACTTTTACTCTTAGCGGACGTGGATCAAATTATAATCAGGTTATTGCTGCGTCAGTTATTAAAGGATTAAAGGTCATTGTTCAGCCTTGTGAATACGATGTTCCTGTGAAGAACATCTTCTCCCATATCTGATAAATAATGGAGAACAGGAATTAATCATTTGGCCACAATGTGGGGTTTAATAAAAGCACTTTAATATGTGTTCATTTTTCTCTATTTTGTTGCATGACTCAGCCAGTGTGAGCTTTTTCATTAGCTCAAATATATTCATGCTAGAGAAGTGCAGTGTTCGCCTGTAGGTGGCAGTAACACTTTGTTATTATTAGGTGGAGCATTACCAAAACATCAGCTGTCAATGTTTGCAATATTAATGGGTGTAAAGTACTTGAGTAAATGTAGGCCTACTTAATTGATATACTTAAGTATTAAATTAAAAAGTGGGAAAACTGTTCACCCAAGTGTTTAATATTACTTTTAAATGCTTGTATCCAAACCTCAAGTGAACTACGGTTCAACAGTTCGGGGGTCTGCAAGATTTTTAAAGAGATCACCAAAGCCGCATTTATTTGATCAAGAATAATATTGTGCAGTATTCTTACAATTTAAAAGAACTGTTTTATATTTGAATATATGATAAAAAGTCATTTATTCCTGTGATGGCAAAGCTGAATTTCCAGCGTCTTCAGTGTCACACGATTCTTCAGAATCCATTCTAATATGCTGATTTGCTGCTCAAGGAACATGTATTATTATCTTCAATGTTAAAAACAGTTCATATTTTTTGTGGAAACCCTAATGAATTTTTCAGGATTATTTGAATGAAAAAAAAAAACTTCAAAAGAACAGCATTTATCTGAAATAGAAATCTGCTGGAACATTTTAAATGTCTTTAATGTTATTTTTGATCCATTTAAAGTGTCCTTGCTGAATAAAAGTATTCATTTCTTTCAAATGAAATAAATATAAAATCTTACTGACCCTCAAATATTTGAACATTCGTGTATATGGAAGAAGCTGTATGAAAATGGACAGAATTTACCAAGTAAAAACATCTTATCTAATTAAAAAAATTGCTTGCAGTTAAAGAAGTTGTGCTGAGGAAAGTACTAATTATCTTACATGAGCATCAGCATCACGGAGGAAGTTGGCACAATCATGATAGCCGTTGTATTCTGCCAGGTCCACTGCAGTAAACCCATCCAAATCTCTCTCCATTGGACTGATGTGATTATTCAGCAGCACTCGGCAGCACTGAAGGAAAGAGAGATTACAGCTGTCATTCAAAACCTCTGTGGGAGCATTTCAAACACTACTTAAACTGTATAATTCTCAGAGTGGTCATGATGAGCATTTGTGATTAGAGCTGAAGGCACAGTGACGGACACCTCCAGTTCTCCATTCTCCGCTGCGTCATGCAGGGGCGTCCCACCCCAGAGGTCTTTCAGGACTTTTGCTCCCATCAGTAAGAGACGCTCCACGATGCGATGGTGGCCCTCGCTAGCGGCGAAGTGGAGTGCTGTGGCTCCATCTCTGTCCTGACAGGACAGATCCAGATTTGTGAAGGAGGCCTAAAGACCCAAAGCAGAGTCAGTGATAACTCTTACAAAACACTCAGATCATGAAAATCGTGAAATCCTGACAAAGAGACTGAAGAATCTGTAACTCACCAGCCAGACCACCAAGGCGTGGTGTCCCATGTGGGCAGCTGCATGCAATACACTCATGCCATCTTTGGCCTGCACATGGACATTTGCACCACAGTCCTTCACCAGGTACTCAACCACATGCAGATGCCCCTCCTGACAGGCTAGATACAATGGTGTTGCCCCAGTACCTGTCTGACAGTCCACACACCTGCACAAAAAATACATATTAGACATCACACCTATAGACTGACCTTAATATGATTATAGTTATAGATATGATTTCAGTCATGTGTCAGGTATGTTAACATGCACTCATGTTCATTTTTGGGGAAAGTTACGTTTAAAAGTAATGCATTACAATATTGCGTTACTCCCTAAAAAAAGTAACTAATTGCGTTAGTTACTTTTTATTGAACGTGATGTGTTATGTTACTTTTGCGCTGCTTTTTCTCATCTGGACTGTACGGTGGCCGAGAGAGCTCAAAGCGCTTCAAATAATAAAACACATGCAAATTAAAAAAAGCACATGCGAATTAAAAAAAGCACCTGCAAATTAAAAAAAGCACATGCAAATAAAAACAAAAACGTGATCATCAGTTTGACAACACATGTGCTGCAAATCCTCACAACACATGCAATCTCAAAAAGCCGCTACATTTACGAAAAGCGCTGCAAAGAGCACAAACCACAACGGAAATGTTTCAAGGGCGACCCCAAAAAGTGACAGACCCTACTTGACAACAGCACAAAGTAAAAAATATTAAAATTTATTATGTAGGCATTAACTCAATGTAATGTGTTTCACTATCAGAAAAGTGTTTTAATATGTGGCATTGTTGTTAACTCAATCGACTTTAAGAGATGATCCTTTAGTGGATGATTTAAAAATATTCGTTAATCATCAGTATCATACTAATGTGATGTAATCGTAACGGCCGCCTGAGGCGCTCGACGACCGCGTCACCAGTGAGTTTCTAGCAAACTGAAAAACACTTTATGTGAAATAATAAATACATGAAATAATGTACAGTTGTTTATTTTTGTTTGCAGTTTATATAGTATTTAATGATTGTGCACACATTGTGCACTCAAATGCCGTACACTATATAGGGATTAGTGAATAAGTGAAGGGTGAGTTGAACTGGTTTTGGACGCTCTTCCTACTAGGGTCCGTCACTTTTTGGGGTCCCCCTTGAAACATTTCCGTTGTGGTTTGTGCTATTTGCAGCGCTTTTCGTAAATGTAGCGCTTTTTTGAGATTGCATGTGTTGTGAGGATTTGCAGCACATGTGTTGTCAAACTGATGATCACGTTTTTTTTTTTATTTGCATGTGCTTTTTTTAATTCGCATGTGCTTTTTTTTTATTTGCATGTGTTTTATTATTTGAAGCGTTTTGAGCTCTCTCGGCCACCGTAGGACTGGACTGTTTGTTCTTTCTTTTAATAACAACAAAAAAGTTAAATTTTTGCCAAATGTAAAGGCTCTTTCAAACCAAAAGTGAAATGAGTAAGCCACAGGCTGAAGGAAATACAAATTCACACTTGTACAGCAGAGGGAGCGGCTCAAACAAACAAACTGTGCTGCCATTCTGGAATCCAGAAGAATAGAATGTAAAGGAGAAAATGTATGCTCACATTTAGTCTGGAACTAGTCTATAATAACCAACATTTTTACACAGCGCACGCATCGCCTTACTCCCGATTTCTCTCAACATGGAGGACAGGAGAGCTGTCAGCCAATAAATGGGAAGTAACTTGCATTACCTATTTGAAAAAGTAACTCAGATATTTTGTTGTAAATCTAATCCGTTACTTTACTTACTTGAAAAAGTGTTATGCGTTACGCCCAATCACAGCTCATGTTAATCAACTGGAATGAATTCGATCCTATTCTGAAAATTCTGTTTATATAAACCCTGAACTTTACAATCCTCTTTTTTCAATGTGATTGAGCCATCAGTCCTATTTACAGATTATTTGGTTGCATGTAAACGTAGCTAGTAAGATGCATACGCTCTGTTGCATCATTAAGTAGAAGTTAGTAGTTATGCAGATGTACAGTAAACACACAGGTGGCGTCATGTGGCAGGTAAGAGGCTCCTCATGTATTATAGAGAACAGAGCCCAGATGGTGGGTCTGACATGTGTCAGATGACCTTTTGCCAGCCTCCCTGATGAGCAACCGCTCCCAAGAAATGGCAACGTGAGTCTAAACTTCTGCCTTCATTTGTATTTGTGTAAGCATGATTACCCATGGTTTTGCCCATACACAAACACACAAAAAAGTCCCCTGTAACGCTGGGAGCATCTTGCAGTAGTGATGCTATCTAAACTATATTTTTATAGTGACCAAGTGACTGTAGCTCAGCTGTTTTAAAAATAATGTAGCTTTTCTCATTACGAGTTCCTTTTTTCAATAACGACACAACTATGAAATGGTCCTTTTTCTAAGGAAGTCTATTTCTGCCACATAATAAAAGAATCATGCTTTGGTCAGTCATAATTATGACGGCTATCTCATAAAAGGTCATAATTACGAGAAAATGTAATAAGTATGAAATATAAAGTCAAAATTCTAAGATAAAAATCTCAATTATGAGAGCATTTGACAGACATTTTTATGGCTCTATCATTATTTCAAGTTTTTGTCAATCGTTTTTGACTCTCTCATAATTGATTTAGTATGTCATTATTTAGACATTTTATCTCAGAATCATGATATATGATATATGTTTTATATATATATATATATAATTAATTATATTCTTTTAATTTCTATTTGTTTTTTTTTTCTATTCAATTTTGATAAAAGGCTATTTATCCTAATTGAGATTCCAAAACTAAAGTCTTGTCATTACTCACCCAAACAGTTTTGGTCACCACTGACTTCCATGAGGACAAAAAACAACAACACAATTTTTCAAAATATCACCTTTTGCTGGTAGTTTGTAGCCAACCTGTAGTTTACTTCAAATTATAAAAAGCTTTTAATTTGGCAAACTAAAAGCATACATACTGTAGTGAAAGGTGAATTAAAGTGAAAGCTTTTAAACAGTCAGGGAGGGTGTAACAGTCTGCGAGCCTCACCGCGGGGAGCTGGACATGAGCAGTTTGAGAGAGGTGAGATCTCCGCTGGCTGCGGCGTAATGGACAGGTCGCGCTCCACAATCTGTCTCTGCCTCTGTGCTGCCTCCCTCAAACAACAGCCACTGTACTGCCTCCGCATGGCCAAACCTGGCAGCCAGGTGCAGGGCCGTCGCCCCCTCGCCATCACGATCCTGTAGGCCACAGACAAACGTCAGCATCCAATACCCACTTTGAAGAGGTCTGAATTATGGGCATAGTAAGTAGTACATCACAATGACCTTTCAATACACTGATACGCCATTATACCATCAGTGATACTAATAAAAGAAGTGCTTCTCTGCTCATATTGTACATCCATCACCAGTGACCTGTGTAATTGACAGTAAAGGAAACTGACAAAGCAGCCCACCCTCAAGAACACCATCAATCCCGTTGTCAAAAGTAATTTTTCTCTCAATTTATCATGGGACTCACCTCTATCCCACACTTCTCCTGTCTCAGCAGCCACTGCAGCTCCTGCACATGCCCGGTGGCAGCAGCGTCATGGGCGGCCGTAGCTCCATTTCTCGTACGGGTGTGGCAGGGGAAACATGCTTCATTTACCAGAAACTCCAGGCAGGCCAGTTGCCCGCAGCGGGCGGCGTGGTGGACAGGTGAAGCTCCTTGGGTGTCTATGATGGCTGGACTGAGGCATCCGGATACATGCAGGGCCCTCAGAGCCTCCGCATCCCCATCACGAGCTGCCTGAATGGCCCGGTGGAGCACCATGCTAGACCTCGGCCAGTCGAAACAAAAGTGGCAGGGGTCCTTGGGCTATCTCTCTCGCTCCCTCTCTAAAATGATACCTGAGCTTGCTGACAGATGTCCATGGGAGAGATGAAGGGGGTGGATAGCGCTGAGCCAGAAATGTAACTAGAGCCCTCATGTGAAAATATACATCTGCTTATATTCCCTGATACAATAACAAATGGGGGGATGGTGGGGGAAGACGCTCAGCTTAAGCATTAAATGGTAACATATTTAGAAATAAGTTTAGCATGTGCAGGATGATGATGCATCATCCAATGTGTTTTTAAGGGAAATAAATAGAAACTCAATTAGTTGTTGTTGCATAATAAGTGGGAGACCCATTACTGGGGTAAGAAGCCCTTTTGATATAATTCTTATTAATGATTAGATTATTAAAGTAAAATACTAAATCAACAATTCTATTACAATAAAATAACAATTTAAAAATTGTTGTGACAATTTAGTTGAATATCTGAATAAATGACAAGCAAAGCAGAATCCCAGTAAAAGAGATTCAACTGAAAATGTAAGTTATTCTGTGAATTATGTGCATATTTAATCACCTGTATTTTTCTTGGAGACAGGTCATAATAGCAACACTTTGAATTCAAATTGAATGATTGCACTCAGTTAGTTTATAAGTTTTAATGAATGTCCTGAAATGTACATCAACCCATGGTAATATTGAATAATAATATTATAAAATAGTAACACTTGTAACAGGACGCCAGTCTTGTGAGTCTTCTGAGCCAGTTCAGGGGTGAGGGGTGCATCTTACCTCAAGAATCTAATTTTAGCTTCTCACAATAAATAAATAAATAAAAATCCACAAATCTAAAAAATAGTACTTTTTTCACACATCCCTCATTAACAAATAGACACACAAAAAAAATGATATTCAGCAAAATACAATGTCATGAATCACTATTTTCCAGAGATACAAAATTAGATTAATTAACCTTAAAATGTTCTCACAAATGTGGAGTGCATCTTACCTCATTTTACTCTATTACTTTTAAAAGTTAAAAAGACCACAAGTGATCAAAGATGATACACTGTAAAAAAAAAAAAAAAAAAAAAAAAAAAGAAAAAGAAAGAAAGAATTGTTGGTTTAACTTAAAAAAAAAAAAGTAAGATACCTGGTTGCCTTAAAATTTTGAGTTCATTGAAATTAATTATGTTAATTTGTTTAATGAACAAAAACTCAAAATATGCTATCTGAACCACTAACCACTTTACATATCCCTAAACCTACCCGTCTCCACGCCCTGGATCTCATGTTCTGCAGTGAGGGACAACTGCCCTACTGGAGCATTTAGAGATGAACAACCTTTGATTTGGAGCACCATGTCATTTCACAAGAGGTTTGGAAATGGGAAAATATATGCCATTAAAGCATATCTTCATTTCAAGTTTAACATTTTTTATTTTATTTTCGCATTGAAATGTAGAGAATAAAAGTGAATGTTAAATATAACCGTAAGATATAATGTAGCATTTACTTTCAATCAAGTTTGATGTTTGGCCCTTCATAGTAAAGAGTTTCCACTGCATCTAAACAAATAAGAAGTCCAAACTCTTGCAACATTGAGCATATTTCACATTTATTTCACACCCGACAAAGTGTTAAGTGTCCACAGACGTTAGAAGACACAGGTCCAACACTCAAAGAACTTGAGCACTGAGTACACTACAGCCCATTCATTATGGTATAAAGTGGTTACAGCTGTGTACTAGACCACAGTTGGGTTTATATACAGAGCAAATCAACAGAAATATTGAAGCAATTACAGTAGGTACACTTAGTCTATATTGAGTTTCTCTTTTTTTAAAGTTGGAATATTTGGATGGATGAAAGATGCTTATTCAAAATGATGCCCGGAAAGACGTGGTTCCACCGAGAGTGAAAGAGAGAAAAAGAGAGACACATTATCAACTACAAACCCTAAAAATCTTGTTTATCTGCAGTATATATGTATGTTAACAAAGTTCTTCAGGGCTTCGATGCGAACACTACATGCTCATAGTCGACTGTGATCCTTCAAATTATTTTTATGTAAATGCTACTCTTATACTGTATGGAGGTAAATGCGATACATTTGATACATTTCATTTAAAAGCTAAATAAATATGTACAGCATGCTATCATATACATAGCATCGTCAAAGATAGGAATGGTTAAAACAAACAAACAAGCAAAAAAAAACAAAAACGTCAGGGCACTGGGAGGGATGACAGTCAACATATTGTCGAAAATTTAATCGTCTAATTTACATTTCAGATCCATAGTCAATGTAAGAGTCTATGAAGGCATACTTATACTGCTCCTTATACAGAAAGGAGAGAGGTAAAAGATCAGAACCGCTCAAATCTCTCAGCTAAAGCGCTGCCGCATCGTTTTGTGCTCTTTGGGTTGGCTGACCCATCGCGCAAAACATCGATCCTCATGAGCAACATGCAAAATGGCTGACTGACCAATAGCATGAGCCCAAACCAAACAAGAGATTTCTGAGTTCATCCAGCGAACACAGCCTCTGGTAATACCTCTTTAAGATGTAGCAGTCGTGGCAGGAAACACGACATTTCTAAACTTAATATACACACATCTTCATCACACAAGGCAAAGGGTGGAGCAAAAACAAGGAGTGTGGGTATATGCTTTTTATAACTGATACATCTAACAAAAAATGATTCTCTCAATATTGGGGATCACAAAACATTTAGTTTATAGACTTTTTGTTCTATGTTGTAACACTAAAGCTGGATCTTCTCTTACAAGACATCTTCTCATTGTCACCTCCCCAGGAAAACACCATGTAACAGGTTTGAATACAGATATTCTATTATAACATGTAAGGCTGGGATGACCTAAACATAGCAGCTACAAAAGAGGAACTATGCAAACATAAACCTCCTGCATAATATTATTTGAAATATGTAATATAATGTGGTCTGATCTATTTGCGTTCAGTGTGACAGAACAGGAAATTTAGCAACACCTCACTCTAATTTTGTGTCAAAACAAGCGAATTGAAAATGAACATTAAGGAAGCTGATTCTCTTAGCAGCAGAGCTCTTGTGCAAATGAACCAAAATGAACCTGGTAAATAAAGCTAATTATCAAAAGTGCAAGGTGAAAAAGTTTTTTTTGTTGTTGTTGTTGCGCACTACAAAGAGTGACCTCTTAATAAATTATGTTTATAAAACATACAATGCTTAATAAATAAGTAAACGTAAAGATGTAATGTAAAAAAGACATTACAGATGAAAGTAAAACACAAACTAAACTTCTGTATGGGAGACGTTTTGTACTTTTCTGATGCTGATTTTTGTTGAAATGACAGAAAATGACTTCTTTAATTCTAAAATCCATCGCAATTCTATCTTCTATCATCCAATGCATGAAAGGCATCTCTTCGAAAAGCACGATGATCATGGCAGAATGATCAAAACCAAAAGCCAACTACTGAAGCCCAGGTAAAAGCACTTGACATCTACTCTGAAGCAGCACATACACAAACAGAGCGTCGAGTCGCATTTACAAATGAACGAATGCCGTTAAGAGTAGGGCTGTGTCCATGACGCTCTTTTGCCATTCTAGCTTTTAGCTATGTTAGCGGGAAGTGCTGAATATATTTCAATGTCGTAAAATTACACTTAATAGGGCCTGAAACACACAAAAACACACACTCTGTGAAGCCAAGCCCACAGTCTATGGTTGGCATGGACAGACTGGGGGGGGGGATGCTGGGACGGGCAGGCAAGAGGCAGCTGTGATGACATGGGGAGAGGGCACTTATGATCACATGACCTAATTACATCACAAAAGGCCTATTAAGCCTCTTTATGGTTTGAGCGATAGGAAAAAATGGTTTCACATCCTCATCTGTCCGGATTTTCTTCTGGAAAGCTTTGACCTGTGGGTAGAGAGAGATTAGAAGAAATTTAGGGATATCTGACCATGACCACTTACAGTATTGTTTCTCAACTGCTGAGCTGCAACCCAAAAATGGGTCAAAAGTCTGAGTTGCAACCTGGTCTCATGGAAAGACACACCTGTGGAAACATTTTTGCGAGTCGCCAAAATATGTACCATTGTACCACAACATATCACTGCAGTTTCCAACAGAAATGAACACTAGAGGCAGTAAAAGAGCAAGTGCTTTGAATCGTTTTCATATACTGTTCTGATTTCAGTGTCCGAAAACAAGTCACGGTAAAGAAGCTCAAAGACGAGAAATCTAAACAAGCTAAAACAGCTTTTTATTGAACATTTACTTTTTAACAACATGCTTTTAGCGCCACCCAGTGGATGCGAAAAACATTCCCACAGGTACGTTTTTCTAATGAGACGAGGTTGCTGTTTTCATGACAAAGAACTTGGGTTCTATCGTACACACAGCGCAATGCGACTCCAGGTGTGACGCAAATGTTTTTGGCTAGTTTCAGCCCGACGCAGTTATCATTTTCACATTCAGCACCCACGTTGTTTAAATAGAAAATGCCCTCATGCCCATCGGTTCACCCATGAAAACGAGGTGTGTTCAGGCGCACTGTTGGCGTGTTGCTATTTTGAGACAACTGCTTTGCTTTATAAACAAATTTGTTATTGTGTTAAATTGTTAAAATCTTGGTCCTAAAGCAAAACCAGTTGAGAAGCACCGACTTCCAAGTATTTAATAACATTAAAGAGGGATCATTTATTGGATGAAAACTTTGTGTAACGTGATATGTGAGGAAAGGAAATGAAATCACTGAATTTATTTTGAATACCTGATAGTTCCTGCCAGCAGTGGGTTGAATGCGTACAACCAGTCATGCATCTCTTTGTCATTGCCTGCTTGGAGGAGAATGTTCCGGTGCTCAGTGCACACCGCAAAAGTGTTAGGAGCCTGGATACAAAACATCACATGCGTTCACAAAATCAGTTGACAAAAAAGCTAGACGGCTATTGCTAACTGAGCGCTTTACTCAGTAATCATGTGTATAATGTCATTGGACGAGGAATAAATGGTTTTACCCTCAGCATGGTCTGCTGATCTTCACTGTATTCAACCTGAGCAGAGGACAGGTTGATGACGGCTCTCTCCACGCAGTCTCTCTCACTGCGGTAGAGGTACACGTAAGGTCGCCGTACCACAATGTACCGCTTCACCCAGCCACTGGTATGTGTCTCAAGAAAGTGAAGATAGCCTTTCTTTGACACAATGGGGCTGCAGTCATCGGAAAAAAGATAACATATATAATGGATTATTTGCAGTACAGTTGATAACATGATGCATTAGGATGTTAAAAATTTTAAGAACATAGATTTTTTCTACTTGCTTTATATTAAATTGTCATTAGTGCAACTTTAAAAAGAACAATTTGTACTAAAAGTACATTTTAGTTTATTTTGTTGTATAATCCAACAGGGTTCTTGGACTTTATACTTACACCTAGTGGTGCGGATGCAATGCCATTGTAGAAATATATGCATGCATATTTGTAACTTATTAAACATTTTGCAAATGAAAGTGAAAAATATGGACCCTTTTTCATAAAAAAAGGTTTTTTTTCATTCGTAACATGGACTCCTTAAAATAAAGTGTTACACTTTATTTTAAGGTGTCAGTATTACAATGTAATTATATAGTACTGAGCAATGAAAATTAACTACATGTACTTCCTATAGGATTCGGATTAGGGTTAATTGCATGTAATTATGCACATTTTATAGTTATTACGGTAACACTTTATTTTACAATGTCATTGTTACATATGTTTCATGTATTTACTATAGTAATAACTAGAAATTATGCATAGTTACATGCAATTAACCCTAAACCAAACCCTCATCCTAACCCTAACCCTACAGTAACTACATGTATTTAATTGTTATTACTCAGTACTTAAATGTATAATTACACTGTAATACTGACACCTTAAAATAAAGTGTAACCGTTATTACTATAACATGTGTAACAATGACACTGTAAAATAAAGTGTTACCAAATAAAGTGTAACCAAAAATGTTTTTGGTCCCACTTTATATTAGGTGTCTTTAACTAATATGTACTAACATTTAAATGAACCAATTGTTACAAGGCGCTTATTGTGTACACACATGTCTTTACATTGTACCTATGTTTTCAGTATACCTGCATGCAATTACAGCTGTATTTAATTTCTGTAATTACATCTATAATTGAACCTTACACCTTATTTTACATCTTACATCTATAATTACACAATTGACCCTTCACTACCGCCCCACACCCTCCTCAGATACACAAAAGGTAAGGTAATTTATAAATAAATGGGGTAAGGTAATAAATAAGGTAAATTTCTCAGACAGACTGTTTGGGGTGCTACCTGACACGAATCTCCTGGATGTTCGGGATGAAGGTGCAGCTCCTGGGTTTTCTCTCTATGGGGCTGAAGGGGTCAAGATCAGGGCTAGAGGCACCCGAGTTTGCCTCAGCCCCTCTGTAAAATCACACAGAATTAGAAAATCCTGTTAGAAATAAAGTATTTCAGGTGTTTTGAGACTAAAAAGACAGTAATCTGATTCTGAATGGGTATTAGCCATACTGTGATCATATTAGAAGGGGTTTTTTGTTGAAAATACACCGACCTGAGGTCTGGATTGCCATAGTGACTGTCTACCAGTGATGGGCAGGTGGAGGAAGGTGTAAGAGTGCTCAGAGGTGAAGAAGAACCGTCTCTTAAAAGGGATGCAGACATCTCTGACAGCTAAAAAAAAAAAGCACCACCATATGATAAGCATGCAACACATTAAAGTGTCTCAAACACCATATTCCAGAAAATGCCATGCTTACCCTTAAAGCATCTATTACACTAATCATGCTGCTCTACTCTAAATAAGTAAATGAGAGAAGTGAATACAAATTCTTTAATGCCTTTTAAATGACAAAAGGACTACTAAATGAGAATTAGAGAGATATAGGGAGAGAGAGAGAGAGAGAGAGAGAGAGAGAGATCTGGTCTGCATGGGCGAGAAAATGAGGCAAGGTCTGTATGGACACTAGGGCAGTAAAGTCTCACCTTGCTCTCACTGAGACTGCTGCTCACCTGGCTGTACTGCCTGTTGAAGGTGTGCATGAGCAGTCGCACACACTGAAGAGAGAAAAAAGCAGGAAAAAAGGGAATAAATACATAAAGTAACAACAAAAGGTTTTAAAGGCACAATATGTAGGTTTTTTGCCGCTAGTGGTCGCCTATTCAAAACAAAGGTGTAGCTTGATGGCACCAAGATTGAGTGCGCAATCACTGGAGTTCTCACCTCACAGCCGGTGAAAAGAATCAGGCAGAAATCATGTTCATGGATGTGATTATTACCGTTACACTAGTATGAAGCAGAGGAGGGCTGAGTGATGTGGGAGTGGAACAAGAACGCTGGAATGATTGCTAATGAGAGACGAGTGTGACACACGGCTTGAAACCAATCGAACCTTTATTATGCCACAGTCACCGCCTCCGCTATCAATGAATGTGTCCAAGCAATTGTTCTCTTGTCTAATAAAACATATAATACATTAAAGCAACCATGGTGTTTCCATGGTTTCTACAAAATAAACCTGGAAATTGACGGTAACGCATGTTACGTGTGATGTCATTGATAGGTCTGTGTCCTGGTTAAAATTGCTTATTTCTCTGGATTTAAATATTTTTGGAAACATCTGGGATAATGTAAGAACAAAAGTCAACAAAATAAAATAAAACACTGATATAGTGGTTTTTGTATATTTGAATACAAAAATCTTACATATTGTGCCTTTAACATTTCAGAGAGGTGTTTTTTTTTTAGAATGAAGTAAATTGTGGAAAAAAATTATTAAATAAATAAATTGTTTTTATTATTTATTACTACTTGAGAAGCAAAAGTGTGTAAGAAAATAAGACTTACGAGAATACATCTTCATTTATATTTAATTTGCAAACACAATTGGCATTTTTAAACATAAAATGTTATACTTTTTTGTGAAACAACAATTTGCCAATGAGATAGATAGATAGATAGATAGATAGATAGATAGATAGATAGATAGATAGATAGATAGATAGATAGATAGATAGATAGATAGATAGATAGATAGATAAGTGGGTGGGTGGGTGGATGGATGATAGATAGATAGATAGATAGATAGATAGATAGATAGATAGATAGATAGATAGATAGATAGATAGATAGATAGATAGATAGATAGATAGATCGATGGATGGATGGATGGATGGATGGATGGATGGATGGATGGATAGATAGATAGATAGATAGATAGATGGATGGATGGATGGATGGATGGATGGATGGATGGATGGATGGATGGATGGATGGATGGATGGATGGATGGATGGATGGATAGATAGATAGATAGATAGATAGATAGATAGATAGATAGATAGATAGATTGGATGGATGATAGATAGATAGATAGATAGATAGATAGATAGATAGATAGATAGATAGATAGATAGATAGATAGATAGATAGATAGATAGATAGATCGATGGATGGATGGATGGATGGATGGATGGATGGATGGATAGATAGATAGATAGATAGAGATAGATAGATAGATAGATAGATAGATAGATAGATAGATAGATAGATAGATGGATGGATGGATGGATGGATGGATGGATGGATGGATGGATGGATGGATGGATGGATAGATGGATGGATGGATGGATGGATGGATGGATGTATGGATAGATGGATGGATGGATGGATGGATGGATGGATGGATGGATGGATGGATGGATCTTATGCAACTTTGCTTCTCAACTTCTCAAGTAAATTTATCTAGTTTTAGGGGATGATATTGTTACTTATTGTTATATTTATTTTTATATTTATATTTTATCCTTTTGTTTGATTTAAGTCAAATTGAACTGTTGGAAATAGGCTATTAGTGTGACATGATGTGGATATGTAGCAGCAGGAGTTCACCTTGGCAGCAAGCTCCCTCTGCCTCTCGTTAGGACTGTCCAGACCCAGGCTGACTACTGGGCTGATCAAGGGGCTGGAGGCCTTAGGTGAGTCCATCAGGTCTTTGCCACAGAAAGAGTCTTGTCCCAGCAGCAGAGATGCTTCCAACTTCTCTCTAAGCAGAAGGTAATGCCTAGTCTTCTCCACCTGTAAACATACATCTCACAGTCACATTTACTTGACTGAAAACAAAAGTCAGATTATATCCAAGATTAAAAGCCCTTAAATATTTCAGATGGACCATATTTTACCTCTTGTAGGAGGCTAAGTTTCTCCAGCTCCCACTGGTGGTCCAGGATGAGGCTGTCACTGCGGGGCCTCCAACCCGCAAGGTTCTCCTCTCCACGCACATACGCCACTGAGGTGTCCAGCACCCGTCTGCGCCTCCTTTGCATACCTGCACCATCACAGTCAAAGCGGAACAACAAAATTAATCAAACACCTGGGTTAAATGTGTGATAAAATTAGGTTATTTGTCTGAATTTGTACGCAATAACTTACCAGGACTTCCAATGTCAGCCAAATGGCAGAGGCTTAATTCGTACACTCCAGTCACTCGGTTACTGAAACACAAAGGAGCATCATAGTGTTTAACAACATATTTGACTCCTCTACTGAGATGATAATTCAAGTTAAAAAATGTTTTCAGATATCAAGTCTTGAGTATTAAAGCTTTAAAACTCAATTTACTTGACTGCAGACAGAGTCCAGCAAACTTTCCTCACCTCTCAGAGGGCCTAAAGGCACCAGTGCTGAAAAGGTTTCGAATGGAGCGAGACGCAGGAAGTTTAGCGTCTCTGGAGTAGAACACCATGCAAAAGTCCTTAGTGATGACAGTGGGCTGAGTGCAGTTCTCCATCTAAACATAGTTTAGATAAATAGTGATAGATAAACAAAAATTAGTGGAACATCTCATAATCAAGTAACAGGCATACATTTAATTTCACTATTTAAAAATATCCCACATTGATTAAATGTCACAATTTGATAACTTTATTGTCGAAAAAGGTGAGTTTTTTTCACCTCAAGATAGGCGGAGAGGGTGATGTAAATTTTCTCTCCATATGGAGTGACACGGTTCAGCAGAAGGGAGTTGTGCATGGAGCTATCCCATGCTGCCTCAAAGCGGTAAAATGTCCTGAAAAGTAGTAAACCGCTTTGAGAATTATATCAGTGCTTATATTTTTCTTTATTTGTACGTTTGAAGGCTTAAGGTGGGTTACAGTAAAAAAAAAATATACTGCATACTGGGTAAAAACATACCTATGGTCAATTCCCAATGACACTCTGACAGGAAGCAATGAAGACCAAAAAAAAAATTCCCATGTTAGTGAATTATAATTTTGTTAATTTTTTAATGAACATTAACTTTCATCAAACACAAAAGTTTATATATATATATATACAGTATATATATATATATACACACACACACACATAATTAGATTATTAAGAATATTATAAGTTATGATTTGTTAATCTTGTTAACACACATTATAATTAGTAATAAGAATAACTGATTAACATACATTTCTTAAATACTTTGGTATTGCTAACATTGCTATTTCAATATGACATGATAGGCAGCAAAAGCTGCTTTTAAAAGCATTTTGTTATTTAGAGGTCCTGGAGGAAGTATCTTTCTTTACATATCAGTGGTGTACCTGTCATCATAAGATGGTCGTATGTAGCTTGAAGACAGGATGTTGAGGGACAGGATGTTGGGGTCGATGATAGTCTCATCTGCCTCGGGTGTGTTACGGATGCGCCCTAAAAAAGAACAGAAGTGATGCTGAGTCATCTGAAACTCTCACCTTTAGTCCTCAATGCCAGCTGGTGTTAAATGAGATGAAAGCCAGAAATTCCGATTTTTTTAAGAGAGAAAAAGAACGTAGCACTTTCTAACCTATGACGAGCTCTTTAACCTCCTTCCACTCAATATCATTGCCGGTTTCATGGGCTATAGTGACTGTAATTCGCCTTTGGATGCCCTGCGGAAAATGTGTCAAAGGTGAAAATCTCAAATCTCTCATTTCGATCTCAAACTATACTATTGTTCAAAACTTTGGGGTTTGTAAAATGTTTTTTTTAAAGAAACTATTACAAGGATTCGCCAAGAATGTATTAAACTGATCAGGAAAGACATTTATAATGAAAGAAAAGATATTTTTAATGAATTCAGAATCTTGAAACAAGTGTATCACTGTTTCCACAAAAGTATTAAGCATCATGGCTGTTTTCAACATTGATAATATGAAATATTCAGCGAATAAGCATATTATAGAATGACTTCTGATCATGTGACACTACAGACTGGAGTAATTGCTGCTAAAAATTAAGCTTTGCAATCACATGAATAAATTAGAAAATATATTAAAATAGAAAACAGTTATTGTAAACTGTAATAATATTACAATATTAATATTTGTATATATTTTTGATCAAATAAATGATTGGTGAGCATAAGAGACTTATTTGATAAAAAAAAAAATCTTACCAAACCCAAACTTTTGAACGGTAGTGTGAATAATATATCATCTGTTATCATCTGAACTGCCATTAGTTGTTAGGGACAGAAAGATGGATTCATGTTTACCTGGTGCAACAGGAATGTACCATGGCAGGGCATTCCACCCCTGTGATCAACAACAGCAGGGATGTAGCTAAGAAAGTACACAAACAGGTACAAGGGTTAGACAACATATGAATAACCTACCAAACATACAGACTTCAATGAGTAACTTACTAGGCACTGATATACCACAGTTTATCAGATACTCACTCCCCGTTGGCCTCCAGCTCACAGATCTCAAAAAATGCCATAAGGTCATATTTGCAGTGACATGGGCCAGCCGTGGAGCGTGTGAGCGTGCTCAGTTTTGTGGCAGGCACTGAGGAGAGACAAAAGCAGAGCTCAGACATGGACAGAACATAAGAAATGGCCAAGAAATGAGTCAAAATATCAACTCACCTGGCTTTGACAAAGGCATAACCCTAGGGAACTGCCTTCTTGTTGGACGTAATGAACTATAGGGAGGGAAGATTTTAGTTGACATTTTAGGCGACTAGAAATTATTATTATTAATAATAATAATAATAGTATTATATATATATAAAAGAATATAAATAATAGTAATCTCAAAAAGGTTGCTCACCTAATCAAGTCCTTACAGAGAGGAGGGAAGGGCTGTTTCTGGTAATGGCCAAATACCTCAAAAACGATTGGCTGAGTTTTGATGTATTCCACAAAAGACTTGGTGACCTCTACGGTTATCTGCAATAGAAGCAAACCGCACATAAAAAATTTATGTTTGATTTATTTCTAACATTTCAAATATGGTTGAATTACTTGATTAGTAAATAGCACAAAGGTTGTGATTACATTTTGTACATGGTAGAATCCCAGAGGAGGCCCTCGGCCAGTATTCTTTAATGGCTCAGTGGAAAATGCCTCGTCATGCCTGTGAATAAAGCTGAAAGAAGACACAGGGTGGCTGAGACAAGATTGCATCAGATGTCTTACAAGCTCCTTTGGTCAGTGTTTGCAGAAGTGTCAACCCCATTCAAATATTTTCAAGTGGCAACTTTCAAAAAAAATATAGATTTGAAAATTGAGCAGCATGTTCATTAATTCATATGTTTGTTTTTAAAAAAGCGTTTGTCAAATACACGGTGGCAGAAATGTGTGCATGATGTGCATTAGTGTTTGCCTTTCAAATCCTAAAATCTGTCAGCTCCAACAATGTGCAGCAGAGTTTTTATTATGGAAAAACCTAATAAATCTATGAACGAACACAATTTGCTTGAAATACATCTACTCACTTGAACTGGCAGAAGATATCTGCATACTCAGCAGAGATGCTGGAGGCCTGAAGCACTGTGACCCTGAAGGTGAAGTTGCTGCCGATTTTTAAGTGCTGGAATGATTTTTCCTGAGCCACATCAAGAGGAAATTCCAGACCATCCTTGAGAGGACTGTTAGGAACATCAGGAGAGGCTAAACGGAGCAATGCATGAGAAAACAGATCTGATTAGAATACAAACACTTGCTGACTCTTATTTTGTGTAAGTCACTTTTTACACATATACCACTTTAACAGTGAATTATCACTGCATATTATTTTATGTTGTGGCATGCATAAATTCATCATAATACATTGTTCAAAATTTATATCAATCACTAGTTAATAAATGAATATGGGTTTACGAATAAGTAAAGGTTTTTTAACATGTTACCTGCACAGGTATTGTTGTTGACTTCATCAGCATTAAGACCCATCTCTGAGTTTTGTCCTTCTCCTTCTACGATGCGCAGCTCTTCTTGAGATGTGTTTGTGTGCGACATCCCAGCAGTGCATGTTTCTGTCTGGAACTGAGCAGAGAGAAAAGCTTGATGGTGTCTCACCACCTATGAAATCAATTTAATACCCGAAACACCAAAGTCCAACTCAACGATTGAGATAATAATTGTGAGAATTAACAGTTACATAAAATGTGTGACACAACCAACCTTCTCAAACTGTTGATCCTCAAATGAAATCTTGGCAGTTCCTGATTGTCTCACACCAGAGCCATAATCAGGAGCTTCTTCATCAGCTGTGACAAGAAATAAAAAAATACGGTTGAACATTTAATCTGTACAGGGGCATCGTTAGTAGAGGGAAAATTGGGAATGAGTATAAGGGGCACGGAATCTCTACATGATGATATTTTATCATCTTTTTAATATTTATTCATATTTAATTCTTAAGATCATTTTGATGATATGCAAAATATGTCTAAACATAATCAGGACCAGAGGCAACAAATTATGTGGAACAAAAAAAAAAAAGCAAAACAAAATCCTGTATTCATAAAACACAAGGGAATTAGCCAATGGAAAACATAGAACATAATCGGTCTGAATACTGAGCCTTGTAGTACTCCTTTACTCATCAATCAATTTTATTTCCAGTCAGTTTAATTTCTGTTTGGAATCTGATCAAATAAATTTGTCAAAGTATCATGAAGATGATCTTACCTGATATGGCTTGTACTGCTACTCGGAGGAAACCCTTGACCTCGCCTTTCTCACTAACAATGGCCACACGGTGCACTAATGGCACAGGGTATAGCAGATTACTCAGATACACAAACGCCCTATGCAAGAAAAAGGAGAGGATGGTGGGAAAAAGGAGGAGAGCCGAAGAAAGAAGAGGGATTTGAGACAGTTGATGGGGTGAAAAAAAAAAAAGAAAAAAAGAGGGTTAAAATTAATGGAAAAAAGAAATTTAAATGGGAAAAAATGTCAGTGAAGATCAACTCAGCCACACTGCCACTAAACAACACAACATCAGACACAAAAAAGCAACCAAACAAGAAGCTGCTCCAGCGAAAGCCAAAAAGTGCCCTGTAAGTCTGTGGTTCATCTGTGAATACTCTATTATAGCCCCCATTCTCATATAATACAGAAAGTGGTGATAGCAAGGATTTTGGTCTCTATGGGGGTTGGTGAAGTGTTTCAAGAACATGCATATAGAGGAGAACTGCACCACAAGCTACTTTACGCTATAACTTTTGACTGATCAATTGTCTAAATTGTCAAGTCATACACACAGGCGAAAACTTGGAAATGTCACACATCTAGATTTTATTGATGTTTCAGTAACTGACTGAAGGATTAACTACAATTCAACATCCCAATCAAGTGTCTATGAAATCCCTGAACAAGACATTGTATCCAGTCAAGTTTGGAGACAGATTGGTCAACGAATTCTTTAAGTTCACTTCAGATCTGCCCTCCTGATCCCAATGTGTTGCTGGACGAAGCTTGATAGGCAGGGGTCAAGAGTGGCAGGAGGCGTGGCCAGAGGGGAGGAGTTTTCGACAAGATTGGTGAGGCGCAAATACAGCATGCTCAGATAAACAAAATATTTAGTGAGAAAATAAACTCCAAATTTGGCTTATTGGGCCAGATGCAAACTGGAAAGCAAAAAATTGAAATGACATTAACATACATGAGTTTGACCCCCATCAACTTAAAAAGAAAATCAAAGTCAACACACGTCACAAATCTTGTATGTTGCATGTGTGCAGGGAAGTGAGAGTGTGAGAGCCAATCAAAACCGTGATACAAATTTTAGCTCTGGCATGCCTGATTGAGACTGCTGTAGTCGAAACCAGCTCTTTCATCTTGAGCACTGTAGTTTTTTTAGACAGAACAATCAGCTGATTTATACCGATCATAGAAACAATTTCATTTCAGAAAAGAGCAGACAAAAATGTATTACACTGCCATACAGTGCTGTATCTTTCAAAGTAAGGCAGAATAGATGTGATTGGCATTCAAAAGACTGGACTATTAATTTAGTCCAGTAAAGCCACCCATATTCAAATGATTTCAAATAGTTGGCCCTTGTAACAATAAACATCCATTAGGGATCTGTCACCAGTAGTCTACGATGATTTTCACAGGAAGTATCTTCACTTTGCTATTTCTTTTGATTCGGTTTCCTCTCATTCAGTTACTGAACATTTCAAATACCATTGAAATGGCTCATTCAACACCATATGCAACAATATCAGATAATCAATGCATAGGAAAATTGTAAAAGGGCTGTTATTTAAAACATGTAGAAAGAGGCGTTAAAACGTCCTTCAGATCAGGCCAACAGTTTCACACATTCAATCTCAAATCTTGTAAGCTAGTGAACTATAACTAATTTTATTTAATTCATGTATCTATGAATGACGCCATTCATTTATTTATTTTAATTTAAATCCATATTATTATTTTTATTATATTATTAATAAATGCATATGTATAGTATATTGTTGACCTAATGGCATCATTGTTAATTATTTATTTATTTAATCTTGGAAATAGATATTGTGACCCCTGCCATTGCTGTTCATGTGTTTGATGCCCTGGTAGGAAGTTCTAGTAACAGACCTTATTATCTGTGTCTCAGTGTGAAAGAGCTAGTTTCCTCTGACAGCATGCTCCTGAAACCTCACCAACCTTCCCACTAAACTGAACAGAGGCCAGCGGTCGTAAAAGGGGTCCTGGCCATCGCTGACACCTGGGCAGTGCTCCCCCACACCATCCTCCTCCTCCTCCTCTTTCCCAAGCTCTGAGCCAGGGTCCTCCAAAAAGATCTCATCGTCCAGGTCCTCCAACTCCTCATCCTCCACCTCGACTTTCCCATAATGCCGCTCATCGGCAAGCTCGGTAATGTCAGAGTCAGAGTCGGGGTCGGAGAGAGTGGGGGAAAGGGTAGGGCCACTCATGCGCTTGGTCATGCACGTGTTGAAAATGGGAGTGCTGGTGCAGCCGGAGACACGGGAACTGGGTTAGTACAACACCACACGCTGTCGCACACGTGCACACACTCGCTCACATGTACAAGGCATTGTTATATGCCAGCATAAACCCAGCCATGAGCCTCCAAATCTGTGTTCGGCTACTGATCTAGTGTGTTTGATAAGGAGCGTCCAAGCTTAGGTTTAGCATTTGGATTGTCTGAATATTGAAAAAACTGTGCAAAATTGCTCACTTGAACAAAGGCTGCACATAGCTTGCCATTCCACTTAAAAGTGAAGGAATAACGCAAATCATAGGCAGTTTCAAGTCATGTACAGTGGAAAAACCAGCATCCACTTGGCACTTTAGAGTTGCACAGCATACAATATGAGCTTGACATATTGATTACTCACCGACCAACCAGGCGGAACCATGGAAAACGGTCATAGAAGGGGTCACCACCTGACATCATATGATCACAGTCCTCGACTGCTGTACTGGGCACCTCTGCTGCTCGGTCATACATTTCTCTCATCAAATCCAGTCTTTGTCTGCAGAGATAATGGTAATGCATCAGCTAATGCAACAAAACATACGCTATAATCTACTGTTTTTAAGCATAAAATAAAAATAGGTCGGAACGTGCTTTCAAACCCATTAGCTTTAGCCTATTTGCTTCAAGATCATCAATATGCTTGTCCACCCCTAAAAGGTGAAATTAATTTTTAGTAGCTATAAGCATTTAAAATAGTTTCTCAATATTTCTCTTCTAGGAAAACAGCAAAAGTACTGATGACACATTCAACTCATTTTTGTCCAATCAAATGCTTTTGAATGAGAATAAGAATACCACCTGCCTTAGATTAGCAATACAAAATAATGGTTCATAGCTATGATGTAAATTCAAGGGCATAAGCATTGATAGACGAAATGAGAAATGTGATCTTGTTTGAAATCTTGAGTGCTGTCGATGTTAACAAGCTACAGGCCAGTCTTTATTTGAAGTAATTTAACTACAGATAAGCTTCTCAATTGAAAAAATTAGTTTGACACTATTAGCTAAAAATAGCTAATGAAGATTTTTAATACGACAATGCCTTTTTAATGCATAAGCAGATGATATACCATTTAATCAGAGCAGTATTTAGCTAGTGTAAACACAATGAGGGTTGTTAAACTCAAAGATGCACAAGGAATCAGTTTATTTACATAAACCGACTAAACTAACCAGTTCACTGAAATGGAACAGACTTCCCGATACGATATTTTTTTTCATGTTAGATCCACTTCTGGTGCAAAAAGTAACTCATTACTGGAAAAGCGACACCCTTTTGAGGCTCGCTTTTGAAGTGAAGTCGCTGCTTTAATTGGTCACTTACTCCTGATCCATTACTACAGGGCTAGACTCACTGTTGTGGGCATATTATGTAAATTTAATCTCACTGCACCTGAGTTTGTCCAGGGTCCAGTAGTGCGTGGCACCATTTTTCTGGTCCTGAACCTCTACTGCTACAATGGTGCGAGGAAATAGCCTTTTCTCCCTGTCTTTGGCTATGCTGGGGGGCAGGAGGTCAGGGGGCAGCGGGGAATACAGTGTATCCGTTAACAGCACAAACTGAAACTGAACCTGCAATGAAAAAAGGGGGAGGGGGGGATATATTTATTTATATATATATATATATATATATATATAAAAAAAAAAATTAAGAGTGGGGCTGTAATTTATCTAAAACAAAAATAAATAACTTTTATATAATGATCATTAAGATGACCTAAAATGATTTCAATGTACCTTTTTCTTCAACTCCACGCTAATGGCATTAGCCTCCTTGAGGAAAATTGCATTTCCCCAGAGCAAGTCTCTGAGAGAGGTGAACTGATAGAATCGCCATTTCCGGAAAGCCCAGAGGGCCAGTTCTGTCTCCCGCTTTGTCCACGGCACTGCAGGATCAAAATATGAACCCATTTCAAATGAGATGTCTCAGAAACATCTAAACTTTTTCTACATTTTATCAGTGAATATCATAGAATATGTTTTGAGTTTGCTAACTTATTATTGTGTATGATATATCTTATTCAGATCATACCCATGTCATTCAAACTGTTACCCACCTTCCTCTTCTGGTTCCTCCTCTTCCTCTGTTGTTTCTGGGTAATATCTGGAGTTGACCTGTCTCTGAAGAGCTTCTAGCTTACTCTCATAGTCCTAAACAAAAACAAATGTTAAATTTGGTTTAAATGCCAGCTTCTTCTGGTTTTGCCACTGGTTTTCTTACTAGTCTGAAATGGCTTACCAGTCTCTGCTGTTCCAGAAGGTTGCTTGCTTCTTCTCTCTCCTTGCGGTACTGGTCCTCCAGCTCCTGTAACCTGTAAAGGATGTGCACATCAGAATAAAGCCACAAAAGATATTATAGACATTATAGCTGGTACTAATCATAGGCTGGTTAATTTGCTGGTTTATCTGGTGTTTTTAGATGGACTGTTTATGCCTCTTGATTTAATTGTCATGGTTGATTAAAGAAATGTAGGATTCATGCTGTTTTAGTAATAGCAGAAGAGACAGAAGTGCTACCTTTGCTCCATCTCTTGTTTCATGTCAATGCCTTGTTTCTCCAATAGCTCTCTCTGGGCAAAGGCCCAGTCCACCGGCTCCACAGGTGTGTCTGCACACGGGGTCCTCTCCCTTTCTTGCCGTGCTTGCTCTGGGTCATTGAAACGGAACACGTGGCTCTTGCCCATAATGATACGGTTACCTAAGATTACAGATGGGGTCACAATCTGGGTCTTACAGGCACCAAAAAAAGTGTTGTTCATCAGACTGATCCTGTTTTCAGCCTGGAAACTGATGAGCTACCTGATCTGAGAACGGTGGGCTCTGTCACTCTCTTGCCATTAACGTAAGTCTCTGCTCCCTCACAGGGCTCCAGGACAACCGTACCCTCTCCTGAGGCACTTGTACTACTTGTAAATATACAGTGTTCATCTTTAATGAAATGTCCGCTCAGGACAATGTCCTGCCGACTGCTGGCATCCTCACGGCCGACCCTGCAGAGCAAAATATGGAGGCCATACATCAGGATAAAGGGAAACAGATACAGATAGAGAAATGCTATGGGAAATTACAAAATAGATATTAGAAAAAAACAGATATTGATTAATTATTGATGAATTTATTATTAAAAAATTATATTATAATGATCATTTATTATCAATAAATATTAATTTTGGATATTAGAAAATATAGGTGACATTTTATTTTAGGGGACCATATTCATGTGGTAGTTAAGCATTGACACACCAGTAGTCAATGATTAACTGAACATAGAGTAAAGCTATATTAGCCATTATTTATGTGGTAGTTAAGCATGAACACACAAAAAAAATGTCTTTAGTGGTACTGTAATACTGGCCATAATTACTGGCTTATTCTGGTGAATAACCTTGAACATTACTCAATTAGTCCCATATAAATCAATAATTAATGTGGATATACTTTTCATCGTAGATCAAGGGTTCTTTATTACACAATTTTAGCAATTTATTACTCAAAATTGTAATACCAACACTAATTAGACATAACGATTCATATAGATCAATTTACTTAATAGATGGTACATCACAGAAATACAACATTATTCACTTACTACACAGAAAAATGTTTAGTTGTAAATAATGGGTAAGATTTTATTTCAATAGTCCACTTTAGACGTTCTAACTATAAGTACCTTTGCAACTACATGTCAGCTAACTCTCATTAGAGTATTAGTAGACTGTCTACTTAATATCTGCAAACACTTTATTTTGATGGTCCCCCAACAGACATTCTATTGTCTAGAAGTAACTTTGAAAGTACATGTCAACTTATCAGATTAGCCCAAACCCTAACTCCTAACCTAACAGTCAACTAATTCTCTAATTAGATCTAGTGGCAAGGTTTCTTTTAGTTAGTAGAATGTAAAATCTAAAGTGGACTGTCAGAATAAAGTGTAAACCTAAAAAGCATTAACTGTACATTCATTTAACCATTAATTATTGGCTTATTTATGGTTATTTATCTTTCAAATGTTTGATCATTTGTAAATAATGCTAATATGGCCTTAATATATGTTCAGTTAATCATCATTTAGCTGTGTGTTAATGGTTAACTACAACTTAATTATGGGCCCATGAAATAACGTAACCAAAATATGGTATTAAAAAATGATTATTTTTAAGATTTTAATACTTTTTAATACCTTTTATTTATAACTTTACCTAATATTTTAATGTTATTTTAAATTTCATTGTTTTTAACCGATTATTAGATAATGATTATTCATATAGTTTTTGTTAATTGTTTTAAAGAAAATTCAGTAACACTTTACAATAAGATTGGTTTGTTGGTTGGTGTTTTAATGCCATGCCAGTTACCCTGGCTATTTTCATGGTGAGCAACAGGTTAAAAAACTTTTAGAATATTATTAACATTACTATGCCTACTAATAGATCACATTAGCAAAAAATTAACAACATATTTTACAGCGTTTATTAACCTTTGTTAATGTTAGTTAATAAAAAAGTTAATGTTAGTTCACTGTGCACTCATTCATTTTAACAGATACAACTTTTGATTGTTATAAAGTATTCGCAAATGTTGAAATTAACATCAAGTAATATTAATAAATACTGTAGAAGTATTGATCATTGTTAGTTCATGTTAACTGATGCTCATGTTAACCTTATTATAAGGTGTTACTGAATTTTTTTTGTTTATATATTTGTCCACAGACAGTCTTTGCGGAACACCTTTTGGTCCATGGTTGTAAATAAACAACTTTCTTACTTGGTGATTCCATCTTTAATGTAGTACAATAAACACTCAGACATCAGTGGATCTTCATTGAGGTTGACCAGGTGTGGAGTCTGAAACATTAAGAAGTCCTGGTTGAAGCATATGACTTGACTAATATCTTTTTCGATTTTAGAATACACTAAACAATACTCTAACCTTCTTTGGTGAAAAGACTCCAACGGTTCCTCCATCTTCCCTCATCGCCACACCCATTTCAGCTAAAAGTGCCTCCCTAAAAGACAAAACAAATGTTTTTTTTTGTTGTTGTTGTTTTTTTTTAACAAATTAGCTAATATACTTGAATAAATTCAAACACATAATTTCAGACACATTTCAAGGGTTCTCCAACCTTTCCATTCTAATAGCCTCAGTGCGGCGAAGCTTCTCTTCCCAAGTTTCATTGAGTTCTGCGATTATCTTCTCAGTTTCCTAGTTGGAAAAGAGGTTGACATTAAAAAGATCAGCACTGGCCCTTATTAATTTATCAAACCATCCATCCATCCAGCCATCCCATTTTCCTCTTGCTCACCTTCAGCCTTTCAATGGCTTCCTCACTTCCCGGGCTGAACATGATCCGGTCATGCAGGCTGCTGATGGAGCCAGCTCGGCTGGACAGGGCAGAGAGTGAGGGGGAGGGGCTCATCCCTGTCATGGCATTGGTCACTGTGGAGAAATCACCCCTTTGATTGATAGCCTGGATGCTATTGATATTAGTCTTGTAACTGGACAAGTCTGGGCAACAAATGGGAACGACAGGTCGGAGAGTCAAAGGAGAAAGTTGTGGTAAGAGAAAAAGGAAAACCATGGAAACAGAAAAGAAGGGGAAGGAGGAAGAGCAAAAAGTGTCAAACATAAAGCTCAACAGCTAATTAAACAGGTTATAAAGCGGCAGGGGGCAGGGCAGACGGCAGTAATTTGAGGACTTCAGACGCTGTTGTGTGTGTTTTTAAGTGAATCAGAATATCAAAAACATGATTCATTGATTTTCCCCTCATGCTTCAAATTCATTGGACCATGCTTGAGATAATGAGCATGGAGATGAACTATGTAATACTGATCTGTGACTGCACAGACCGCATGAATGACTACATGCCTGTGCTTTACATTGAGGCAAATTATAAGCAAAACCCTAGAGTACCTCTGGACCATCAGAGCAGCAGTGAACAATTGTGTCAGAATAATAAGCTTTATTTAAACTGATTGGATGAATCCATACAGCATAGACTTTGGTGGTCCAGAGATTCCTGCTTTGGTTATCGCAGGGGTCGGCAACAATACGAATCGTCAGTATTGGCAGACACATGAAAAGGATTTATGATTGTTATATGATTGTAATATTATTTAGTTGTTTATTATAAAATGTTTGGAGTCCAAAATTAATACTCGTCAAGCAGCAAACATGAGTAAGATAGTCTTTGGAGAGTAAATATTGTGTGATCTGAATCTGAACAGCAAAACTAAATAATATTTCAAAATTTAAATAATACAATTATTGATATGTGATATGCACAATTCAAATTAAAGGCATGCTAATCTCCTATAAACCTCAGTTCATCAAGTTTATCCAAAATGCAAAGTGGCAACACATATGTGAAATATTCTTCATATTAAAGGGTCACTCAAAAATAAAAATTCTTTCATCCTCATGTCGCTCCAAAGCTGTATGACTTTCTTTCTTCTATGGAGCACAAAGGAGATATTTTGTTTGTAACCAATCAAAATTGGACCCCATTCTTTTATGTTCAGCAGAAGAAAGTAAGTCATACAGGTTTGGAATGATATGAGGGTGATCAAATAATGACAGAAAGAGTGATGTCTTTAAGCCACCAAAGCAAAAATGTAAGCAAAATCATGATGTATCAGACAGCGCAGTCTGATATGAGTTGCGCAGTCCAGTTCACATTACTGCATGGGTGACGCACTTTGGCACTGCTTTGTTTATGTAATCTCTCAAAAAAAATATGGCTTCATTACCAAAAGTATATAAATAAATAAACTGCATTTCATGTTAAGAAGAAACAAAAAAGTTGCCGACCCCTGGGTTATTGTAAGCTGTGAAGCATTTAGAGTGCTAAAATACACACATTTGAGAGCAGATATCCCAGGAGCTTGTGCCCGATATGCTGAGAGAAACAGAGAGAGAAGACAAATCCTTCAGACACATTCCTAGACCTGTCTGATCCTCAGGTTTCTCATAGTGTAAGTGTAGAGAATGCTTGCTTTATTAGGATCATTGTCTTGGCAGCATTTGCATTTGAGATGAAATTTTAAGTAGAGTGAAATGTTGTGAGTCCTCGGTTAGAAATATATCACAGGTGACTCACTCTCAATTATGTCTCCAAGACCCTGAGCATAGAGCAGATCCTTCAGACGAGCCACCTCGTCCTTTAACTCACGCACCAGGCGGTTGTTGGGGTCTTCATTGATGACGGCGTTGCAACGGATCTGCTTGGCTCGGTCAGCATACCTGTGACAGTGATATAGCTATTAAACTAGTCAAAATAGCATCAGAATGTCCCAAATAGTTCGGCATTCAGAGTCAACATCAAATGCTAAGGCATCTAATGACATACAGTAGATTAATTCTTTATAGTAATCACAACTCAGACTGAACACCTACATCAGCCCAGAGGAAAAGGAGAAATGTAGCACGTTTAAACATTGTCTTTCTATACGATGAAAGTGAACGTGAACACCTTAACAGCATTATCCATACAACCAAGTAATCCATAAGACTTGCACACTGAATTCAAAGTCTTGTGAAATGATACCACAGCTTTGTGTGAGGAACTGACTTAAATTTAAATTACTAAATAATAAAATAATAACTTAGTGCATTAACTGCTAATCTTCAACTCTGCCGTAGCTCAAATTCATGTTCGTTTTTATGTTCATTATAGATCATCAAGATGTCACACTAGGTTTAATGTCAGTGATTCCAAATGTCAGTGGATCCTCTGTATCTTTTAACTGATCATGACACAGCAAATTTAGATACAGTTGTGTTCAAAATTATTCAACCCCCCAATGCTGTAAATGGTTTTAGAGAATTTAGAGTACATTTGTAATTGAATTCAGAATGAAATCCTACAAGGACTTCTTAAAGAAGCATATGCAACTAAAATGACATCAATTGGTTTTGTAATACAGTGGTAAATGTTTCTTTTGTGAATTCTTCATTGACACAATTATTCAACCCCTTAAAGACTACCACTCTGAAGAACAGAGGTCCATTGAAGTGTTTTCAATCAGGTATTGAAAGCACCTGTGGATGTCAGGGAGCAGCAATAAAGCCTAATAAGCACCAATTAGGCAGCTTTAAAATGACTGTGATACTCAGCTCCTTCTAGACATTTACTGGTGTGGTTACAAACATGGTGAAGTCAAGAGAATGGTCCAGGAAGACAAGAGAAGAGGTGATTACTCTTCACAGGAAGGGCAATGGCTATAAGAAGATTGCAAAGATGTTAAACATACCAAGAGACACCATAGGAAGCATCATTCGCAAATTCAAGGCAAAGGGCACTTTTGAAACGCTACCTGGTCGTGGCAGAAAGAAGATGCTGACTTCGACTGCTGTGCGCTACCTGAAGCGTAGAGTGGAGAAAAGTCCCCGTGTGACTGCTGAGGAACTGAGAAAAGATTTGTCAGATGTAGGTACTGAAGTTTCTGCTCAGACAATACGGCGCACCCTGCGTAATGAAGGCCTCCATGCCAGAACTCCCAGGCGCACCCCCTTGCTGTCTCCAAAGAATAAGAAGAGTCGACTGCAGTATGCCAAAAGTCATGTGGACAAACCACAGAAGTTTTGGGATAGTGTTCTGTGGACTGATGAAACAAAATTAGAACTGTTTGGGCCCATGGATCAACGCTATGTTTGGAGGAGGAAGAACAAGGCCTATGAAGAAAAGAAACACCTGCCTACTGTGAAGCATGGCGGGGGGTCAATCATGCTTTGGGGCTGTTTTGCTTCTGCAGGTACTGGGAAGCTTCAGCGTGTGCAAGGTACCATGAATTCTCTTCAGTACCAGGAGATATTGGAGGACAATGTGATGCAGTCCGTCACAAACCTGAGGCTTGGGAGACGTTGGACCTTTCAACAGGACAATGATCCCAAGCATACCTCCAAGTCCACTATAGCATGGTTGCAGATTAAAGGCTGGAACATTTTGAAATGGCCATTGCAGTCACCAGACTTAAATCCGATTGAGAACCTCTGGTGGGACTTAAAGAAAGCAGTTGCAGTGCGCAAGCCTAAGAATGTGACTGAACTGGAGGCTTTTGCCCATGATGAATGGGCGAAGATACCCGTAGCTCGCTGCAAGACACTTGTGTCAAGCTATGCTTCACGTTTAAAAGCTGTTATAACTGTAAAAGGATGTTGTACTAAGTATTAAGATTGAATGTCACTTGGGGGTTGAATAAAACTGATAATGATGTGAGCAGAGAAAAGACATTTGTGGTTATTTCATTATAAATGTTATGTTATATTTGTCTGACCTACACGTGCCTCTTTGATTTAATTGTAAGCAGGATGACTGAATGATCAAAATCAATGTCAAACCGGCCAAAACAATCAATTTCAGTGGGGGTTGAATAATTTTGAACACAACTGTATGAGCATATTCAAATTCAACAAATGAGATTTGAAAGATACGTCCAAGAGGAAGATTATCAGTGAATAATGACTTCGCACACGCATCAGCAGGAAGATGAGTGATGAGGTATTGAAATTTTTTTCAAATATTGTGTTAGATGATTGGCTGTAATTGCAAGTGAGTTTAGCCATCCTAATAATTACATGCCATCGACATCGTAATAACAACTTCTAGTATTCAGTCGAGTTACAGACAGCAGTCAGCAAGGCAATAGGTTTTTGTGTCAAGACTCAACAATTTATCAGAGCTTCATAAGCTTCAGACACAGATGATAAAGCCCTGTGCCACGCATCATTATTGGCTTGGGCGACACACCCACTGATCAAAGGATGCAGCCCAGAAACGTCCCAAGCATTGGACTTCAAGAAGAAAATATGAAAATACAGGCACAGGGCAGTGTCTCTGTAGACACAGACACCACTGCACACTTCTAGTGGACCATAAGTAATGATTGAGGGGCGTTATTTTTTTATGAATTTGTACTTCGTTTTTTTGAAAATCCTACATAGTACACCTTTAAATTACTGTCTGTTCCTCACATAAAGCTATTGCATAACTTCATACAACTTGGATTACAGTGCACCAGTTGTTTGATAAAGGTTTACGATGGTTTTAGTCATTTTGGAGCTTGACAGCTTCTGGTAACCATTTACTTTCATTAAATGGACAAGAGATCAGCATCAATAACACTCAGCTAAACTTCTCTTTAATATTCAGTAATGCCTTTACGTGGTTCTTACCTGAGTGTGCTGAGCGTCTCATCATAGTTAATATCAGCAGGGCTTAGAGCAGCGACCATTGCAGTGCGGGAGTTACCTCCTGATAAATGAAAAACATTTTGACCTTCAGAAATGTTTTGGGACCATACCACAGTTCAACAGACCATGTTGACTGCAATATGAAATGCTTTAACTGATGTAGAGCTATGATTATTGTTAAGAAGATGTGTGCAAGATGCATGAAGCCTCGTACCGAGGTTTTCCCTCAGCAGCCATGTCAGAACTGAATCTCTGTATGGAATAAAGCTCTCCACTTTCTTCTTCTTCTTGTTCTGTAGGGAGAACAGACGCCATTAATAGTTGATTGTCAAAGCTGCAGCCATAATGATTGGTTTTTAAAGAAAGATTAAACCGATCCTCACCTTGTTTGGTGCAGAGTCCTACAAAACAATAAAAGAAAAAAATTATTACATTTTATGTTTCTTTTAAGAACAGTCCTATAAATTCAAGGAATTTCTTACCATCTCAGCCAAAGCAGAGATAACTTTGCCCAGTGTTGTTAAAGATTTGTTGATATTGGCTCCTTCCTAGAAAAGGGACAAAGCATGCACATTTAATGGATGCACTTATCTGAAAAGACACATTTCGTGAACTCAAAGTGACCCACCTTGAGTCTAGTGCCTTTAGCTCCAGTAGAATCAGCACGCTCACTCCCTGCCAAGTCTACCAAGCTGATTTTGCTGACCTGTTTGAAAACGGAAATGTTGTGTCTCAGAACGGTAAAGCGCTCTAATTCACATACCAGCAACTTCAGCAACTGCCAAACTGCCAACATCCATCAGTGATGTTCGAACTGCAGAGAGTCTACTCACCTACTTTTGCATTCTACAGTGTATGCAGAATTATAAGGGCACGTTGATTTTCATATCATATTTTTTTCCAGCCACATCTTACCAATTCCAAACCACATTAATCTTAATAACTACTATTAATTCTGTATTTAATCATTTTTAAGTGATATATAATTGTTCATGATGGCTGAAAATGAAAAACGCCTTATATTCAGGTGTGCAAAATTATTAGGTACATTTTATTTTACAGATAACATGAGCCAAAAAAGACATTTAACTAATTAAATGCCCACAAGAAGGATGTAATACTAGAAATTGCAGTTAAGGCATGACCATTGGACAGCAAAACACTCATTGGGTCAGCAGGGTCAGACAAAAGGCTGAAGGAGAGGATGCAGTACCTTTTCAGATGTGTTCTCAGTCTCACTATCATGTCGTTTCTGAGTGAAGATGATGTTGAATACAGCATGGGAGCGGCTGCTGGTCTCGTTCATGTTGGTGGCCGCCACAGTCCTGAAAACGAACAGCATGGTAAGCAAAAGCGATGAAGAGGTGAAATGACTTGTTCAATTTAAGTACCAAACATAAATACATTCTCTTGGCAAAAAAGTAAGGATTTAAACTTTTTAGATAAGCTTCCTGAGGAGTCATGAGCAAGAATACACAGGTGTATCCTTCTCCAGCATCTTAAGGAGGTGGAGCCGAGATGCGAGAAAAGGAATCAAGGATGCACAAATAAGGAATGAAAAACACCCATAAAGAGCCATGGTTTCCACTAACACTTTGCGAAGTTTTGCCAGTCTCAGCTGCCTTACTTAGTGTTCTTTCCATTGTCATTGTCATTGTGACTTCTTCTATTTGCATTATATATGCTTCCACTTGGTAATATTATTCAGAGGCACAATTTATTATATCACTTCTATGCCGATTACACTCAGCTCTATCTTCCTATTAAAAACAATAACTGATCTGTGTCTAGTCTGTTTTTTCTTTCAGCTAAGCTATATTGCCAAAATTAAGACGATTCTCACTAAGAAAGACTTTGAAACTGTTATAAATGCTTTTATTACTTCAAAGTTGGACTACTATAATTCTTTATATCTGGGTTTGCCTAATTCAACTGTCAATGTCAACTGTCAAATGGTTCAAAACGCAGCAGCCAGACTACTGAAAAGCATCAACACATTACTCCTGTGCTTGGCTCTCTCCGTTGGCCACCGGTTAAGTCACGGATTGATTTTAAGATTTTGCTCTTTGTTTTTAAAGCTTTGCAAGGACTTGCTCCTCAGTATATCAGTGATCTTTTTGTCCTGTACAAGGTCTCAAGATCCTTACGCTAATCCAATGAATTTTTTCTTTCTCTTCTTTGCTCATGTTATAAAACTAAAGGTGACCGGGCTTTCTCTGTGGCTGCTCCTCGACTAAACTAAACTAAACTGTTTCTTGGATATTACGTTTATTGGATTACTGTTTTTACCTTAGTTGCCTGTTTGAACTGTCTATTTTGTTAATTGAACCTAGCCTGTATCTTTGACCATCTCTTTACCTGGTGTTTTATATTTATTGCTTCAATAAAACTTCTGCAAATGGATTCAAAACCCAAACCAAGCATGTGTCCATTACAGAATTCTTTGCCAGAAATGAATCCAGCAGAGGTATAACAGCTCCAGGCGGCCTACGCATACCAGAGTGAGTTACTACAGGAGTTTCAAGGCCAACTCTCCAGCCTACAAGCAGCCAACAAACACTTAACCCAGTACATTCAATCACTTCCGCCAACTAGAGCTGAGCCGGAAAGGTTTGCATTACCAGATAATTTGATGGTTCTGCTGAAAATTGCTGAGGCTTAATGTTCATTAGAGGCAATGGTTTGGGTTTTGGTAAGCAAGATAAAAAGGACGAGCGAGACAAAAAACACAGTTCAACTATTTATTGATACCACTGAACTCGCGTATCACCGTAATCAGCAGGCAATGGGTGATTAAGAGAATAGAATCAACTTACTGACACAACAATTACTCAAATAAACAAACAAAAACACAGACCAACAAAAACATCAAAGATCACACAGGAAAAAAACAAAGCTTGACACGAAGCTTGGTAGAACCCGCCGGTCCTCAGCCCTTGCTGAGTAGCAGGGGACATCCGAGAAGAGAACCAAATCAGCACAAAAGCATAGACAACAAGAACAAATTATACATATATTAATTAATGAGAAAACAAAGGTTTGGACCGTAACAAATGCAATCACAGTAAAGAACAGATACCCACTTCCTCTTGTCCCTTCGGCACTTGAACAACTCAAGTGAGGCACATATCTTCACCAAACTAGACCTTTGAAGTGCCTACAGCCTTATTCGAATCAGAAAAGGGGATGACTGGAAGACTGCCTTCCTCACCACTAGGGGGCACTATGATTATCAAGTTAATGCACCCTCTGTCTTTCAGTTTTTCATCAATAAAATCTTGAGAGACCTTCTAAACCATTTTGTCATTGCTTACATTGAAGACATCCTAATCTATTCCCAAACAAAAGAACATATTCAGCATGTCAAGACAGTCCTAATTTGGTTCTGTACTACTAGTACTACGTTCTTGGGATACATTATCAGTCATCACGGTGTGGTGATGGACCTATCTAACTCAAAGCAGTCACAGAATGGCCACAGCCTACCACTGTCAAAAATCAAAGATTTCTTGTTTTTGCAAACCGCTATAGTAGATTTATTAGGAATTACAGTATCGTTGCACCCCCTCTAACATCACTACTCAAGGACAAACCCAAGAAACTTCAGTGGAACAAATCTGCTTTTAACAGATTTCCATGTTTCAACACTTGATAACACTGCTTTCAATACCCTTAAAACCAGCTTCACTGCTGTACCCATCCTCAAGCATCCTGATCCAAGATTACCCATTATCATTGAAGTAGATGCTTCTGACAGAGGAATTGGAGCTGTTCTCTCTCAAAGACATGGCACACCAGGCCAAATGTGCCTTCTATTCTAGAAAACGCATAGCTGCTGAAAGAAATTATGATGTGGGTAACAAGGAGTAACAAGGAGCTACTTTCTGTGAAAGCAGCAATTGAGGAATGGAGACACTGGCTAGAGGGAGCAGAACATCCAGTTTCAAGTCACCGACCATCCACTCAATCCACGACAAGCCCGTTTGTCCCTATTCTTCACCAGATTCCGATTCACAGTTACCTACTGTCCTAGAAGCAAGTAAGAAGGAACTGTAAAGCAGAAGGTATGACCCTTTATCTGTCCAAAACAACCAAGATTCCCTTCTCTCCTTGTCAGTGGTTGTAGCCCCCATTCAACAGGCACAACAAATCCTCCTCCACCTTCTTGCCCACCAACCATGCAGTACGTCCAACACAACCTCCGACAAATTGTGATCCAAATGGGTACATACTTCTCTCAGCACTGGACATCCAGGTATTCAATGAACCATTCCCTTAATACACAACTCATTCTGGTGGTTGACTTACCTAAAGATGTTACCTCATTTGTCAAGTCTTGTCCTGTTTATGCTTAGTCAAAATATCCCAGAGGAACTACCTGCAGGACTCCTGGAACCTAGTCATTCCTCAGAGCCCTAGTCCCTTCTATCAGTAGACTGTTATAGATATACTCTAAAAATTTCACCAATTTCACCAATCATTGACTGTTTTTCTAAAGCTTGTCATCTTGTTTCACTGAAAGGTCTTTCCATTGCAATGGAAACAGCTACTGCCTGTTCCATGATGTGTTCCTGGTATATGGATTACCAGAGGACATTGTCATGGACTGGGGACCTCAGTTCACATCAAGGTTATGGGAGAATTTTGCAAACTACCAGGCTAATGGACAAGTGGAGAGATTGAACCAGGAGATCGGACATTGCCTCAGGACATACTGTAGTCAGGAACAACAGATGAGGAGTCAATTTCTTTGATGGTCAGCCCAAAATTCTCCATAGCATAATTGGAAAAGGAAAATGAGGGGGCCAGATGCAATATTTGGTGGACTGGGAGAGTTACAGACCAGAGGAGATATCCTGGGTAGCTGCTAAGGACATTCTGGATCACTTATCCACGAATCCCATCAAGCTCACCCTGACCACCCAGCACCCAGACCAAGGGGATGCCCCAGTTGAAGAACACCAGGTGGTGTTCTGTAACCTCTGCTTCCTCCATTGTGACTGCTTCTTGTCATGACCTTTAGACTCTTTCTTGGATACACGTTTATTAGATTAGAGTTTTTGCCTTGGTTGCGTCTTTGGATTGTCTATTTTGTTCACTGAACCTAGCCTCTATCTTTGACCATCTCTTTGCCTGTTGATTTGTATTTATTGCTTCAGTAAAACTTCTGCAAATGAATTCAAATCCAAAACCAAGCCTGAGTCTGTTACAGTCATGGTTTCCACAAAAATATTAAGCTGCACAACTGTTTCAACATTGATAATAATAAGAAATGTTTCTTGAGCAGCAAATCAGCATATTTGAATAATTTCTGAAGGATCACTGAAGACTGGAGTAATGATCCTGAAAATTCAGATTTGCCACCACAGGAATAAATTACATTTTAAATATATTAAAACTCAGTTATTTTAAATTGCCATAATATTTCACATTATTACTGTTGTAAATGTATTTTTTATCAAATAAATGCAGTCTTGGTGAGCATACGAGACTTCTTTCAAAACATAAAAACTTTTTGGCGGTAGTATAATTTAAAGATGCGCCATTAAACACTACAATTTGAGTCACCTGGCTTTGTTTCCAGAGTCCATCAAGTCCTGAATGTCATTGTAGGAAGTAACAGCCAGTTTTGATAGGTCCTCCACGTATGGCCCCATCAGAGGATGCTCTCGCACACGCAGATTCCCTTTGTTCTTTGGGTTCAGAAGGTCCCTAACACGCTCACAGTAGATCTCCATGTAACTGACCTGAAAAAAAACCCGAACAATTTGACACTTACTATACAGATTCTATTTTGGGAATGCAATTTATGATGGTGTTGCTCTTACCTCAACTGAGTATGACATGTTGTTGTCATTATTGTCATTGAACTTGGTAAACAGGTCCTCGCATAGCTGTCACAGAGAAATTTATCATCAAGAATGTGTTTCTGCAAACATGGCAGCATCTGAGCTATTTGCTACAATATCAAAGACAGCGATAATATCAATAACAGATGGTATTGTAGTATACTACCAGTGGAATGATGCCTTCTTGGTCTTTCTCTTGCTTGCCCATCATGGTATATGACTTTCCGGCCCCAGTTTGCCCATAGGCAAAGATACAGACGTTATATCCCTCGAAGGCATGCAGAAGCATTTCCTCCCCAATGTCTTTATAAACCTGCCTTTGGCATGCATAGTTCACATCTTCTGGCTGTTAAAGACAGAAACACACAGAGCACCAAAGAATATTATATTAAATGTCTCAAGAATGTCCACCATCATGATTATAGTAGAATTAAAAATTGTAGCAGTGAGTTGTGTAAGAGGCAGATTCACCAGTTAATGTGTCAACTATTAACTTACCGTTGTATGTGACCAATAGGAATAGTCAAAGTTGAAGCTCTTGTTCTCTTTTGGCTGTTTTGGATTTACAATTGCTAGAAAGCAAACAGAACATGTCTATGAGATAAATCTCAAATCTAATGGGGAAAAAACAACAAACTTTTTCATTCATTAAACTATTTCGCCATTTTCATTTCATTTCATTCATGAGCAGACCTGAAACCTCTTATGGCAAAAGATGGTGCTAAAAACCTGATTACGAGGATAGAAGAACTTCTCTATTCCTGTAAATATATTTATACTCTACTGTTCAAAGTTTGGAGGGCTGCATTAAATTGATCAAAGTGAGTGTAAAGACATTTATAATGTTACAAAATTTTTCTGTTAAAAATAAATGCTGCTTTTTTAACCTTTTTATTCATCAAGGAATTCTGGGGAAAAAATTACAATTTCCACACAAATAGTTTTTAACTGATTTCAACATTGATAATAATTATAAATGTTTCTTCAGAAGCAAGTCAGCATGTTAGAATGATTTCTGAAGTATCATGTGACAATGAAGACTGGAGTAATGATGCTGAAAATTGCGCTTTGACATCACAGGAATAAATTACATTTTAAACGAAACTAAATTGTAATAACATTTCACAATATTAATGTTTTACTATATTTTTAATCAAATACAGCCTGGGTGAGAAAAACGGTATATATTAGAATATTAATAAAAATCTATCAATATCTCAATGTAGTCATCATAACAACATACTGGTAATATACCCTATACATATATGCATAATGTAGGTATGTTTCAAGACAGAGGAAGCGTGAATCATGCCATCACTTGGGTTCTGGGAATGAGGTCATGAACCTCCCTGCATCCTCTCACCAGCACAAAGCCATGCAGTGTGTCTGACCTCACACTCTGCATCAGCTGACTCTGTTTTCCCACTCACACTCCAAGCAGAACAACAGGATGGTTTACAGTTTTTTTGAGCTGCTCTAGAAACAGAGGCTAGAAATGCCACAGAATTGGCCTGAAATGGACATTCTTCCTGAACATACACAGCCAGGGTCCAAGGCTTTTTGCTAAATGAATTTGGAAAATTTAACAGAGACAAATATTTCTTACTGTGAGTAACAGTAACAGTATTTTTTTTTCCATTACACATTTTTATCATTATGTCAAGATTATCTTGCTGTTTTTCTTGTATATTAGTGACAAATAATTAGTGTTATTGTAGCACTCTCAGCATCTTACTGTATATGTCATCTCCATCTCTTAGTGAAAATGGAATTTTGTTCCATAATATTTTTTTCATGGATTAATCCAAGAATATTACATATAAATTACAAAAATTTTGAGTTCTGATTTTAATTGTTTAATTATTTTAATTTTTATTTTTATTTTGTAGATCTACCAAATAAAGAGTTTTGTTACTGACAATCAAACAGTAAATCTGGTCAACAAATCTGGTAAGGTGGTGACAGCACACCCAATCAATTAAGGTAACCTTTAATGAAAACAAAAGCATGACCCCTTTGACATTTTCAAATCCATAAGCCTAGAGGTACAATATTTTCTCTCATGGGCGTGCTGATGAGAGACCATGGGAATAAATATTTCATTACAATCATAAATTATTACTACAGCACACTGACACTCATCTCTTACTCAGATGAGTTAAAATAATCATTGACAGCAAGTGAAAACCGTTGTTTTGAAAGAGCACTCACTGGTTGTGTTGCCTGACATCTGGATGATACACTTGCTATCTTTTCCAATCTCTCGTGAATTGAAGGGACGGACCCTCACAGCTACTTTCACCGAAGCACCTGCCATGGTGTCTGAGTGCTGGGGCTTTGCTACTGCACAGGATCTGATGCGACGAAGCCCAGCCAGGAATCAGAGGCCACCTGCCACCTGTAGAGAGAAACACTGACATGCTATGTGCTGCAATCTGAAAAGAATGATAAAAAATGGTAGGAACATTCTATCCTTTATACAGTGGGTACGGAAAGTATTCAGACCCCCTTAAATTTGTCACTCTTTGTTATATTGCAGCCATTTACTAAAATCATTTAAGTTAATTTTTTCCTCATTAATGTACACACAGCACCTCATATTGACAGAAAAACAGAATTGTTGACATTTTTGCAGATTTATTAAAAAAGAAAAACTGAAATATCACATGGTCCTAAGTATTCAGACCCTTTGCTGTGACACTCATATATTTAACTCAGGTGCTGTCCATTTCTTCTGATCATCCTTGAGATGGTTCTACATCTTCATTTGAGTCCAGCTGTGTTTGATTTTACTGATTGGGCTTGATTAGGAAAGCCACACACCTGTCTATATAAGACCTTACAGCTCACAGAGCATGTCAGAGCAAATGAGAATCATGAGGTCAAAGGAACTGCCCGAAGAGCTCAGATACAGTCTTGTGGCCAGGCAAAGATCTGGCCAAGGTTATAAAAACATTTCTGCTGCACTTAAGGTTCCTAAGAGCACAGTGGCCTCCATAATCCTTAAATGGAAGACGTTTGGGACAACCAGAACCCTTACTAGAGCTGGCCGTCCAGCCAAACTGAGCTATCTGTAGGAGAAGAGCATAGGTGAGAGAGGTAAAGAAGAACCCAAAGATCACTGTGGCTAAGCTCCAGAGATGCAGTCAGGAGATGGGAGAAAGTTGTAGAAAGTCAACCATCACTGCAGCCCTCCACCAGTCGGAGTTTTATGGCAGACTGGCCCGACGGAAGCCTCTCCTCAGTGCAAGACACGTGAAAGCCAGCATGGAGTTTTCTAAAAACACCTAAAGGACTCCAAGATGGTGAGAAATAAGATTCTCTGGTCTGATGAGACCAAGATAGAACTTTTTGGCCTTAATTCTAAATGGTATGTGTGGAGAAAACCAGGCACTGCTCATTACCTGTCCAATACAGTCCCAACAGTGAAGCATGGTAATGGCAGCATCATGCTGTGGGGGTGTTTTTCAGCTGCAGGGACAGGATGACTGGTTGCAATCAAAGGAAAGATGAATGCGGCCAAGTACAGGGATATCCTGGATGAAAACCTTCTCCAGAATGCTCAGAAGTACCTCAGACTGGGCCAAAGGTTTACCTTCCAACAAGGTATTGACCCTAAGCACACAGCTAAAATAACGAAGGAGTGGCTTCACAGCAACTCCGTGACTGTTCTTGAATGGCCCAGCCAGAGCCCTGACTTAAACCCAATTGAGCATCTCTGGAGAGACCTAAAAATGGCTGTTCACCAACGTTTACCATCCAATCTGACAGAACTGGAGAGGATCTGCAAGGAGGAATGGCAGAGGATCCCCAAATCCAGGTGTGAAAAATTTGTTGAATCTTTCCCAAAGAGACTCATGGATATATTAGATCAAAAGGGTGCTTCTACTAAAGGGTCTGAATACTTAGGACCTTGTGATATTTCAGTTTTCCTTTTTTAATAAATCTGCAAAAATGTCAACAATTTTGTTGACAAAATTGTTTTTCTTTCAATATGAGGTGCTGTGTGTACATTATTGAGGGAAAAAAATGAACTTAAATGATTTTAGCAAATGGCTGCAATATAACAGAGTGAAAAATTTAAGGGGGTCTGAATACTTTCCGTACCCACTGTACATGGGAAATATACTTCACAATAGAATTAAGAGTATGGTAAAGATGCATAACCTGTTAAGGCTACACTTTAGATTTAGTACCTCAGCAATTCACTTCAAGAAATAATTAAGGAAAATCCCCATATATCTTTTCAGGATATTGTACTGGCAGAGTTACGCTATTGATAATCTAATTTAGTTAATGGATCTCTCTGACATTCCCATGACTCATCAGGACTATCACATTCAGTAGATTACTGTACACTTGATATGACGAGAATTCATAATCTATAAATCTAGCTGGAGCAAAAAAATGCAAATGTGCACATTTATTAAAAGAACTAACAATAGCCTGTTCAAAACAATGCTGTAAATCAAACTCATTTCATTTCAATAATTCTGTACAAGAGACTACGACATCTCACATAACCCATTTAATATCTGCCCAACAGTGGATATAGTTTTTTAAGACAAAAAAGTGGGTCAAAGTTATATGTAGCCTAAATTACTTCATACCACAAAATATATCAGGCTACAAATAATGGTTTAAATCATAACGATAGGTTAGAAAAACTGTCCAAACAACAACATTGAACCATACAAAAGACCCAAATTTACTTCAGGTGCCTTGGTGAGGGAAAAATAATTAGAAATAAACTGAAAATGATATGCCTATTTCAACATTTAATGCAGAAAATGGTCCAATTCATGTATAGTTGATTCTTGAACTTCATGCAGCCTACCTAAACTCGTTGTCAAAACAGTTAGTGAAATGAATAATAAAATGTACTGAAGACAAGCTGTGGGTAATTTTGGACAAGATTTGTCCACAGACTGTTCTCTTTCCAGAAAAAGACTGGGCTAGGTGCCATCCTTCGAGTGGAAAATCATAGTTATGTTTGTACACAATACGGCGCAATGAGCAAATGTTATTCGCACATATAGTGCTTGTAGAATCTACTGAAAATGGCTGCCCTGACCGTCAGCCAATAGTCGTGAATCAGCTGTGATGGACGGGCATTTGCGTCAGCTTCAGCCCACCCGGCAAAACAAACGCAATGAAGCCGATTAAACGGGCTCTGAACAAACCACGGAAAACAAGCAGATATCCTAAATAAGGTTATCACATATATAAATATGTATTCCATCTGTTTATATTTAAAGCTACCTCTGCGTAGATGCTGTGATGCGGCAGTGACACCCCGTTCCCTGCTAGAGACGCAAAATATAAGAACACTCCCAGTAAAACCAACGCAACTCTCGATACAATTATAATCGACATCACTAGTTTTAATTGTATGATTGAGAAACACAATAGGAGCGTTTCAGCGTGTCGCGTCGGTGTTAAAGAAGTGTGACGCCTCTGTTACTATGGCAATATTTTCTCGGCAGAATACAGGCAAATAATATACAGATATGAAATACGTAATTCGTTTCACAGACACGCACTGTGAGAAACCCTCCCTAACGCACCTCAAAATAATCATTAAAAAAATATTGGCATATTTAAACACAAGGCATTTCGCTCAGTAATAGAATTTCAGGTTTTGAAATGGACAACATCCGAATGATGAAAAAGGCCCAGATTTCATGACATGGCCTCACCCCACCAACATAAACAGCATCCTTCAGCACTGTGGCCGATCTCAGAACTGTCAATACAGGCCTAAATACGGCTGAATTAAATGTCCTTTGATATCCGATAATAATAATAATAATAATGCTATTTAAGAGCATCTATGTTAAATGCTATCATTATAGAACAAAATCAAATTTGAACAAATAATTCTTTGTCTATCTTGTCTGTGAAGACCTTTCCTATAAGCATCTATCTCCAGATATTTTACATTTTTTGCTCACTCTTTTGTATTTCAACAGCCTCTCTGTGGCTTTCCAGACAAAACAAGAGTGGAAAAGGGCACCACCCTCTTTATTCTCATAAGAGACATGAAAAACACTGGTTATAAAATACACAAATCAAGACTTTCAAGACTTCACTTAACTGATTCCTGAAGGCAATATCCTGTTGAGATTGCGGACAGCGGTGGGTTATTCCATCAAGTCTGCTTCGTCTTCTTTCTCACCTAGTTGCTTTATTTTGTTCCTGTAGGCTCTCAGCCTCTCCCTAGCACAGCAACATCAATGCAGGTGGAGCCCCCCCTGGCAAGACCATCAGACTGAGGGAGTCTGGTTTTGCAGGGCCTGGTACGCAGTGGTGCATCAAGAAGGACCAAGCAGAGGGAGGGGTTAATGGATGAGGGGATGTGTTGAGAGAGAGCGTTTCTCCAGACTAACACAAAATGGCTCTTATGGTGGAGCCAAGGATGCTGATCAGCAGTGAGTCGCTGATGACATCATCAGTGTGGGAGCTGGCGGCTTTGATGCAGCACAGGGAGAGAGAGAGAGAGAGAGAGAGAGAGAGACAGACAGAAAGGAAGGGTGTGATTACAACATCAAAGGACATGGATTTGCTTCCGTGTTCTCGAATATAAAGCAGTTTTAAAAGCACAAATTTAAACACCAACCCTAGCCGGCAGAATGTGTGTCATAGTATGCAGCACTGACCCTCCGCAATGAATACATAATGAAAGGTAGAGGGTGCCAGATAAGCTTATGCAAGGAGACAAATAAATTTACTTTTTTTAAAAAAAAAAGAAGAAGAAGAAGAAGAAGAAGACTGAAAATATGCTGTTCCTACCACAAGCAATAGCTTTCAGTCTTTTTTATTATTAAGAAACACTTCACAAATGACCTTTAAATGAAAACAGAAGTTGCGAACTATTTTCTTAGCTATAATGTATATCCGAGTGAAACAAGAAATAATGTAAGGCGGGACTTGATTTGTCCATCGGGAATTGATTAGATTATTGTCGATTGCAATCGTTGTGTGTCTCATGACAGGCTGTGAGAAGATCAGGCTACACTGTGACATTTAAAGTCAATGAAGTTGCAAATGTGAGACATGAGGTGACATGAAATGTAAAATCAACAGGATGAGTAATAAAGCTAGAGTTGTGAGATATAAGGTCACATTGTGAGATATAAATCAAAATGATGAAAAATAAAGTTGCTGTTGTGACATATAGTCAACTTTCTGAGAAATAAAGTTGCAATTATGAAATACGAGGTTGTATTGTGAGATTTAAAGTCAAAATTAGAAATAAAGTTGGAATTATGAGATATAAAGTCACATTAAGTATGTTTTTTCATATTCTGGGGCAGAAATAGGCTTCTATTGGCAAAAGTTCATCAGTTTATGTCATTTTCTGCTTATAAAGAATATTGTCATCGTTAGAAAAGTAACTTTTTAAAATCTGAATTTAAACAAATTGGGTAATTTTTTTTCATCAGCAAGGATGCATTATATTGATCAAAAGTGACAGTAAAGGGATTTATAATGTTAAAAAAAGATTGATATTTTAAATAAAGCTTTTGAACTTTCAACCATCAAATAATCCCGAAAAAAAAAATATTAAGCAAACATTGATAATAATAAATGTCTTGAAGTAATAAGAAATAAGAAAAGACTGAAGTAATGGCTAATGACAATTCTTTGTCATCACGGGAATAAATTATATTTTACTACATTTTTATCACATAAATGACGCCTTGGTGAGTATATTAGACTTCTCTCAAAAACAATTAAAAAATCGTACATTCAGTGTATACAATAACTGTATTTTTAACATCCATGTAAACTTCTTTTATAGCTGTACAAATTAATACCAGGTGCAATATATCTTTATTTTTGAAAAACAAAAATGACTTTAATGCAAACATCAGTACAAATCTATTGTATATGAAAATGACTGAAATAGTTTTAGCAGAACAGCTCCATCTGCTGGGGAGCTGACATCATTCTGCTCACTACATTACACAAGTGAATGTCAATTTAAATGGTACCTGACAAATATATACTCTTTTTTTTTTTTTTTAAATTAGCTTTTGAATTGTAGTCAAATGGGGACAAGGTCACCCACATCTCCATTAGTCAATACACATTAAATCAAGGTACATGTGTTGTCTTTCACAAAAGCATGGCAAGATCTGAGCTGCATCTCTCTTACTCTGGCCAGTGACATGGGTGTTGAGCCCCACCACAGTGCAAAGGGCACACAAGGGTAAACATTGCGTTTCCACTTATTTACTGTGTAGACTAATTATTTACTGCAGGATAAGTGATGGGGACCAATACTCCGGTCAAAGTCCGTGCTCTGACATCAGCATCTGCTTCCTATGACACAACTGGTGTGCTTTTGGAGAATCACTCTGTTCTGATCAGGATGTTTTGTGCAGCGTAAGCATTTTAGCACTGAGTGGGAACAGAAGCTATTCATGTTAACACTTTATGCTCATAATATTGTCAAATTTAGCTGAATATATTAATCATACACAAATAATACATTTAGCTACTGATCCATTCCAATGATTCAAATGCAAATAATGTGAAAAAATAAGTTTGCAGTAATATCAGTTAGATATTAAGTCTTATTAAAATTCAGTGTGCACCAGCCATGTCTCCATTAACAGTGATCATATGAGGGATAAATGAAGTGTGAGTTGGATGTATCGGTCTGTGTTGTTTCCATCAACCAATCGACTGTACTGAGAAGTGTCCACTCCTCCACTGAGCTGGTAAACAAGTGAACTATGAATGAATCAATAGAGCACCTTGTGCAGCGATGTAAACAAAAACTGAAGAGGCCAGACATTGTTATTGAAGTTTTCATCTAACTAAACCAGCATCAAACTCATTTTTTTAGATTTGGAGATAAGTATGAATAAGTAGGCTACAGACTAGATATTCATTCAAAATATATAGTACAGCATTTAAATCCATATGAACACATTGACTAATCGACTGCAACATTCTCTTAGTACAGGGCAGTTTAACTGGGAAAAAGTTCAGATAAACACCTGTGGCCGTTTACGGATTTGTGTCAGAAAACTGAGGGTTAAAATATTGAATCAAGGGACGAAATAAGCACACAGCCTTTCATAATACAGGACAGCTTCTCGATCATTAGGATTCTGGCAGCCTTTTAAATTTTGTTGTGTTGTTCAGAGCACCCCTCGTTTCTACCCCTGGACCGTTATACCTTGTTTGGAAGATGAAGGGCGGGGGTGTTTTGTGCCAAAAGCGTGACGCATGTTGCTCTGTGTTCCAGGGGTCAAAGACCCGTTTGTTTAAAATGTTGGACGAACGCGAAGTTTTGTCCTTCTAACGAACTACAGCGAGAAGAAACATGATGCCGAGGACTGTCCTATCCAGATGCGCGCGCTTGGCGAAGCAGGTGCCTTTGGAATGCGCGCGGTCCACCAAACACGGCGTCCACCGCGGGATGTCCTCTGTGTCCATCCCTCCACCGGCTTGCATGCTCCGGCCGCTCGAGGCTCCATTCCGATACCTGTTCGGACCAGGGCCGTCCAATGTGCCGCCTCGTGTTTTAGCTGCAGGAGGGAGACCTATAATAGGTCATATGCACTCAGAAATGTTTGAGGTACATTTTACGCTGCGTTTTAACGCATCTTACAACTTTGATATGGGTCGTTGGCAAATAACTCTATTATTTAACAAATAAAAAAAATCAATTAAAAAAGTCTTGGAAATGTAATAGGACTTTTGGTTGGATTTAGTTGCCTACATTGAAGTACTGGTTAACATAAGATAACTACATGGGTTAAGGTTAGGTTTAGTACCTAGTTATTACCCAGTTATTGAAATTAGTAAAAGTACATAGTATGTACATGGGGAACAGTGCTAGGACTTTTTGTATTCATGTTGGTTTTATACATTTTTTTTAAACGTTCATATTTACAACTAGTAATTTATGATTAAAATATTTTATGATTATAAAAATGCATACAAATATTTCAGGTGGTAACAATTTAAGCATTTTCAAAAATGCTTTCAAATATTTTCCAATGTAAAAAAACATTTGATTAAATAGATGCAATATTTAATGTTCAATTAACAAAATATTTTAAATAGCCTACTATACATACTTTATAATATTTAAAGAAAAATAGAAAAAAGAAACTTGCCAAACTACTAATGCCAACTTTTTTTTTTTTAACAATGTCAGCCTGTAAAAGACAGAATCTCTAAACTGCTCCACCACATTTTTTTTAAAGAAATGTAAAAACAATCAAGTAATTTTAGTGCATTTTTAATAATTGACTGCCTTTGTGGAAACTATTAAACTCTGATATTTGAAGATTCTAACAGTCAATGTGCATATTTTGTTGTAGATTATGAATGATATCAAGAAAGGAATCAAGTACGCTTTTCAGACCAGTAACAACATGACTCTGGCCATGAGTGGTTCTGGCCACACGGCCATGGAATGTGCAGTGTTCAACATTGTGGAGCCTGGAGAAAGTGTTCTCGTTGCCGTCAATGGAATCTGGGGAGAACGAGTCGCAGAAATTGCTGAGCGAATGGGTATGAATCGAATAATAACGTCAGCCCATTGTTCTGTAAATATTCTTTACCAGTTAATGAGAGCACACTTTAAACATTTCTTTCTTTCCCAGGTGCAAAGGTTCACACCATGGTAAAAGCACCTGGAGGATATTTTACTAATGCAGAAATTGAACAGGTAAACCATTTACTGAATTTATAAATGATATTGGGACAAGTTTCCATTGCATATTGTTTTTATTATGGCCACTGTAAATTATATGACAAGCAAGCAAATCTCTGCTATAACCAACATTTGTCATTCTACAGGCTCTGGCTAAACATAAGCCAGTTCTCTTCTTTCTCACACATGGAGAGTCATCAGCTGGTCTGGTGCACCCAATGGACGGCATTGGGGAATTGTGTCACAAGTAAGAATATTCTACAATCATTTATACTAATGTGTGACTTCTATTGAACTTTGTTTTTAACTCATGATTCCGTTCGCCAATGTTAAAAGAATGTTGAGGCAAAAGGTCATTTTGGTAAAAATGGAGTGTGTTCTAAGAATCTTAAAGATAAATGTCTGTTGTCCATTGATGTGCTCTTGCGTGGTTTTATCTATACAGACACAACTGTTTGCTCTTAGTGGATTCAGTGGCATCATTGGGAGCTGCACCACTTTTAATGGACCAACAAAGTGAGTGGAGGACCATTTGATCATGTGCATATTCTAAATCTCTGTGTAAAAGCCTGTGGATTAAATTCAATCATTTGTGTTCTACATAATGAATCCTCTTTTTCTTCGTAGATATTGATATTCTGTATACTGGATCCCAAAAAGCTTTGAATGCTCCACCCGGCACAGCACCAATTTCATTTAGTGAAAGAGCATGGTAAGGAGAGACTTGTGACAAAAATAATCGTTCTAACAGTTAGTGGGATCCACTAAAGTTTTTTCTTTCCCTTTAAATGTGATTTAGCCACAAGATGTTCAACAGGAAAACAAAGCCAGTATCCTACCTCCTTGATATGAACCATTTATCCAATTACTGGGGTAATGATGGCAAGCCAGACAGAATGTAAGCATAGCAAACACAAGCGGTTGCTTTAGCAAGGCTCAATAGAGGACTGAGTTAAGGACTGCGTAAAATGATCTAAACTATGTTTCAGATATCATCACACAGGACCTGTGTCAGGGTTTTTTGCCCTGAGGGAAAGCCTAGCCATCCTTGCTGAAACGGTAGGGTCAGGATATATATATATATTTTTTTTTTTCTCAATGTTAGACGCTAATTTAAAAAAAACGAGTAGATATTTGTCAGGTACCATTTAAATGCTCCCCAAGTCTTCAGTGTCACATGATCCTCCAGAAATCTTTCTAATATGCTTATTTGCTGCTCAAGAAATATTTCTTATTATCAATCCTCACCAGGATTTTTGATGAACAGAACCAAAAAATCTTTATAATAATATAAATGTCTTTCCTATTATTTTTTATTAATTTGACGTGTCCGTGATGAATAAAACGATTGCTATCTGAAACAGTAGTGTATATCTGTAACACAATATGTCTGCATAGGCAGCAGGCAGTCAATATATTTGGTTTTTAATGAGTATTATGCAATACCATGTGATTAATAATTCTAAAATCCCTGCTTAAGGGTCTTGAGAACTCGTGGAGGCATCATAAAGTAGTAGCAGAGTATCTTTGGAAAGGCTTGGAAGACCTGGACATGAAGCTGTTTATCAAGGACAAGGTAACTGTTGTTGAATTCGCTTCCTAAATATGAAAATAATTATATACTCTAAAAGAGAAAGCAGTTCAACTATATTTCCATGTCCAAAGGATCTGAGATTACCCTCAGTCACCACCATTGCCATCCCTGAGGGATATAACTGGAAGGAATTGCTGGCTTACATCATGAAGCATCACCAAATGGAGTTCACAGGGGGTCTAGGGCCTTCTGTTGGCATGGTGAGTAGAAGTTAGTCAACAAGACATAAGCACATGACAACGCATTCAATATATCGCTAAATAATTATCCGCTGAACTGATTTCTAGGTAGTGCGGATTGGACTCATGGGATACAACTGCAACAAGGCCAATGCTGCGATGGTTCTTGCAGCTCTGGAAGACGCTTTGAAGCAGTGTAGAAAGACCAAAGCCTAAAGGCTACTTTTGTAATTTCTTATGGTGATGCTTGTAGTGTGGATTTCCCACATTAATTTAAAGGAAAAGCTATTATATATGATGTTTTCATTACACCTTGTATAATGAAGAAGAATTTCAGCTGATTGGAAATTGTGCATCGATATCAATGAAAACCAGCTGTTTTGAACAGTGTTTCTCAAGGTCCTTTTTAATGTTTCAACAAGCATCACTCCAGCACTTGAATGACCTTCATAAAAAACATTACTGAGAAATAAATCATTCATATTAATTCAACATTCACAACGTGAGTTTAGTTACAAAGCAAACAGGATGTTCACACCATTGTGTTATTGACTGTCTTAACTGAACTTTCCTTCATGAAACCAAGAAACATAATGGCAAAAATCTTTACCAAATTTAAACTGGTGCTAAAAAAATAAAAGTAGCGCTCTGGCATTTCCATGCTAAACCGTCCCTGAAACTCAACAACATTTACATTAATAAAATGACAAAAAGAGTAACATTTTCATGAACAAGAAACAAGAAATAAGCTTGAGGAAAATAATTATTCCTCAGTCATCTTTGGATTTTTACAACTCAAAGCAATGCCAGAATCAAATTTTTCTAAACATAAACTAACCAGATATGGCCACATTTTCAAGATTCTACCCCAAAGTGCCTTTTCACTTTGGCTGCTGGGAATGTAGTACTTAACTGCACCAAAAAGTACTGCTGAGACACCTCCATCCACACAAAGGTCATTTTGACCTTTCCCTCCACATCCTCATACACGATGACGAACTGCTCACCTTCGTACTCCAAGTCCACCGCTCTACGTTTATTGGACATCTTAACAGGAGAACTCACACACCAGAAAGGACGCTGAGCCTCATCCAGAACTGTCAGAGTCATCATACAGCAACGCTTGAAGGGTGGAGCAGGCAAACATTGTTACTTTTCACATCCCAATTTCTCAATGTAGAAGGAATGTTTAAGATATGCAAAATACCTAATAAACAGTGCACACTTGTCTATTACAATGCATACAGTAAGTCTTCAGCAATTTGCTTCGACTATGTTCCACATTCACACACCGTGATACCCATCTATTTATAAACAATATCCTAAGAATAGCATGCCAGCACTGTCCAGCAAGTTCCAGGGAGAAATTAAGTCTAAATAAAGTGGCCAATGAGTGCAAGAATCAGGAATGAATCACAGGTACCTCAACATCTCCCTGCACTCCTTCTGCTTGCCATGGGATACTGATCTTTGCCACAGGCTTGTACTCGGGCACATCCGCCAAATTAATGGCGACTAACTGCACATAGTCCTCTTGAAAGGGCACTGTAAATTGCAAGAACAATAAGTCAATATATATTATTAATAATAAGCATATATTATTACTATTAATAATATAATATAATATTAATTATATTATATAATATCAGAATTATTCATATTTTATTTAAATTTTAACAAGTTGATCATAATTTGTTGAAAATAAATAAGTTTTCAGACAGTAAAATGAGTTTATGGCAATTAAACGTGTGACCATTTAGATTGTAAAAAAAAGGCATGTGCATACAAAAATATCTAAAATAAAAATATTATTGAAAATAACATTTAATGATACATTTTATATGTTTTAGTGGTAAACCATGAGATTGCTTACTGTAATAAAACGTTAAAATTATAAAACATTAAAATTTAATTTTAAATATAAAAATGTTTATCATAATATGTTGAACATTAATTAGTTTAGTGAAAGTTTCAGTTTTAGCAAACAATTATATATTTACCTCTGCTGGTGTAGAGTGGGGAAAAATGCTGACGTATGATTCGCCGAACTGGATTGTGAAGCACAATGTGCAGAGTGTATCCATGGCGTCCGCAGTCAGGGTCCGCAGCAGTGCCACCCGTGGGCACGTAGGGACTATTGATGTGAACGAAGATACTTTACATGTTAAGGGACTTAACAACTTCAGCAGCATACAAAATAACCGGAATGCCTATTAAGAGTTCAGTACCAAAATCTTGACCCAAGGAGACTTCTTTCAATCAGTTTGTGGAAGTGTAGGTTGACCATGATAAAGGCAATTTTCCAATTGCCCTGCAAACACCACCAATGAACATAAAATATGAAAAAACATACATAAAACATCCATATAGACATCCAGTTGAATATTGTTTGCAATAACAATATAAAGTTTATTTTATTAAAAAAAATATATCTAAATTTATAAGCCAATGTAGATCGTTATTTTCATATTATGTCTGATAATGAATAAATGGCTGATTTTAAAATTCTCCACCATTTAGTCTGAATCAATTAAAACTAAAATCAGTCATTTTAAATGTTCCAAGTAAATATAGGCATCACAACATTAAAGGTAACATAAAAAAAAAAAAAAAAAAAAGGGGGCATTCACTTTTAGATTTGCTACAGATTATATTTAACGGTGTTAAATTATCAGTTCGAGCTGAATGATTCCGGAAATTGCGAATCATGAGTTTGTTTAAAATAGAGATCTTGATTCTCCCACGACTCTAAATAGAGAACAAAATGTTGATGTCCATTTAAAAAATCCAAATATTAAAAAAAGGGTGACGTAGGACTGCGCACTACTTTCCAGTTCCTGATGGATTTCGTCCACCACGTATAAGATTAATGAAGCCTGAACCTCGAATAGCAAACAACTCTTCCTGCACGTACCATAACAGACTTTTAAAAATGCTGGTTGAAATAAAATGCTGCGTGAACTCAACCAATCGGCATTTTCAAAAAAGAACTAACTCGCGAGCAGGTATTTTCTGAGGGGGACATTTTTACCCGGAACTTCATTTAGACCCCAGTTCCTGCCGTCAAAACCCACAGAATACCACCCGAAAATGCCTAGTTCCTGGGGAAAGTTTCTTTGGTGGAAACGCAGCTTCAATTTTGTATATCACCACACGTAGCAAAATGACAATAAAGCTCAATTTGATATACTGAAATTATTTAAACTCGGCCAAATAGATCAACATACCCGCCAGACTCCGACAATGAACCCCTTAAGATTCAGCAATTTCACAAGCTTGTCAGCACCAAGGAACGACCAGGGTACACCTCTGTTTAAACTTGTCTTGTGAATCAGAGAGCGCCAACTTGGCCTACACATTGAAGGCATTAGTCAGATGAGTGTATGAAAGTATGACCGTATGTTTGCTTCAGATTTCTCAGCCATTTCATACTTGTCTCCTGGAGCTGATTGAGCTGGAGACATTATTCCATGAAGCTGCAGGCCATCAAGACTGGTCATGTACGGCCAGACACCACGGCTCCAGTACACCGTAACCGAGGAATCTTCGAAGAAAATCTGCGTCTGCTTATGGACACTTTCACGTCCATTCCTTTTTATGAGTGTGATCTCCCACTGAATGTGTAACCTCCTGTAAAACAAAGTAACAAAAGATGGAGTCTCTCATATTATAGCAAGAGCAATACAGCATAGTAAGACACATCTCAAAACAATATAAGCATTGCAATGTTATATATATATATATATATATATATATATATATATATTGTGTGTATGTGTGAAGCATCTCAAAACAAATAAAATAAATGAAAGGAATCTATGAAACTTAATTTTTGACCATTTAGATTGTAAAATCGCAAAATTGACCTTTCTGGACCTTACTGCGTTGGATCTCCTCTATGTAGGGACAGAAAGCTATCATGTGCCATTAAAAATATCTTCATGTGTGTTCTGAAGATGAACGAAGGTCAGGAAGTGGGTTGACATGAGGGTGAGTAATTAATGACAATTTAAAAAAATAAATGAATGTGTTTGTGCAGGTAATGAAATGTGCATTTGAGGACCCAAAAGATTTTTTTCTGCCCTGTTCTAAGAAAAGCGACGAGTGCTCATGTCCTACCTGAGAACTTGCTCTGTTAGAGCTGGCATGCCTGTGTGTGGGTTCATGTGTCTTAGCTCTGTTTTCCACATGGTGTCCTTGTAGCCGGCCATCTCCTTGAGTAGCAGCTTCTTCCAGTATCCCGCAGGTTTCTCTTCCACAATCGTGTTGCTCACGACTTCTGTCATAATTCTTACGCTGGGTCTCCACTTTTTCTTCTTAAACTCAGACGCATACAACACAGACCACAGAGCACTGGACATCTGTGTTAAAATATATTATTCCTTATTCAAATTCTTTATATAATGAACTCACTTGCTGTTAGCCAGATCATGAAACCGCTTGTTGACAAAGCTGATATTGAACAGAGAGGAGGCATCCAGAAAAGAACAAATCTTCAGGATGATCTCTGAAGGCAACCTGGACAGACAAGAAAATGGCATGCAATAAAACACATCTTAAAAAGGTACCAAATATTGATTAACTTGCCTCTCTAAGTAATTTCCATGGCTGCTCCCACCGCACTTCTCAGGCACAGACAAAGTTTTACACAGTTCGTGTTGCAAAGACGTCGAGGTCGATGAAATGTCATGATCTCTCCGCCTATGCCAAAGGAAAAATAGGCCTATGCCATTAGCGAATGAGTTGCCCAAAACAGGTTTGGAAATAACTCGGTTGCCTACCTTCTTGCACCTTCAGCACACGCTGTTTCCCCTTTCTGAGTGTCTCCACGAATAGTTTCTTCAGCTTTCACGAGGCCTTGTCTTAAATTACGCAGAAACTCACTAAGCCCAGTAGCCATGACGAAACCGAGGCGTTTGAACTCACTCTCATTACTGATAACCCGAATGACCAATGAACTCACTCACAAGATTACTGAACTCTATCAGCAGAGGGCAATATAATGCGTCGAAGAGATACCGCAGACCATAAAATTAATATATTAAATTCAAATATCAAATATAATATCAAATAAAAATAAAAATATAATAAATATCGTAGATTGTCATATTTTTTGTTTTGTTTTTTAAAATGTGATAGTAAATTAAAATTATTTGAAAATTAAAAGTACAATTTATGGTAAATTCACGAAAACAAACTGTAGCATTCTGTTTTAATCTCGTTATGTATATTTTTATATTTTATCTGACATAATCGCAAGTTTTTTCAAGTAATGCCGTTAAACTATGGGAAATTAGACACAATTTGATACAGCATTATTCATCAGAACACAGCGAAAATGTTACCTTTGTTACCTTTATGTAATATATATATATATATATATATATATATATATATATATATATATATATATATACATTATCTTTAATTATGCTATATGAAATGTGTAGAAGTGGAGGAAAAGTGTTCTCCAGTCTTTGTTCGTTCGAATATCGTCAGAACGCCTAATAACTACATCTCCCAGAGTTCTTAGTGCCTAATCAGGAAGTAGAAACGCACTGTGATGGCAAACAGATAGTAGTTCAGCAGTCTCAGCTAGGAATAAATTCAATTTTGTGTCAATTATACGGTTCAAATTTAGATTTATTTGACAATATTCACGCGGAATGTCATGCCCATTCAATCACTCTGGTAGGACCACACTACGATTCCATTTAAATTCATGGACACCTGATTTTTCTTATTTCTAATGGCTTATTATTTCTGAGCTGTCGTCTGTAGGTCAAACGTCAAATTACGCATTATCATTAAGATGAAACAAGCTTTAAATAAACTGCAGGTGCAGCAGAATGTGACCGGGTCTGTTTACATATTTTATATCACGGATTCTCGTGTTTCCGCAGCGGAGCTGAACGCCGCGGTGCTGCCGCTGGACTGGCTCCTGGGAACCTGGCAGTCCGACGAGCCAGGAGAGGGCTCTTTCCCCTCCATCGCTCCTTTCCGTTACACAGAGACTCTTCATTTCTCTCACGTTGGACAACCCGTGGTCAATTTTATGTAAGGAACTCAATTTTTTTTTTTAATAGCCTGCTTCTAACTAGGGCTGTGCAATATGGACAAAATAATCACATTGCGATTTTTTTTTTTTTTTTTTTTTTTAAATCAATATTGCAATTGCGATTTATTTTGCAATTTTGGTAATTGTTTTTGCTTTTTCAAACATGCTACATTCTGATTGTATTCAGTGCACAAGAAGTACATAACAAAATGTTTCACAATGAAGTGACTGTATTTACAGCTTCATAAACAAAACTGTAATTAGCAGTCTTTAAAAATTCAAATAAATTAAGGTTAACTAACCTGAAATTCCAGTCATAATAAGTAAACTTCAAAATTGTATTTCAGTGCACACATTTCACAATGAAGTAACATACTGTACAGTAGGATTAACTGCTTGATAAACAAAACTGTAAAAAAAATTGTGTCTTAAAAACAGACAACATAAAATAAATTACGATTATTTCACCTGCTTAAACTTGTATTCAACGCCCGCCTTACATTTCTCATATATTTCGGGAATAGCAACTTGTGTGAAATAAGTGCGAGTTGGCAGCTGGTATCTTTTGTCCAGTGTTTGAATCCAAAATTCTCTCAAACGACTGATGTTGAATTTCTCTTTGGTACCAAATATTTTTATTCTGAACTGCATCCATATTTTTTCTTCTTTCCTCCCGTTTGCCTATTCTGTTCTCCCGCTTTGCTTTGTTCTAATTTGTGCGGTGTGCTGAGCGAGCTCTGATTGGTTAACGTCTTCAACATGCGCACAGTAACGTTGCAGTATTATGAATTAAAATATAAATAAATAAACAAATAAAATTGCAGACTTGTGCGATTTAGAAATTGCATGTGCTCAAATCGCGATTGTTTTGCGATGAATTGCACAGCCCTACTTCTAACTCACAATCAGAAAGTTGTGAACGCTTATGTAATTTGTTCTTTTTGCAGGTTTAATGCATTCCATGCTGAGAGCAAAAAGCCGCTTCACAGGGAGTGTGGATTCATCAGGCTTCAGCCAGGCACAAACAGGGTGGCCTTCATCATTGCCCAGAACTCAGGTGTTTGATTTGTAAAAAAAAATGTGTCTGTCAGACTCCGATAGGTTGATCATATTATTGCATTTCTTTTTTTTTTTTTAACTGTTTAAACCTCTTTCAGGTCTTGTGGAGATTGAGGAGGGGGAACTCACTGGACAGCAGCTGACTCTACAAACTACTGCCCTGGCTCGAACTTCTTTTGCCAAGCAGCCTCATGTTCAACAGGTCTCATAAAACAAACTAATGGACTTGCACCTTGTCAGATCAATGAAAGAAACTCTAATGTAGCAATATTTTCATATTTGTTTCAGATCTCCAGGCACATCCAATTGAAGCCGGATGGAAGGCTGGAACAGACTGTCTCTATGGCACTGGAAGGACAGCCTCTGACGCAGCATTTGCACATCACTTACCGCAGGACTGATTAAATGCTGTCACGTGGGAGGCACTTGAAGTAATGTATTCATCTGTCCTAAAATAATGATCGTTTATTTATAGCAACCTGCAGGTGATGTTGATGGCAATATATTTGTGACTAAGAATGTTACATAATATAATGGATGACCTGACCTGTCTTCCCAACAAAACAAACAAAAAGCTTTGCAAATATTGTAACACGAAATAAAGTGGTCCATTTGTGTAATGTGGTGCCACTACAATAAAAGTATGAAAATCTTTGTAAATTTAATTTGTTTAGAGGTTCTTCATGGCAAAGCCTGTCTCTAAAGAAAATGCTGTTCATTTTCACATATCTATTTTCATTAGAATTAAAATACATTTTTTTTCCTCCAGTAAAACTTAAGACTTAACAACTTCTTTCATATGTTTAATGGGAATTCAGGGGACACATTAATAAGACTCCTTAACTTTTGTTAAATTCATTGTCATGGTATTTCCAGTAATCATGAACAAATGGAGAACATTTGAATATAAAAAAATAAATTGGTTGATTAAAAAAAAAGAAAGTCCACTCTAAAATACCCCGAATAGTTTTGGGGTCATAAACATTTTTTGAAAGAAATTAATACTAATTTTCAGCAGGGATGCATTAAATTAATCAAAAGTGACAAGTAAAGACATTTCTATTGTTACAAAATGTCTGTTCACATAACTGCTTTTCTATTGAACTTTATTTTCATTAAAAATACAAAAAGAAAGTGCATCACAGTTTCCACAAATGTTTCAAGGTGTTTTAAACATTGATAACAAATGTTTCTCAGGCAGCAAATCATCATATTTGAGTGATTTCTGAAGGATCATGTGACACTGAAGACTGGAGTAATGATGCTGAAAATTCAGCTTTGCATCACAGGAATAAATTACTTCTTAAAATGTAATAAAATAGAAACGTTATTTTAAAATTACAGTTTTACTGTATTTTTGATCAAATACAGCCTTGGTGAGCAAAAATTTTTAAATTTAAAAAACATATTTTGTGACTTTTCCTGGACACAAAAATATAAGTTTCCCCTACATTTTCAGGTTTTCCATGACTGTGTAAAAACATTTAATTTCTCTCTCAATACCCACATTAAAATCTTTATTTAAAGATGTATACAGCTTGTGAAAACTGTGTTACACACACCACACACACTGTACAAATTGAAAGTGCAAAGTGACACTCCAAACATCATCTTAAGCAATTTTGTACAAAATAAAATAATCTGAACATTGTCAAACATTAAAATGTCCCACTCATGACAGTTATTCAGTATGAAATCTCAGTAGAATGGATCCATTTAGCTGAAGACCTTATTTCTGGGACATTTTAAACCAAGGAAGACAGACCTTATGTAGCTCCAGTAATGAATATAACCGTTTTCCCTCACAGTACCATCCCCTCCACACAATGTCAGCTCATAGTGTTTGTTTCACTCTATATTTAGTATATTTTAAAGAAATAATAAAAGGTAAAAAAAAAAAAAAAAAAATGATTTGGGTGCAGTTGAACCTGGGTGACGTGCTGTAACCTTTGTGAGGGGCCGTTTGCTCCCCAGGGCTCCAAAAACAGTACAATGGACCATTCAAATAGTTGTGGGAGGGGAAGATTCAGTTCTCAGTCAACAGGATGACTCCTGCACAAGGCTACTTTGTCAGGTAGATGTACATGGTCTTTATGAATTCCTTCCATGATAACACAGCTGTTGATAACCAATGAGCATGAGCTCTAGAGTCCAGGTTCACCACACATTTTGAAATGTCCCCCTGGAAAGAAAGATGAAAAGAAAACATTGAAATGCCATCAAACACAATACCATGGTAAGATTTTATTTTTATGTTCACAAAGGCTGCATTTTTAAAATAAAAAATATAATTTAAAAAAGTATATTATTACAATTTAAAATAATTGTTTTGTATTTTAATACATTTTAAAATGCAATTTATTCCTGTGATGGTAAAGCTGAATTTTCAGCATCACACGATCCTTCAGAAAATTTCATATTATTATCAATGTTCTTCTGCTTAATACTTTAAAGGAAGCCACAATAGATTTTTTCAAGAATCTTTGAATTGAACAGCATTTATTTGAAACAAATCTTCAATCAAACATCACAATGTCTTCACCCACACTCTTGATCCATTTAACACATTTTCGCTGAATAAAATGTATTCATTTTTAAAGACTTGCTGACCCCAAACTTTTGGACAGTAGTGTGTAGTATGCGCTTAAATGTATAGTATTAAATTACGGTAGCACAAAGAAAATAGATGCGTAAAAAGAATGGCTGCTGCTGGGTAACAATATTTCATTTCCTCATAAGGCCTCTAGAGGTCAGGATCAATCTTGGTTCATGCAGAAGGCAGTGCAGAAAATGAAAACTTACCCATCCTCCTCTCTTTTTGAGCCATGGGACCAGGCTCCTACGTGCAAATTCTCCCAGACTGTCCACAATGGTGTGCACCATGACTGGATGGCCCTGTCGCACACAGTCCACCGCCAGTCCAGCGGCTACAGCGTAGATGGCCACCACTTTGCCCCATGTGATCCCTTGAAAGTAAAAGCAAGTCTGTGAGCAAAACTAGCACCTCAAATGCTCTCTTGCTTTCGCATTAGTCATACCAGTGCTTTAGAAATTAAATTCCCAAAAAATATTAAAAACAGGTTATAATGAATATTCAGAATGATTTGCATGAAATTACATGTAAATGTATCGCAAAGCAATTTATTCCTGTGACAGCAAAGCTGAATCTTCAGCAGCCATTAGTCTTCAGTGTCACATGATCCTTCAGAAATTAGTTCAAAAGAACAGCATTAATTTGACATGGAATTTTGCCTATTGAAATAAAACAGGCTTCACTGTCAATGCATCCTTGCTGAATAGAAGTATTCATTTCTATCAACAAAAATAATATTACTGTCCCCAAACATTTGGAAAGTAATGTATGTGTGTGATGTACAAATGTATATTTGACTGTATACCTTTTAGTGTTGCCGTGATTTCTTTTCCAAGTAAGACATATCCTCAACTTTTGTTGATCCTGGAATAACATTCCTGTCTAAAAACATAGTACTAAACTTTATCCCTACCCCTAAACCTAACCCTAACCATAACTTATCCCTAAAATCAGAGGGAAATGATAGGTGAATAAGAATGCTGTATGAGCCTTGTTGTAAGACTAAACTTGACATTAGCTATAAACCTATCCATCAGATCTGATTGGTTGATTGGAATGTTGTTCCAGTTTCAACAAGGATGTTCTACTTGGTGAAATCATGTACATCTACTTGTTTTGTTCATGAAAGAATCAGAATCTCTTCGAATGAATCTGTCGAGTGAGTGATTCACCCCTGAAAACAGTCCCTTGTCGCCACCTACTGGCGACACAATATAACCTGCAGAGAGAGTCTTTCTCTCTACACACATACCGACAGTTTGTCTGAAACGTCCAAACACACACAAGCAGAGTGAATCAAACTATAAACCGATCCAGCAAACCATTTTTCCACACAAAGCAATTTTTTCAATCAAGAGTGTATTCAAAGGTCATTTAAATGAATAAATAGTTAAACTACTGTACAGCATTTTGTATTTATTTCAGAAATGGCAACCTCGGTCTACGACAAAGACTGTCCACTGTGAAAAATATATAGAATAAAACAGAGGCAGATCTAAGACAGCGTCTAACAGTTAAGATTAGTAAACCTATTCAACTACATAGAGGTGCAGTTCGGCTGTGCTGATGATGTAACAGGAAGGCTAACAGCATTAAGTCTCAGCATTAACACACTGCCGTGCTTCATTAATGATGAGCCAAGAGTTAGGGACTATGCCACTTGTTTACGTTCCCTTCATCATTAGGATTCATGTAAGATAAAATCCTTACAGATCTATACCTTACTACAGAAGGCCGAAAGGTTTTGAGAAGATTGAGTAGAACGATGTTGCCATTGTGGTTTTGGACTCTATCACAACCACCATGTACATCAAGAAGCAGCAGAACCCAGATAAAATATGTGACCAAATATGTACAAAGAGAAGAATGTGGGTAAGTCCTTTTTAGGGTTGTTTCCCTGTTCCGAAAAAAGACCACTGAAGAACTTAAATTAAACCACAAGAGATGAGGATCAAAGTATCCCTCTCAAACACACAACTGAAATCCAATAATAAGTTCAAGACAATAGCTCTTCTAGTAAAAACAACTTTAATGTATTTTAATAAAAACATGATTAGAATGAAATTAATGTCCCTTTTTTTGTCTATGCCTCTATGCTCTATGCTCCGGCTATCATCGCTTCATTTACATTTGGAACAAATCCCACAATCTCCAAATTCCCTCCATTTATAGTAAAGATGCCCTCATGTGCAGTGCTGCATTTTTTTTTTGTCCCGAAACAGACTCAATTGCCAATTATGCACAGAATATAATATATAATAATGACAAAAAGATAATAATAAAAGAAAAAAAAAAATACTTTAAAGTCACCATGAAATCAAAATAGTTTTTTATGGAATATTGCAGCATTTATTAATAAATGATTTACTCATGCACACGCCATTATTTTTTTAATTCACGTGCTCTCGTAAATAATCAAAATCTCTTCCCCTTCCACTTGAAACGACATGTTCCCCGATGGCGTGTTTCTCGGTACAATTCCAGATGGACGATATTTCATGCCGACTTTAAATTTTTGAAAAATCAAAAATTCTTTAATGCAAGGTCAGTGAGGTCATGCCTATGAAACACCTGTTATATTGTCTTCAAGCTCACGTACCCATGGCTAGGATCTCTGTTGCTACAGCGAGAAAGGCATCAGACACCACAGCCTCCACCGCAACACTGATGTTCAGCTGCTTTGCAATATTGCGATACACATACGGCCGCATACATTCCAGTTCATCACCTGCAAAACAAAGCAAAACCTGTAAAATGGCTTAAATATACACTCAATAGACAATGAGAGGCCTCTCAATAATAGGTTTTTCAATGGTTGAATCAACATTTGGTCCCCTGAATACACAATATGTGGTATACACACTTGTCATAAAGCACAGTATGGAATTAAAGGTATGGCAAAGGAGCTCCTTCCCCAAATAAAAAGATAAAAATGAAAGAAACTTTTGATTATTATGTTAGATGTTAAATGCTGAAACATCATCACACCTACTACAAGCATCACTCACTCCTGGTTCTCTTACCCAGTTTAAGAAGCACCACAGACACATCTACCAGAGCTCCGTGTGGCTCGGGCAGATCTGGCTCAATTTTTGACCAGCTGAGTCCTTCCCTTATGATTCTGGAGTGAATGAAGTCTCTACAAAGCTCCTTGGACTGAGAGACGAGCTCTTTTTCCGTGGGAGTCCGATCAAACACGTCCATCATCTCCGCGGCGAACACGGTCACGGGGGATCGCTCGAACACGGTCTTGTCCCGCATGTTTGTTTGGCACGAGCTAAAACTACCGCAGCGTCACTGGTTGTGTTCACTGGACAGGTAGCCTATACAAACACCCCACAGACTCCACGAGCAACACGAAGCGCATTTCCACGACGGACATTTAGACACGTTAAATGTGAAACAGGTTCGCCGTAACGTAAATAGCCAATCAGGGAAAACGACTAGAACTGAAGAGACCCAACTAAATTCCCTCGCTAGGAAACTGATTCACGCTGATCGGTCGACCAACTTCCGCTCCATCATTTCTCATCTTCAATGTCTCTTCGTCCATGTCTCGCAGAAGACAATGTTGAAATGGACTTCATCGTGTTCCCATCGTTCTGTTTGAGGTCGCTGTTCGCTCGCGCCCTGGATCTGACCACTTTTTCTCGCTACCTGGAACGCTTAGGTAACAGTTAACCACTAATCGACCAAGTGAACGGCTTAGTCCAAATATAAACAGTGTCTGGCGTCACAATACTTGCAGCCCATGAAACTTCTCATATCAAATCATGTCAGCTCCTTCAAATCCGAGGTTATTTATCAAATGAATATATAATGCATGCAACGTTAATATTCATTTCGTAAAAAATCACCTTCACATTAAAGGAGGAGGCTTTTATCAAACATACCCAGACGTGAAGGCTTCCCATAAAAAGTTGATTTCATACAATGATTCTTACCCGAGGATCAGTGGGAAGTTCATTCATGCTTTGCTCTAGTGGTGACCGCGTAAGTTATTATCTGTCTATGTTTAGCGAGCTAATCCTCTCATTACAAACCAACACAACAGTTTCAAGTCCTGTGTTTGACTCGTGAATAGACCTCAGTGTGAGAATGTGCATATGTCTTTATCTGATATTTCACATGATGGTCTCCCAGAAAACTGTAAAAGTTATGAGTGTTCACTTGCAAGTCAAGTTTATGCCACATCCATCATGCATTACTCATAGGCTTATTCACTGCATGCTATATAACTAAAATAATACAATCTATTCTATCGGACCAAAATGAAAGTACTGGATTCAGTGGGTAGCAAAACTTGTATCTTTAATATTAAATTAACGCAAACTGTAATTCATAGACTTTATTTGGTTTATCCTACTCATGCACTGAGTACTGTACACAGTAGCCCGTATACTGTATTTGTCAAACATTAGATTTTTATGCAGTCTACATTATGCTGTGAAGCCTTATAAATCTATTTAGTGTAGATTTAAGTGTAGGCCTCTATATAGCATTTAAAGTCACCATGAAATTGAAAAATTGACTATATATATATATATATATATATATATATATATATATATATATATATATATATACACACAGGGTTGGGGGGTAACGAAATACAAGTAACTTAGTTTCATATTTAAAATACAAAATTTGGGTAACTGCATTTCATTAGTTACATTTTAAATGGGTGGTAATCAGATTACAGTTACATCTGAAAAGTATACTTTAGATTACCAAAGTGATTACTTTGATTTTAATGTCATTTAAATAGCAATTGGTGATTGTCTGACTCTGACCGTCTGAGTTAAGTTTTATCAACATTTTAATACTTTTAAGAGGAATCATAAAAATGTTGTTATTTTTATTCAGTACTGTCCTGAACAAGACAAAATGACTGAATTTATAAAAAACAATTGCCTAACTCTTAACTTAACTGTCCTGTCATGTCCTGGATGATCCACGACTGTTTTCAAGTCTTGTGATCGTTGTTTGTGAGTCATTTTATAATGCACTGGTCACTGCAACTTTTTCTCACATTTGTTTGCATTTCGCAATTCTGACTTCTTTTTCTTGGAATTGCGAGATTTAAACTCACAATTGCAAGTTATAAAGTCAGAATTAGGAGATTTAAACTTGCAATACTTGCAAAACTTTTTTTCTTGCAATTGTGAGTTTAGGTTATCTCATAATTCTGACTTTTCTCAATATTGTCAATTTATATCTCATATTTGCCTTTTCTCAATATTGCGAGTTTATCATAATTTTGACTTTTCTCAATATTGTGAGTTTATTTCTCATAATTCTTACTTTTCTCAATATTGTGAGTTTATCTCATAATTCTGACTTTATAACTCACAATTGCAACTTTATATCACGCAATTCTGAGGGAAAAAGACATGCCTTTTTTGTGTTTGTTCCACACTTATTAGTATTCCAAAGTATTCTAAAGTATTTAGATTAAGTTACTAAACTTGAGTAATGTAACGAAATATGTTACAAAGCATGTATTTTGTAATCTGTAGTGAAATACATTTTAAAAGTAACCTACCCAGCCCTGAATATATATCTATATCTATCTATCTATCTATCTATCTATCTATCTATCTATCTATCTATCTATCTATCTATCTATCTATCTATCTATCTATCATATATATATATATATATATATATATATATATATATATATTATATATATATATATATTGCAGAATTATTAATGATTAATCCCTGCACATCCTTATTCTTTTTTAAATTCATGTTTACCGGTGCAAGGGCTGGACAACCTGTCACTCACATGAAATCACACCAATAGCAAACCACGAACATCCAATGATCCAATCAATTCCCGATAGACAAAACCAAGTACTGACCTGCATTTGTTCTTGTTTGAGAAGCAGGTTTCTTACATATTTACATCACAATAGCTAAGAAAAGACTATCTCAAGTTCCATTTCCTGACAACTTTAAATTCACAATGAAATCAAAATGGATAATTCTTGGATTTTTATAGAATATTGCAGTATTTATAATAAACAATTTATCTGTGAACATCATTTCCCCTCGTAATCTTTAATCAAAATATCTCCCCTTCCCTCTTGCAGCAACTTCTCTGTTGTCATGTTTACTGGCATGAGGGCAGGACAACCTGTCACTCTCATGAGATTTGACCAATAGCAAACCACAACCATCCAATCAGTTCTAAATGCACAAAATCAAGTCTCGCCATACATTTTCTTCTTGTTCGAAAAGCTTTTTCCCTAAGCTGTCACAATAAGGAAGGAGAGAATAATCACAACTTCTGTTTTATGCCAACATTTATGCTGGGATCCTTCTGGATGCAAAGAAGCAAGGGCCACACACAGGCAGGAACAGCACAAGGTTTGAAAAAATTTTCCCTCATTTTACTTTTATCATCAGTTCTTCTATTGTTTAGACATGATCTATCCTGCTTTCTCCTTTTTACCACAGCATGATTGGGTGGGCCATTTCTCCAAACCCAATCGGTAGGCCAATAACTAAATTTCATTCTAAATAATTTTACAGCTTAATTCTCTTGTTTGTTTGTTTTTTACCGGGAGAACGTTTTGTGTTCTGTAATTTTTATTATGTTTTCATGTACATGTTAAATTATTTCCCTGCTGCAAAAAATAACTACAACTCCCACAATTCCCTGTGGCTTGAATCAGAAGCTGCGCATGCGCTGTGGCTCCTATTATTTTGTTCTCCCGCAAGCAATAACTGAAGAGCCGCCCGAACGTGCGTTGATCAACACAAAACAATTATACGCGGAAAGCAATTTTTTCGCACACAGATACTTTCATACATGGAGTCACACGACACCTAACTGTCATTCTCGCCAGGCTGCGGGGTCCGCCATCAGGGGATTGGAGGCCGAAAACACGGCAGACGAACAGGACATGCAGAGGTGTTTTTGTATGTAAAAGCTAACTAGCTAAGCAAGGGATCGGAGGAGGAACAGCAAAAACTTACAGAGTTTTACAGCACCCCTCCTTTGGCTGAAAGGGCTACGTCTGCTCTCATCCACACCGACCTGCCGTTAGGATGGCGCACCTCCGCGACATGCAGAACCAGGTAAATCCGCAGCCCAACCGGGTCTCTTCATCCTGCATGAATGGGTATTGATCTCATAATCAGTAAAATCACACTGATGTTTAGTGAGCCTGTCATGTCATGACATCTCTCTGTTTAGAGTAATTGAGGGCTGTCTTGACGTTATATATATATATAGAGATATAGTTCATATGTTGCTCAAACATGTATAGTAGAGCATCCCATAGGATGTGTTGTCGTCTCCAAGGGTCCATAGTAAATGCTCCTCTACACTTTTCATTATATCTCACATCATAATTCTGCTGTCTCTCTCGCACAGAATTCCCGGCTTGACCCGGAGGAGTATTTCACAAAGCAGGAGCGCATTGGGAAGGGGTCTTTTGGTGAGGTCTACAAGGGCATCAACAATCGCACTAAAGAGGTAGTGGCCATCAAGATCATCGACCTGGAGGAGGCGGAAGATGAGATCGAGGACATTCAGCAGGAGATCACGGTGCTCAGCCAGTGTGACAGCCCCTATGTCACCAAATACTATGGCTCATATCTGAAGGTACACTCTCCCATTGTTTGGGATCTCAGGCGTGTACAGACAAACAATAGTAAGAGTTTTTTTTTAACGTCATTACAGCATCTTTTAAAGTCAACATGAAATCTCTTTCTTACTGCATGTTGAAATGATTTATCGATGCATTATTCCAAAGATTAAAAATGTTACCTTTTATCAAAATGTATTACCTTGTTCTTCTTCTGAAGTAAATTTCCTCCTTCGCTGTCACCACTTATGCCAGATATTGGATAATGTTAACCAATGGCCAAATAGCCAGGTTTCTATAAACCGCAAGGAATTCTGTGTAATACTTGGAGAGAGCGATTTTTAAATCTGGAAACTCCGTTCTTCTGCCAGGTTGTTTTTAGCCAGTCACCTTAACGGAAATGTCATGTTACTAATGAAGTCAGTGCAATGCTGATTTGCTGTTTGCATCTCACACACACACACACACACATGTGTTTTAATTTTTTTTACAGGGACATTCCATAGTCGTAATGGTTTTTATACTGTACAAACTGTATATCCTGTCCCCCTACACTACCCCTACCCATCACAGAAAATTAGATTTTCAAAAAAGATAATTTTGTATGATTTATAAGCTTGTTTCCTCATGGGGACCAAAAAAATGTCCCCACAAGATCAAAATTTACTAGTATTACTATACCTGTGGGGACATTTGGTCCCCATAATTTAGGGAATACCCACCCAAACACACACAACATCTACTATTATATCCTGAAATATTTCAGATTTAATATTGCTTGAAAAAATTGTCAATATTCAACTAATTTGAAAAGATGCTCCTTGCTGCGTAATGTTATAATGACTCCATCTGCAAGCAGGGCCTCAAACATGAGTCTCTTATGGATAATCTCAATCCCGCCCTATATTTTCTCTCATTACATATCCAGTTTAAATTGCAATTACTATTTTTTTTTTTATCTCCTTTATGTTGACATGCATGCAAAATCTCAGATCTGTCATGATTTCTGACAAATTCTTCCAGAAACTAAAGTGTGCACCTTCAATCTTAAAATGTTTTCACAGCAATGCCATAGAACAGCAATTTCAGGTCCTTTAACATTTTACATAACATAACTTAAGAACATTTTCCACTGTTGTGCAATGTAAAAGTTTCCGTGGATGTTAAAGGTTCTTCATGGAACCGTCAATGACAATAAAGAACCTTTACTTTAAGTCACACGATCTAATACCTACTGGAGTCATTTTGAAATCTGAACACCAAATGCAACAAATGTCATGTGACACTTGAAGAAATGGTGCTTGTGTTATTTTTGCCCTTGTCTATAGGGAACTAAGCTGTGGATCATCATGGAGTATTTAGGAGGAGGCTCTGCTTTAGATCTTGTAAGTAGAACAACAGTGGCTCTTCAGTTATGTAAATGTCTTCACACATGTATTCATGTGATCATAAGAGCCTTCAGTTATTTTTGATTCGTCTTCTACTTTCCTCCACACGTCTCAGTTGAAACCGGGACCGCTAGAGGAGACGTACATCGCCACAATACTGAGGGAGATTCTGAAGGGGCTGGAATACTTGCATTCGGAAAGGAAGATTCACCGTGATATCAAAGGTGCGATAACACGCATGTCTGCCTACTCAATCAGGCCAGCTAGGAATGGCTTCATATTTAATCATTTGCTTTGTGTGAAATCGGAACTCTGTGCTGATGATTCATGTCGTGTCTTGTGACAGCTGCCAACGTGCTGCTGTCTGAGCAGGGGGATGTGAAGCTGGCAGACTTTGGGGTGGCGGGACAGCTCACAGACACCCAGATCAAGAGAAACACTTTTGTGGGAACTCCTTTCTGGATGGCTCCAGAGGTCATCAAACAATCTGCGTATGATTTTAAGGTGCGGGCATCCTGATAAATGTACTTTTCTCAGCGTGCAAAGGAACAATTTGAATATTAATGTGCAAATGTGTCTGCAGAGCTGTGAAAACACACGTTCAGCACTCTGGCAGAGAGGCTGGAGTGGTAAAACTGTTCCCAAGCATTCAGCTTTCTTTTTTTTTTAAGTGGTAGGCATGGAAACCAGTCACTAACAGAGTTTACATTTCAGCGTAGTAGCAGCTAATCGTATACAAAGTTGTATAATATTCAGTTGAGATCAACACAGACTGTTTGGTTTGCTTTTTTGGCTGCAGGCAGATATTTGGTCCTTGGGAATTACAGCAATTGAACTAGCGAAGGGGGAACCCCCAAACTCCGACCTGCATCCGATGCGAGTGCTGTTTCTCATTCCCAAGAACACTCCCCCGACGCTGGAGGGCTCCTACAGCAAACCTTTCAAGGAGTTTGTGGAGGCGTGCCTCAATAAAGACCCTCGCTTTGTGAGTATTCGGCACTGGATTTCTCAGAATAACCCCAATGTACACTGCAGGTCAAAAGGTTGGACTAGTTAGGATTTTTAAAAAGTATCTTGCTCCCCAAGGCTGCATTTAAATTGATGGAAAAAATACAGTAAAACTGCAATATTGTGACCGTTGTCACTACCATTTAAAAAAGATGCTTTCTACTAGTTTATTCCTGTGATGGCAAAGCTGAATTTTCAGCATCATTACTCCAGTCTTCAGTGTCGTGGCATTATGGTTAGAGAGTCAGACTGGTAACCTATTCGATTCTCAATATCGGGAGGAAGTGACTGAGGTGGCCTTGAGCAAGACACATAACCCCCAATCACTCCCTGGACGCCTCCTGCTCCTTCAGAAATCATTCTAATATGCTGAATTGCTGATCAAATTGTTCTTATTAGCTGCTTGATATATGTGGGAACCTTGATACATTTTCAGGTTTCTTTGATTCTTTGATTAATAAAAAGTTCAAAAGAACAGCATTTTTTTTTTTTGGAACATCGGAAATGTCTTTACTGACAGTATTAATTAAAAAAAAAAAAAAAATCTCACTTACGCCCAATCTTATGAATGGCAGTATTTCAGTTTCCACAAGAATATTAAGCAGCAAAAACTGTTTTCAACACTGATAATAATAAGAAATATTTCAGTAGGATCATGTGCAAGAAAATTCAGCTTTGCCATCACAGGAATAAATTACATTTTAAAAACTTAAAAAAAAGAACCTATTCCATCCATTTTTTTTTTTTTTTTTCACAGTATTTAATCAAATGAATAAACAGCCTTGGTGAGCACTTAAAATCGTAATTATTGCTTTGCAATGGCAATGTAGCTGTAATACAGCACACAACTCGTTAAATTAACACAAACCGTAGTCCGACGTCTCAAGAATTTTGACATGAGGCAGTAAAAATAAAAACATTGAGCATCCTGAGCAAGGCATTACTATTCTGGTTATGTGCAGCGGCCCACCGCCAAGGAGTTACTGAAGCACAAATTCATCACACGCTACACCAAGAAAACCTCCTATTTGACGGAGCTGATTGACCGATACCGCCGCTGGAAGTCTGAAGGCCACGGAGATGAGTCTAGCTCTGATGATTCTGACATGTATGTCATTCATCTATCCATTAAAATGCACATACTCTACAATCAATAACGGCCCTCTAATTCATCATGATGTATTATTCATTTCCTATTACTTGAGTCATGTCCTTTTAATTAGATCTCTGGTGAATTGATCCTCATGAGTTATATCCTCTGTTTCTCCTTGTACTTGAACAGGGATGGCGATAGTGATGATAGAGATCAGTGTCCCATCTGGACGTTCCCCACAGTCCGACCCAGCTCCATGAACAAGCTCCAGAAGGGCTACACAAACACAGACTCAGAGGTGAGGATTCCAACGTTTCATATTTGTTTTAGAAACAAAATAACGTTTGGGGTTGTGTCCTGTCATTTACAGATCATTTAAAAAAAAAAAAAAAAGTTCACAATACCAAAATTTTAGTAGTGAAATTTCACTATTCACGATACCAATTTTGATATCACAGTAAAAGCAATATGAAGTTACAGAAGAAACAAAAACAATTAAATGTTTCATTTTTCAAAGAAGCAACGTTTGCTTCAAAAGTTTCTTTCTAATTATTCAAATAATCAGTCAGAAATAGACAAAAAAATGAAGAGTAGTGTATGTTTTTCTCTACGGTTCTCTGCAGGTTTTTGAAAAGTTTTCAGTTTGATCAAATTTAAGGTCACAAAAAGTCGATATGTTGTTTAACAAAAGCCTTAAACATAATTTAATGAGGTCTTACATATGATGACAGGAAAACTGGAATCACGACAAATGGCCTAATGTGATTCATTATTTAAAAAAAAAAAAGAAGATATTTTTAAAATAAAAAATTATTATAAATGATACGATTTTATTACGTAAATGTGAGCGTTGCACACGTTAAAATGCGGTACTGTTGCACATTTTCAAGGTTTCAGAGCAGTTTGTAGTCAATGCATTTATGCCAAGCAATTGCTTCTGTTGATGAATCATGATGATCTCTACGTTATTGTGTTTATAGTGCAATATGTTGTAAATGGCTGTAAGATTGCATATTTTATTACTCTCATCTGTCAGAATGAGCAGCTGGAAGATGGAAAGCAGGCCTTTCAAAATAGTCCCATTGTATTTTGGACTTGATTAAATTAAGTCCCATATTATGCTATAATATTAATCTTATTATTATAATTTTTGTTTTTTTTCATGTTGGTATTGGTATTTTGGTTGCACAGTAAACTCTATCTGTCTATCATATAGATTTTAGTAGTATCGACACATTCTTTTTTTCTTGCCTTTTTGTATAAACAATATAATTTGAATAAAATATGTCCTTAGTATTTTAAATTCCAGTTATCCTGTTTTGCAGTGGAATGTGTTGCATGTTTAATGATGTGAAAGCATCTGAAATGCATCTATTTTTGAAATTTTATGGATGTGGTCTTTCTGGACATTCAGTATTAATTTTTTTGTACAGATCTTAGTCTACAATTTGATTTTTAAAACATCTGTGGGGCTCTTTTTCCCCTTTAATATTTAATAAACAATATTATAATGTTAGATTAATATTAATGGCATAACAGATGGTAGCTGGTCTATTAGACTTCATTTACCCTGCAAGGCCCAGTGTAAATACAGATAAAATCCCTGCACCAGTGTATGCCGACTTCCTATTATATAGTAGGAAAAACCGGTTAATGAAATGAGCAGTATGTCTGAATTCATAAAACAGAACATAGGATTCAAAATATTAACGAAAACTATAATAGTACGTTAATAATACTAAAACAACACATCTGTGTGAGCATTGACACTATACTGAAGTACCAGTACCTTTGACATCCCTACAGGAAAGTTCATGTTTTGTGTTTGAATTTGTTTTACAGGCAGCTGAGACGGTAAAGAGGCAGCCCAAGTCACAATGTTTGTCAGCGCTGGTCTCTCCCATCTTCAGAGAGGTAAAAGCGCACAATCTCAAACTCACCACTTCTACATCCTGACGAGAGTTCCCACTGTATCCTTAATGCTTTTTATCACGGTGGCAGCAGATAAGACGGCAGTAAAGTGTAATAAACAGTGATAAGCTCTGTTATCGAGTTCAATTTATGTCAATCTGTTCTCCAGCTGAAGGAGAAGAGAAGGGCCTGTGGAGGAGGAATGGGTGCCATAGAGGAGCTGGAGAATGCCTTCAACCTGGCAGAAGAGTCCTGTCCCGGCATCTCTGACCTCCTGGTCACACATATGATGGAGAGAGTGTGCAGGTGAGCAGATCTGTATGAAGAAACAGTACAGTGGTATAGAATATATGGCACTATATAGGGCTTTTCACACTTCTCTAAAGGGATAGTTCACCCAAAAATAAAAATTTGCTGTGATTTCACTTGCCCTCAGGCAATCCAAGATTTAGTTTACTTTTTTCTTCAGCTGAACAGTAAAGACTTTTAACTGAAACCGTCCTTGGTAATTCGTATCACACAAGTCAATGGCTACCGTCACTTTGAAGGTAAAAAAAAAAAAAAAAACCAAAACATATGTAGGCAAAACAAAATAAATACTTGTGGCTCCGATGACATGAAACGATCGTTCCGTGTCAGAAACTGAACATTATTTAAAACATAATTACCTGTAATCCACAGCCTCAGCAAACTGTCTTGAGTGCGTTCACTGCAGTCTGGAGCACGACCTTCCTGAAACATAACGGCGTATTGTGCCGGAGCAAACTCGCAGTAAGCTATTATAGTATTGTTAATCAGATTCGTATAAGCTTACGCTAATCCTATGTCAGAGGTTACACTTTTAGTGTAAATTGCTGTGCACAGATGTTATCTTGCTTTTTATAAAGTTTTAAATATTTTTCTTACAAAAACTCATTGCTTCATTTCAGAAGGCCTTTATTAACCCCCCTGGCGGCATGATGGATGGATGCACTTTTTTGCGCTTCAAAATCTCACTACCGTTATCAAGCTTGGAAGAATCAGGATATGTTTTAATATAACTCCGATTGTGTTCGTAGACGATAGACATATACACCTAGGAAGGCTTGAGAGTGAGGAAATCATTAGATAATTTTCATTTTCGGGTGAGCTATCACTTTAACAAATGACGACCGATCGCGTGCCTCATATTCACGTGCTTTGGACAGTCAAAACACGGCGTGTTGTATAAACAGTAGTTTCAGCGTTTTAGGGGGAAAATGTCAAACAGTATCTGAAAACACGACAATTGGAGTGAAGAGACAATTTCAATTTTTCCTTTTATAGTCTGAATAGTCCAGATTAAATAAAACTTGATAGTACAGTCAGCAATATATGAGGACGCACAATGCTGGAGCCGTTATGTAAACGTATCGCGCGCAGTGTTCGTCCAATCAGTGACACTGACACAGCAAATATGCAAATAAGGACGTTAACCTAGGGTTTAGGATTGTACAGTATGAAACATCAGCGTTTGAATACCCAGGATTAATTGATAACCCCAGGTAAATAAGCAATGTGAAACGTGAAGCAAGATAAACTAGGATTACTTAAAATGTGAAAGCCCTTATGAGTGTAAATGTCACGTTCTTCTGTCACAAAAGAAGTGTTTTTTTTGCATCAGGTTTGCTCTGAATGGCAACACCACGCCATCATCACGGTGAAGCCCCACCTCTGCTGCTCCTCCCTCCTCCTGCCCGAATCATCAGAGGCCCATCAGGACCACAATACAACTGCCCATCACCCACCCTCTCTTTACTCCCAGAGAACTTTTAATTAGTTATGATTAAATATTTTTACAGTTTTCTTTATAGAATGGAAAGTATTTAAGAGAAAAAGCCATGTCATGGAGCGAACTGTGTTTACCTGTTAGATCAAAATCCTATTATAAAGTGTTTATGGAAACATTGTTTTTGTGTGGTTATTACTGTGGCAATTACACATTTGACTGCAAATATTTAATGAAGTTAAAATGAAGGAAAGTGTGCATCATAAAGTAAGGTCCTCAGGTGACCAGGGGTATGGACAGTTATATTTATAAATATATGTGAGGGAGTCTATGGTCATATTTATCAGTTTTTTTCAATTGCTAACATGCATTGTTCAATACTGAAACCACATTTTCAAAACTCTTCACACAGTCTGCATTACCAGCATGAATGTTGGCCAAACAGTTCATCTCACCTACAAAACTCACTCAGACCAACATAACACTGGCAACATTTCTCATTCAGAAAACACACATTTCATTCACAACACACTGACCTAAAAAACACTAACAACAGGAAGCATTACATCATTGATGAACTTTTCTTTTTTAAAGTTTCAATGATTTTCCACATAAATCAGTTCTTCATATAGAATACCGTAACACAATTTCACTTTATTGAAAGCATTTGTAACACAAATGAATCAGAAATTAATCAAAATTCCATTTTTTCTATGAATATAGTACTTGAAAATTATAAGCAAAAGGTGAAAAAAGAGGGAAAAAACTCCAGGGCTTCAATGAAAATAAAAAAAAGAATAAAATATATTCTACACATTACTGTAACAATTTTTGTAGTTGTTCATTACAGTAAATTACAGTGATGGTTCTAGTCTACTCTCTCTCTCTTGCATTTGGGCACAAGTTCTCATCAACATCACATCTGATGTCGTCTCCTCCTGGAATGTCTAATCCATCCCTGGCAGTCTTCAGGAGAAATGTCTCCATGCCCTGCATTCATTGATACCAGTAAAGTCATCTGGTCATGTGGATGGTGATCAAAAACCTTCCACCTGGGATGGGGTGGAATTTCAGCTAAAATTGCAATTAGCTTGTAATGATTATTTTTATAATTTTTGGCTATAAAATTGAGAATATTTTAAAATAATTACTGCATAATTGCTTGAAATTTGCCATCATTCTGTTTTGAATGTGTTTTGAATCATTTTGAATGCAGTGTGTTAGCATTAGAAAAATGTGCTGAAAATAAACAGTATTTTGCATGTTGTGGAGTACAAATGGGAAAAGAGTTCCTGAATTTTGAAAAGTGTGCTCACTGAATGCATTTTGTCTGAAAGCAATGAAAAATCACAGTTCACAGTTTGGTCTGCATTGACTTCTGTTTCGCAGACTGTGTGAAGAGTTTTGAAAATGTGGTTTCAGATTGAAATTGAAAAAAAAACTGTAATAACCAAAACAATGTTGTGGTATAATACATAGACTGCTGAAAGCATGCATAACAAAATAACATTACTATTATTAAATGTAATTTCCTGTTGTCATATAGTTGAACAAATGTTTTTAATAAATGCTCAGCTGTCCTGTTCTTACATTCAAATAATATTCCAACAGTTACAATTTATTCCACATTTAAGTCTCAACCTGTGTCTAACCTCACTGTCCTCATCTGAGCTCGAGCCCGTTAATCCATGTACTGTTAATAGGTCGTGTCTCTCACACCTACACACGTTCATTATATAACCTAATTTGATGTGGACAGAACTATATTACTTCCAAATACCTCGAAATATCGTCGATACGATAGTTTCTTTATCATGTTTCACGACCTCTAGTGGCCATCGAGAGTTATTGATTTGTAGTTAGCCAAAAGTCAAAAAAAAGCCCACAATTTTGACAAGTCCTTCATGACCTTCCTGCTAGAGTCGAGCAACTCGACCTCTGAACACCCAAAAAGCAAACCCCCAAAATTGTTTAATATAAAATTTTATTACAAGATGATAGACAATAATGGTGAAACATTAAAACTGGAATGTGGACAACTGCAGTTTTCATGACCAAATATGGAAAGCTCAATGGTTTAAATGTGTCTGCTTTTGTGTAACAGAAACCCACATTTCAGATATAATTTCATTGTAACATTTGAATCAGAAATTATTTTGTGGAAATTTACTGTAACCACAGGAATAAGAAGTTTGAACCATCGATCCCAAAAGAAGGTAAAAACTTGACATGCATCAAGGTCAAAGAGCACAACAGCACTAAGAAAATGTTACATTGCACTGATACCAGAACAGTGTCTGATAGTAAATGCATGACAGTATCCACTCAGTACGAATAAAAATGAGCATTAACATCAGAGAAAAGCCTATTCTCCTTCATTTGACGGCATAGGGAATGAATCATGGGTCACAGTATAATTTTTTGCATCCGTTAGGGGCCCATTCAACCGAACACCAAATATATTTCAAGACTTCATGCAGGGAAGAGAAAAGTATCTAAAAAAAAAAAAACAAAAAAAACCCCAGCAATCTCTCTGGCAATACTTGCAAACAGTATAAAATGATTTCTCCAAAAACATGGTGCAACAATTACCACTATGTAACTGAGATTCAACAGCTGCTTGTAATTTCACAGTGTTTGTTTAGCTAGATGGGATAGAGTGTTCTGGAGCTACACTACTGCTAAAGCTGCTCTACAGTAGAATTTGGCTCTTGTAACAGAAAAAAAAACACTTTTTTTAATTACTGACCGTTGTTCTTCATTTTTGGTTACTGGAACAGGGAACAAAATGAATGAATATAAATGAATAGCAACAATATTTGAATAAATTTAAAAAAAAAAACAACAACTTAATACTGGAAAAAAATCCTACAAGATTGAAAGAAACTAAGAAAATGGCAAGCAAGATGAGCTGAGGATCAGTCTCCTCTTTCTCCTCTTCTTGTTCCGCGTCTGACTGGGTGAAGCTCGAATGACAAGTCAGCGTCTATAAGAAACAAAGAAAACCCTAAATGCACATTCAATACAATTTTTTTTTTTGCCAATTTTCTCTGAAACACAAGAGATCTAAAATTAAATTATATTTCAAGATATGCAACATACATAGATTTGCATAAAAAAATATTAACAAAATATTACATTTTTACAAAGTAAAAGAGACTGTAAAATCAAATATAAGAAATATATTTTTTTTGAAGACCTCAACTTGCATCTGAAACAGCAAAATCTGAGATGAGGCACGTCTTGGTTGCTTTAACCTCTGTGTTTGTAACATTCTCTTACCGTGTTTCTCCCAGGTGTTGGCCATCTCATTCATCATGCTTCTGCATCTGCGCCTGCATCTGCGCGATCATCTCCTGCATCCGCCTCAGCTGAAAGACAAAAACACGATCACACACGGACCTTCACACTCAAGTAGTCGGGTTTTTGGCGTTCAGCTTGTGTTTGGTTCGAGAGCCCGTACCTCAGCCTCTTTCTCCTGCAAGATCATATCCTTGTCCATTTCCTCTGGCTCCGGACCCTTCCTGTACGACAAAGCAGGTGTAAAGAAACACACGGACAGCAGCACTTAGCAGTGAATTTTACTAAATGACCATTTATGAGACACAGATCTCACAGTTTATCCTGCTGCCAAAACAACAATACTAGGGCTGTCAAATGTTAAGAAATTATGCTTAAAGGGATAGTTCACCCCAAAATTTTAATTATCCCATGATTTACTCACCCTCAAGCCATCCTAAGTGTATATGACTATCTTCTTTCAGACGAACACAATGAGAGTTACATTAAAAAATATCCTTGCTCTTCCATGCTTTTTAATGGAAAAACTAAGTCCACTAAAGTGCATCCATCCGTCATAAAATAATCCATACGACTCCAGAGGGTTAATTATGAATGGATGCTCTTTTTTTGGACTATTATGTGCCATTCACTACCGTCATAAAGCTTGGAAGAGCAAGGATGTTTTTTAATGTAACTGATTGTGTTCGTCTGAAAGAAGAAAGCCATAGGATAAGAAAGTCACACCTAGGGTGGCTTGAGGAGGAGTACATTAAGGGATCATTTTCATTTTTGGGTGAACTATCCCTTTAAGTCAATTATTCAAAATGAACTACATATCAATATTTGATGAGAAAATAAATTTAGAAAATAATACATTAAATACAGATATTAAATTATTATAGCAAATGCATAAAATAATTGAAAATATTATATCACTATCAAATATATGCATTGATAGGAAAATAATTGGATAGCAGACAAAAAAATGTAACAGAAATAACAAAAATAAATGCTTTGCATTTAATCTGATATGAAAATACGGGGCATGAAAAAAAATTACTGATACATTTAAAATATCTCTTATGTTTCTCTTATCTCACAAAAAAGAAAAATGTATGGTATTTAAAATTTTAGTGCTCCGGTGGCAGGAAAATAGGGGGCATGAATTGTTTATTTTTGCTAATTTTGTAAAAAAAAAAAAAAAAACCCCAACATTATTGTGATTGAACAAAAACTATTAGTAAACCACCGTTTTGCAATGCAGAGTTTAGGCAAGACAAGAAAAAGACAAACCCAAGTTAACAGTGCAAGCATGTAATAAGCTGAGCAGAAAGCTACGGAAGTTACTTTGTGAGTATTTGTGTGAGCGAGAGTGAAATAGAGAGTCTGTGCGCAGTGAGAGCTAGTGAGCAGAAACAGAGCTAGCGTCAGGTAGAAGCATAAGTGGAGCTGTGACTGAGCTCCCAGCAGTACCTCCTCCTCCTATCCTCTGATGAACACAGATCCCACAGCTCGCTGCGGATCCATGAGCACACGTCAAAACTCAAGCTTTCATCTTTCTAGAGTGTATGAAAGACAGTTTATCGACTGATCGATTCAGCTCAAACCAGACTTATTGAGACAAAGCAATGCTAATCTCTTTTTATTTCTGTTATGAAAAGTGTATTTGTAATGAGACTTTAGCAAAAAATGAGAAGTTACTATGTAAAGTGGTGCTATTTCAATACATCTGCTTAGTCCTGCCGGTTTTGGGATATTCAAATAATCCGTGACTACACTCACAAAGCTCTGCGGTTTCATTGAGGCTGAGGGAGGAGGTGGAGAAAGACAGGCAGAGCAGTACGTACGCAGGCGACAGAGGCAGAATGTAACCATGGGAGGACAACCTGCCGCCCCTTTTGAGGCGCTCCGAACGGAAGTTCTCATAGTGAAGGTCCTGAGTGACTTCCTGCAGGTCCTGCATGTGGGTGCTGCACAGATGGCAATTACCATCATTAGACAATAATGACAGTGACTGATGATATAGTGCATTATCTTAGAATGAAAATGAGGCTGAGATGGACAGAAGTACAGAACAGTTCTGTTTACCTCAACTGATGTGCGAGTCGACGAATATTTATATGTGAATAAACGCCTAAATTTAATCGGTTCATCATACAAGCGATCATGTCTCTTCAGAAAATGTAAATTCAGAAAAGTCCACTGAGTGATTGACTACCAGCTTCTTCACAACCTCATTTTCATTCGTGTTAAATCAAGAATTTTAGAACACTAAACTGAAGTTATTCACATTAGCATGGTGCGAAGTTTGAGGAAGTCGTTGTGCTCTGGGTTTTCCACCTCCACCACACCCCATGGATACAAACGTCCTCTCACTTTCTTCCCTTTAGCCTCAATCTGCTGGTTGGATCCCACCACGGCAAACGGTATGCTGGCCTACAACAGAAACACCAAAGGAAACCTATAACAGAATGCGGCCTAGCTTGGATGATTAGTTTTGTTTCCTAGTCTTCAGGAACAAAAAAAGACAATTCTGTCATTTTCTGACCCTCATGTTTAACTTTTGTTCTACTAGAAATTCATAAGACTTGGAATATAGTAAAATTATGTGGTCCACTTTTATTATACGCAAATCAATCAAATGTTTGGGGTCGGTATGAAAAATTCTTATGCTCACCAAAGCTGCATTTATTACAATATAAACAATAATACTGCATTACAATTTAAAATAAATGTTTTCATTCTGAATACAGTTTAAACAATGTATTCCTGTGATGGACTGAATTTTCAGCATCAGTACTCCAGTCTACAGTGTCACATGATCTTTCAGAACTCATTCGAATAAAACATTTCTTCTTATCTTATCGTTTTTGGGGAAACTATGATACATTTATTTTCAGGACACTTAGATGAATAGAAAGTTCACAAGAACAGCAATTATTTGAAATGGAAATATTTTTTAACATTATGTCTTTTACAATCATTTTTAAACAATTTAATGCGTACTTGCGAAATAAAAATATTAATTTCTTTAAAAAAAAAAAAAGAATGGTAGTCTATATTCATGGCGCTTTTCTGTTTTTGTTTTTTTTAAAGTTTCAAATCAGGTTTAAAAAAAAAATAAATAAAAAAATAACTACATTTCTGCCTTTGTGTTTCATAGAAAATGAGTCTGTTCACCCAAACTTTAAAATTGCCTATTTTCTCAATTTTTCATCATTTTGTTCTAAATTAAACGGGAAAAATAAGGCCCACGTACCTTGAGAATCCTGGTCTGCTCTTTGAAATCTTCATCCTCATCGGACTCAGCATCAGGGAGGTGATAGATCTTAATGCCATGTTCATCAATTTCATCCAGAATCTAGAGCACGTAAAGAGATACATTTAGCCAGCAAGCCAGACTTATGTTCCATCCACGTTTGGAAGAAATCTGAATATTTACTCTGCGCTTGAGTCTCTCTCTCTCCCTCAGCGTCAGCGTATCTGCTTTAGCAATAACAGGAACAACGTTCACTTTGTTGTGAATGGCCTTCATGAATTGGACATCTAGAGGCTTCAGTCTACAAAAATGGAGCGTGAGAGAAGAAAATCCAGACAAGAACAGCGTGAATGCGTAAACGCACACCTATGACAGTAAAAGGTGTCAAAAAAGGTCTTAGTTGAGTAAAGTGTAACCCACCCGTGACCCAGAGGGGAAATGAAGTAGAAGCAGCAGTGCACACGGTTGTCCACAATGTGCCTGCGGTTGAGTCCGCTCTCGTCATGTAGGTAGCGTTCAAACTGGTCATCGATGTATGCGATAATGGTGTTAAAACTGTGCGGGAAAAAACAGAGCATCTGTTTTGTCAAATACAGACCATTTTTACCATTAAGCCACTCGTTTTTAAGGCTGGGGTCCTTCTAAAGGATATGCAGAGCAAGATTGATATACAGAAAAGCACAAGATTGGACAAATTTTCCCTCATTTTGCCTTTATCATTAGTTCTTCTCGTTTAGAAATTATAGCATCTATCCTGCTTTCTCCTTATTAGCACTTTGTGATTGGGTGGGCCACTTCTCATCAGCTAATAAGCATCACATTTTTGCAGCTTGTTGTACATAAATGCTCTATTTTTTTTTTTTTTTTACTGGGAGGAAGTTTTGAGTTCTGAAATTTACATTTTGTTTTCATAGTATATCATTCGCTTATCTCAAAAGGTTAAGGCAAATTTGATTCCTTATGATTTAACCCCTTAAAAAGGCCCTAAAAGAGTCTCAAATTGAAACGTATAAGTCTGTACGTATATTCAAAATACCCCAGAAATGCTTAAATATTAATAAATAGTGTATACATGCATATTCTATGTACATAATCAACAACTCTGAATAAATTGTTATATTTTTTTGTTTTGTTTTGTTTTTAAACTTATGCATAGTTTTTGAAATATGTTATTGCAATGCTTCATGGGATTGTAGTTCTTTCCCAATACCGTTTTTTTCATCACTGTTGCACTCCATGTAAAAACAAAACATATTTATGTATTTTCACAAAATATTTGAATACACAATCTAGTGATATATTTCACTGACTGGTACAAAACCAGGGCAATAAAATTCCAAGTTTCACTTGAATAAAATTTATGTGAGGGCATACATTTCCTTTTTCAGACATAAGCACTCAAATATCCTCTCTTTGCTGTTTTTGCGCTCAAGTGGGTCAGGGAGCAGTCAGGAAGAGGTCACACATGTTTCCTGTCTCACCACTTCCACTAGCAGAACAGCATTCCCAGAGCTCAAAAAAAAAAAACCCTCTTCCTTCAACACACTCTCTAGTCTTCATGTCTCCTACCAAAGACCGTCTCCAATTACACCATCTAATGTCTCTTTCAATCAAATTACTCTTAAAGAGAAACCTCATCTACTCCAGATGTTTAGAACTTTATTGCGTTGAACACAAGACGACTTCAATAAATCAAATAATCCACCTCTGTGAATACACCGTTGTTCAAAAGATTTGTATCAGAAAGATGTTTTTAAAGAAATTATTACTTTCTTTCAGCAGAGATGCATTAAAATAATCAAAAATAATCAAAAGTAAGAGTAAAGACATAAAAATGATACAAAGAAGGACTTTTTTTTTTTTTTTTAAATCAAGTTGCCACAAATATATTAAGACACACAACCATTTTAAACATTAATAATAAAAAAAAAGTTTCTTGAGCAGCAATTCATCATATTACAATGATTTCTGAAGGATCATGTGACACTGAAGACTAGAATAATGATGCTGAAAATCCAGCTTTACCATCACAGGAATAAATTACTTTTTAAAAATATATTAAACTAGAACAGTATTCTTTTAAGTTGTAATACTATTTTGCAAAATTTTGATCAAATAAATGCAAATAAGAGAAAAAAAATCAGACCTCAAAATTGTGTGTAGCATACATATACAAGTGAATGAACTCCAAATTGTTGAAGGTCCAAAAAGCAAGTACAGCCCTCGTGACTAATGTGAATACACTAGGTGTGTGTAAGAAAATTACCAATATTATAAAATTCAACATTCATCCATTCTCTTGTGCTACACAGACTCACAGAGGTGAGAGAATTTTCATTCTTGGGTGAAATGTCCCTCAACCAAAAAGCATTAAATTGTCAATCGAGCCAAAACCACATAACACACACAATGTATGAGCGCTGAGCATATCTGAGTACTTCTAATGACCATCAAAGCAATCCTCACCAATCCTGGCTGTTGATGGCGTCACCATATCCAGGTGTGTCGACCACAGTGAGACGCAGCTTCACTCCGCGCTCCTCAATCTCCACCGTCGAGGCCTCGATCTGCACAGTGCGCTCAATTTTCTCTGTATAACAAGAGCACGTGTGTAAACACATCAGAGAAGACTCAAAAAACAAGGCTGAGGTGCAAACCTCTGTGCAAAACTGCATTATAAAGTTTATACGCCCATTATAAAGTTTAAAAACCTGAACAACATTTTAAAACATCTTTCATCAGTGTTGAAACTCACCCGCAGCACCAGGAATGACCCGCTCTGGGTAGAGATCAGTGAGGAACAAGCTGTTGATAAGCGTGGACTTCCCCAAACCCGATTCACCTTAAAACAGAATGGAGAATCATTGTCAGCTACATAAATACTCCAACAGGCAGATTGCATTTCCCTAAACGCCATAACGTCAAAGCAAACACTACGGACTTCAGTGTTTTATGCACGCATCGGTTGCTCTAGTCAGTGTTTTTGTTTCTACGTCTCAGTCAAGCTGTCTTCCATCATCTGCCGAAGCTGTGCAGCAGTGAAAGGGCTCACGGCCGAGGTTCTGCATTCCTCTGATTTATTTTAAGACGATGGGATGACTGTACAATGGGCTCCGCTGAGCAGGCAGCTCCAGGCCACCCTCCCCCCACAGCAGATCTCATTTGTGTGTCAACAGCTGTACACATACACTCACAGGGCTGAGGGGAGAGTCCAGTCCGCTGTGCTGCTGCCAAACACTTTTCTTCCCACAGTCACTTTCACTACACATCGAACACTCAATCATGAAATACTAAGTTCCCTTCAACTAAAATAGAACGTTTTCCCACCAAACATGGAAGCTGGTGTTTCTAAAATTTGACATTTTCTCACATATTGCAATAATGCTGCCTTCACGCGCCATCGGAAATCTCCTACTTCCCACTTCTGATTACGAGCTCATCGTGTTCAAAAGCTTCGTTGTCGGAAAGAACAGGAATCATGGAGAGCACTAGGTTTACTCTTTTTATCTTATTAAATTTTATTACAGCCAAAATGATATTTAGCGTCCCATTCACTGACTACCATGTAAACATTCACCGTGCTATCTAGATAGCTTGCTGACGATTTTTGAATTTCGGTCAAATACAGGCTATTTTCCATGTGTATTCAAGGATTTTTTTTCAATAAAATTTTTTTTTTGACCCATTAACAATGTATTCGAATATATTAGGCACCACAATTTTAGACACTAGTGAAATTCTCAATACCACAGCAAAAACCACTGTAAAGTTCTAACATTATTGCAGACAAGAGAATAGTCAATAATAATAATTTTTCAAAAATGAGCAAAGCCACAAAAAAAGTACCGAGCAAAGACACAAGTTGTATAAACAGTGCTTTAATTTTTTCAGGAAGGACTAGCAGTAGTATTCAGGTACAGAAACCGAATAAACAAAACACTGCATAGTCTTCACTGTATAAATGAAATATAAATTAATCCTTGCTAAAATTTCTCCGTCTTATGTTGTTTGCTTATGATACAGACGGTATGAGGGTATATTAAGTTGCCGTCACTTTACATTGCTGTCCCGGTTTATGTTCAGTTCACCAACTGCACTAACGAAGACACTTGCAAAGATGGGCATTTTGACATACTTTTGTTGCATGTATTTTTCTGTGCAAGTGCAAAACGATGTGCAAGAGATTTCCATTCAAAAACGTGCAAATGATATTTTTTTGTTACGACGCAGCTTTGGCCCAATCAGGCAAGTGGCAATTCTGTCTAGCGTCTTTTGCGCTGGCCCCAGGCCACTGGGTGCTCCTTATTGTTGAGCATTGGTATTAAACATGCAATATGCTTCAAATTGTAATTCATACATGTAACTACTTTAATGAAACGACAAGGCGATGTAGCCGTTGTGAAAAAAAGGTAATAAAGCATTCCAATCACAGCAGCAATTCTTCTCTGCCATATTTAACGTTTATGGCCCGCACAACTCAAAAAACTCAAAAATATATCAGTTTCCCAGTAGTAAAAACGACTTGAGAGAGCATTCATGTCCAATTTCCGACTAGGAAGCTCATATTTTTTACGATAATTCCGATAATATGTGCAGGCAGCAAGTTTTATTATTGCCAAGAAAACAACACTGCCACTCAAAAAACTGAACATGGTTTCTCATGGTTAGAATATAAATAACAAGAAGAGGAAAATGCTGTATTGCCTACAAAGTCCTCAAAATACAAATGGAAAGAGCAAAAGGCATAAACGAATTATTGTAGAGAGATTATTCATATTTTTAAACACAGGAGAACGTCATGAAAAAAATTCTGCCTAATTCACAACAAGTGAATTTCTTTTTAACCTGACTCTAATGTTAAAGTCGCGATGAAACAGTAGAAGTGACAGATCTTTTCATTTATATTGTGAAGTACATTATTTGAGTAGGTGATTTTTGCAGATAAGCGGTTTAAATTTGTAATATTTAGCCTAGAGGAATGATGCAGATGGCTTTTCATATAATGAAAAACATTGTTTTATATACTTCAAAACAAAAGTTGTTCAAAAGTCTAATTGCTGTTTATTGGCAATGTTCGAAGTTCATCAGGCACATTCAAAACATCACATCAACACTACTTACCCACCACCATGAGAGTGAACTCAAAGCCCTTTTTCACGGATTTCCGGTGCACCTGGTTTGGCAAATTCGCGAACCCCACATATCCAGGAGTCTCTGGGTTTGTAAACTGTCCCTGCTGATCACAAGAGAACAGAACAATCTATGAATTCAATTCAGAACATCTCCTGTTAACTTAAAAAATAAAAAAAACGTCAGTTCTCATTTCCTTACCTTCAGTTTTTCAGCTTGAGACATTTTGAACTCGAACCAAACCTGCAAAAATATATATTTTTTTAAACCAGGTTTAATTACAAAAATGGATGTAATCACATTACATGAGAGAACAAAGTTAAGTGTCAAAAAAATGGACAATCTTTATGTCGCAGAACGAGTTGCGCTTACACGTACTACAAAGCTGTAGATAAAGCGAGAGGTTTCACAGCTCGACAGGAACAGGAAGTCAGTTCCTGTTTGAGAGTATCAGTCTCACCACAAACCTGCACCAGCCATTTTACATCAACCAGTAAGAGCAGTAAAATCAAGGCTGTTTTTAGTTATTTCAGTTCAAATAGAGCAAGTATTTGAGTGCATATATCTTTGTTGAATGAAGTGCAAAAAAAATGGGGTCTTTGAAAAATAAAGGTATATTTAATATTACTGTGGACATTGGAGGGTCTTGGAGTCAAAAGGCTGAGACTCACTGATTTAGACCTGTATATGATTGTAGAAGTGAAGCAGACACGGTTGGGACTGGAACACCCCAGGCATTGATAACAACCAGAGACCATATAAATCAATATAAATCACGTGTGTAGACTTTGATCAATAAGATTCTTCAGATTTAATACGAAATAAGAGGAATGGCTCTCGATTTAGATATAAAAACGATGAACTATTTTAATAATCCGCAGACGTAACGTTACACTATTAAAACATGAAATGGATAGTACTGATCTTGTACAGTACAAGGCTTTTTACAGTAACGTTACATGTTGTTTAAAGCAGCTTTACAAGAAAACCGTGTGCCTACAGAAGCAAACAGAAAACGACTCTGGCAAAGGAAAGCACACATGCGTTTATGGTTATAGCGGGAAAAGAGTGAATCTGTAGTGCATAACAAAGTGCTTATTGTCGTCGGATGGAGTGGGAATGTGGTGGTTTGATTTCTTCCTCGCGCACTGGTGACACACCTCTGGTAACGGAGTGAGCGACGCGCTAATCTTCAGAGAAGCACAAGTCACGCATCGGATAAAACCTGACCTGTGACCTGAGGCACAGAAATTAGCCGAATAAAATGATTAGATGTACCTTTCAGGCGCGGAAAATCTTTCTTCGGTACCGCAGGAGGTTGTGGAGACAAACAGCCCAAATTCCTGAGATTCCGGAACTCTCACTGACGCCGACAGCAAAGCAAAAGTGTGAAGTAAGAAACTTCCCTTGTCTGTGTTTCAAAATAAAAGTCCCGTCACAGCTCCGCGTTGAAGACGAGATGCATGTAAGGCTAAATGTAAACGCTGCTAAGGATTTTGGGCCCCATGAAAAGAATCTTGACAGGGCCCCCAACACAGCTGAGACTTTTTCCATATTAATTTACATAAAATCATGCGCTTTTTATGGTATTTTGACTATCATTCTCATATATTTAAGTCAATCAGACAATTGAACTCCACACCCGTAATTTGTCCTCTGTAATACTGCACTACTTCAGTACTGTATAATGTACATACTGTGCATAGCTGTACATGCAGCTGTATATTTACATTTGTATGTATGTACTGTACATATTTGTACTGTACACTGGCAATGACAATAAAGTTAATCTAATCTAACCTAATATTTTTAACATGACAGTTGAAATGTAACAGAAACATTGAGCACTCTTAATATAATGAAATGTGTTTATATTTATTTGCTTCAACACTGATACTGGAGAGGGGCCCACGGACATTTGTGTTTCCTAAACAAAGAATTTTTTTTGACTGCAGGAAACAGCAAATAGAATAATTTAAAGTTAACAATTTTTACTATCAAATTTTTTTTTTAGCACCATAATTTTATTGGGGGCTTCTCTGGGCCCCCTCTTAGTCATGGGCCCCGAGAATCGTCATCGTTTACCCCCCTTTACAGCGCCTCAGCTTACAGTCTCAGAATTTATGCACAAAACTGTCTCATTTAAATTGTTCTTAAAATTGGCCAATCACAGGTTTCTGCTTGATTGCTACCTTGCATATTTCATTCAAATATGGGTTTGGTCAAATATGGACAAACCCAGCCGTTAGGTTTAAAAATGTATTAATAATAATAATAATAAAAATAAACAATTGGTTTTGTCTATATTTTACCCAAACATGAGTTGAAAAAACCCAGAATTTTTTTTTATATGGAGTATTTTTAGCATTTTAAGATTTTAGCTCTAAATTTAGCTCTAAACATTTAAAAAGTTTAGAACAAAAACTGATTCTTCAACAGAGCATTTATTTCAGTAAATCCTCTGAATGCAATGTCAGATTTTATATCGTAAATTTTAGTTTCGTATGATCATTATGCAAGCTTAATGATAGCTTCAGAAATAATACAGCCAACATACAGTCTTTTACACATCCAATGCATCTGATTAGGCCTGATTAGATCTTCAGACACTATTGGTCGGTGTATCCAGTTTATTATTGATAGTAGTCTTAATATAAAACAGTAGTTCCATCCTGTTTTAAACATAAGAGAGCTCAAAGCAGTATACACTGTAATGAATTACTGTAAAAATTACAGCATTATTTTACAGCCGCTGGCTGTTTTTTAATAATACAGCATATTGCTGTAAACTGCAATGCATTCTGGGGTCACATGTTGGTTTGACTCAAATTTACATAATATTGCTGTAAATTGACCCTTCATAATTAAAAAAAATACAATTGTTTACTGTAATCAGAGAATACAGGGAAATTCTGTCAATTAAATTACAGTAACACTACTGTAACTTTTACAGTAACTGGCTGGCAACCCTGCTGCCAGTATTATACTGTAAAATTTACAGTAATTTTTTTACAGTGCAGTACAGAATCAGCTCCTTTGAAAGTACTAAATGACCTGTCGACTCTGGAAAATGTTGTTTTGGTTCTCTTGGTTCTAAGTGCAGCCTTTGACACTATCCATACTCTATTTTTCACATCCTACCTTAAGGTTAGAACTTTTTCTGTAGCCATTGAAAATCTTACTTCTTCCTCGGTTACCTGCACATGTGGTGTGCCACAGGGCTTCATCTTATGCCTATAGTTTACACTGTTGGCACTTTTGCTCAAAATCTGGGTTTCATTTTTGACCTGGCTCTTAAAATTGATAAACAATTAAATTCATTTGTAAAACCAGCATTTTGATTGCCAAAATAAAATATTTTCTTTCATTTAGGGACCTGGAAACCGCTATTCATGCATTTATTTCAACAAGGCTGGATTTATTGATCATTGTATTTAGGGATCACTCAACTCTTGTTTATCTTACCTCCAGCTGGCCTAAAATGCAGTGGCCAGACTTTTAACAGGGACTAAGAGGGAAAGTATTATTCATGTTTTGGTTAGTTTGTAGTCACTTCTTATTGAGTAGAGAATTCAGTTTAAGGTTTTACTGTTTGTGTATAAGTCCCTGATAGGCTCAGCACCATTTTACTTATCTGATCTTCTCTCTTATCAGACCAGCAGGCTTCTAAGGTCAATACAATCTTTGTTGCAATCTGTACTTATGACACACTTAAAACTCAAGGGGGATTGTGCATTTTAATTTTGTGCTGCACCCAGGTTGTGGAATAATTAGCTGTTGTATAAGATCTGCCTCTTCTGTTCAGGCTTTTAATTTGTTACTAAGAAAATAATTTTTTTCTGACATAAATTACTCACCCTCGTGTCGTTCCAAACCTGTGAGACCTTCGTTCATCTTCGGAACACATATTCAGATATTTTAAATATAAACATTAAGATATACAGGGAAGATAATGAATTGTTAAATAAAGTCGTTATTTTTGTTTTGTTTTTGCACACAAACATCATGACATTAAGGTTGAACCATTGTAGTCACAGTGACTATTTTAACAATGTCTTTACTACCTTTCTGGACCTTGAAATTTCTTATGACATTGCTGTCCATAGGAAGGTGAGAAACCTGTAGAATTTCATTAAAAATTTCTCAGTTTGTGTTCCGAAGATGAACGAAGTTCGTACGGGTTTGGAATGACATGAGGGTGAGTAATTAATGACAGAAATATTAATTTTTCGGTGAACTAATCCTTTAAGACTAATCTTTTTAAAATGTCTGTAATTGCTGTATAATGGTTTAATATGTATGAATTTATTGTTGTCTAAATATGTGCTTTGTTCTATTCTGTCATTTGTTTTATGCATTTATTTGAACTTGTCTGTGCAGCTCTTTGGTCGACTTGACTTTGTCATTATTAAATGTGCAATATATAAAAATAAAAAAAACTGAACTAAACTAAAACAAGGTCTTGTCAAACCAACTAGCATTCCATGATTCGCAGCTTCTGTTAAAGCAAAAAAAGGTAGTGAAAATAAGTAAGACCTTCTGGAGTAAACATTTAATTGTAATGACATATGACACTAAAATGTGTCTAAAAAACTGCATCTCTGCATTCTGTACTCCCCCATCAACTCATACTGAGTAAGTATTGCCATGCTTACAGGGCACCTTTCAAGAAAAAAAACTTAATGTTTAATTTGCTGTGGCACATTTGAAATCTTTAGCCTGCATTAAGTGCTTTTCGCAGAAATGTCTTATTGCAAATGTCTCTAACTGACTGCTGACTGCTGTGATTTGGGGCTTGCAGATAGGCAGGCAATAATGTCTCCCAGCTTTATCTGCAGTATTAATTTCACAGGGGCGAGAGAGTGGCTAGGGATAGATCATGACACCTCTAAGGATTTGAGCTGTCTCCTTCATTCCTTCAACACATTTTTACCACCAATATTTCCATGAAAGGCTATTAAAGCAAAGCTTGACTTCTCTCAAATATGATTAAAATAAGCACAAGCTTTATCCCCCAGAGCAGAGGAAATCTGTAGGATTTCTCTGGAAGAGGTTTTCAAAATGCACCGCTTGAAGGTGTCACTAAAGCTCTTTACAAACCCGGGAAAGGTCAGAGAGTAATAAGAGGTTTTATTTCAAGCTTAAATATCTCTGTATTTACAAATTCATGCAACATGCAGAGAAAACATATGCAATTGCTTGAAATAATTTGGAGTAATCGAAGGATTTCGGGTCAAATCAAACTGTACAGTGTAAAAGAGACACTGTGTATACTAGTGCATCCGATTTTTAGAAGAGCATTCACTTTCATTTCATTACAATACCTCTTTATCTCTTTTTACTCAAGCACTGCATGTTCCCTCCGATTCTTCTAAATGCCTTCTGACATGATATTTCAAAGAAATAGTATTTTGCATCCTGGGTACAGCATCCCTTTTGCCTCGAGGAAAAACAGATTATGATGGTCAATTTGTCCTGTTGGCAACTGGTCTCACTAATCACACTCCATGGGGAACATATTGTCTGCACTTAATTTCACTCCCTGAGAGAGTACAAAGCATCCGAATTAATTCAGCACACAGCCATATATGTATATTTAAATAAATTTGACCCTTGACATTTACCTGCTTCAATGGTCAAATATTTTTAGCTTTATGATTACTTGTTTGAAACCTAAACCAATTACATTATTTTTACAATAGTTTATTTTGTCCTTATAAAGAAAGGTGCCTTATATATTTAGAGGTGAATGCTAAGCTCTTTTCATCCGATGGAGCTTTTCATCATTTCATTAGAGGCAGTGAAAGAAGGCATCTAAAAGCAGGATGTAGATTTGATAGCTCTTTCAATGGCCATATCATCCCTCTGTAAAAGGCAAATAAAAAGCAATCAGCTTCACAGCATGAGCAGTGCCCCCCTGTGTCAGAAATCCCTCAGCGCAGAAAATATCATCTCATGCTGGACACAGCAAATCACTAACTTTCCTCTCTCTCATTTATCTGAACAATTTACTCAAGCAGTGGGCTCGAGACATATTAGGAAGGTATCTTTTCCTTGACATTATCCATGGTTAACGCTGTTATCCATGGCCAGGCACCTGCAGATGTTCCTTTTTGAACATAACGCAAAAACATTTCTTTAGACTTCAGTCATTCTCATGCACTTATGTATATAATCACAATAGTTTTACATGTTAAAATAAGGGTAAATTCAGGAAATGTCTTGATATTTTGGTGTGTTGATATGGAAAGTATTTTTGTTATTTATTTCTAATTACTATTTGCCATACTTGCATGTGTAACAGCTATGCAGATTAAAAGCAAAAACACATTGACTTTTAAAAATAAAACATAGTAAGTGACTACTTCACCCAAAAATGAAATTTCTGCATTAATTACCCTCATGGTGTTCTACATCAGAATGCCTCATTATTGGCCGGATCCTGTGTCATCATCATGCGCATGCGTTGTGCTGCTCACATGTACAGCGTTGGCCAATACTGAACCCGCTTTCGGACGTCAACATGGAAGCGCTGCACTGAGCTTACTATGGCAACTGCGTAGGAGACTGACATGGAAGAGAATAGATGTTGAATAAAGTTGCTATTTTTGTTTTGTTTATGGGTTAAAAAAGTATTCTTATCGATTCATAAAATTCAGGTTGAATGCAGTTAACAGTGAATGCATGCATGAATATAAAGTATATCATAAATTATTAAATGAATGTAAAAAAAAAGTTAATTCTGTAAATGTGAGGAAAATATTCTACACAATTTGTTACCAAAATGAGATTCAAGCATTTATTTAATAGAATATCTAAAAATAAAAACATAATTCATATGTGAATAGCAAATGCGTCAAAAATGTAAAACACCATTTAATCATCAAATAATCTAAAACGGCACTTATCTTATTCTTTTATCATTGTTATGCATACAAGTTGTGAACTCAAATTAACTGAGAGACTACATGAAATGTTTGTAGGCTACTTTTAGAAATTCATAACATTTGAAACGAACTGACCAAGGCAAGAAGGTGATTAAAAGAAAAAAGGGCTATGGAAATGGTCACAGCATCAATTTACTTTGTGCTTTTTAGGCTAAACTGTTGATAAAAAAAAGTTCATGGATGTGTTATGCCTATGACAGCTTTTGTTGTCATCAGTCCAGTACCAAGGACAGCACTTAATGTCTGTGTGCGCGCGCGTTTTCAAGAGAGCGGCTTACCTAAACTTTTATGGACAGCTTTAAAGTCATTTTAATTTCATTGAGTCCCCTTTTTGCAGAAATCACAGGTTTTCTGGTGTCATTGTAACAGTATTTGTCGCTCACGCGCTGATTGGGCGCGCGAGGCGATGATGTGTCAGAGCGCGCGCTCCATGCTGCAAAGCTTTCTTTGAAACTCTCTGCACTTGACAGAGATTTGAAACAAATATCTCACAAACCAAGAGGTCGTTCACACACACACACACTTCACTGTTAGTTGCAATGAAATAATCGTTCCCTTCAAACAGGGCGTTCAACCGCTGCATCCCCATGCGCGCAGACCTCATCTCTCTTCATCAGAGGAGGAACCCTCTCTTTCCATTGATGATTTTAATATACTCTCAGGTGTTATAGCAACTTTTTTTTTCCTTCTTCCGTGACGCAAAGCAGCAAATGAACTCGAGGAACATGATGAAGCAACCCATGGAGCACATCAAGAGACCAATGAACGCATTCATGGTGTGGTCGCGAGGTCAGAGAAGGCAGATGTCACTGGAGAACCCAAAGATGCACAACTCTGAGATCAGCAAGAGACTCGGTGCCGCGTGGAAGTTGCTCTCCGAGTCCGAAAAAAGACCTTACATCGACGAGGCCAAAAGACTTCGCGCCCAACACATGAGAGAGCATCCAGATTACAAATACCGACCGAGACGCAAACCCAAAGGACTGTTGAGGAAGGACGGTCTGTTGTCTTTTGCGCTTCACGGCGAGCGAGACTTTCAAAGCATCTCAACTTTGACCAAACCACGAGCTCTCCATTCAGCTGCGCCCATGCAACATCCTTTCATTGAGCCGAGCCGACCCAATACCCCTGCTTTCCAACACGAAAAACCTGCTTTAACTCCTGGCTCGTTGTTTTTTTCTCCAGCTTTAGGCTATCAGAGTGGACACAGGTCCATCGGGACTCTGGGATGCCCTGGTCAGTACGCGCACACCCACCTATCACCTGCAAACCCGGATACCTGCTGCCCTGTAACTGTTCGCCCTGGTCTTCTTCCAGTCTCACACCTCCACTTGCCTACATAGTGTTTCCAGGTATGAGCAAGACTGCAGTGAACTCTCCAGCGCTGTGACTCACTTACTAATATGCGATTAATATCGTGGAACGTGTTTTAAGTGAGAGGACGACTGGTGTTTTCCCTTTTTTTTTAACTTTAAGTGCAGCTTTAATAGGATAAATGTTCATTAAAAGTTGACAACACTTTGATTGTTATGAATAATAATACCGAGCCTACTATTTAGTTAGTTAGACTAAATAGTTTTGGAATTCCACATTTGTTTTCGCATTGATTTATGAAGGAGATTTGGCATTAGGCTATTGTAATAATTATAAATGATACAATTAGGCTACTTAATGCTTCATCAAAGATGAATTTTAACACAATCAAGTGCCAGACATCACGTGATGATTTGAACAGGGTCATTTGTGGATTGAAATTTTTATATGAATGAAATTGCAGTGAAAGAGTCTTTCATAGACATTTTCTACAGTCTAAAATGCCAAAACAACAACAGAAACATATAGGCCCTTTATAATAAAAAAAAATGAGTGTTACTTTCACAAAGTGTTTGTAGTTCACTGTGATCTCAGAAAGAGGTGGAGACAGAAGAACACGTCCTGCTACATGGTGACTACTGTCAAAGCATTAGATCTGCCCATTTCATAAAATTTCATCAGCTATCACCAAATTTTATGGCGTATTTAATATTGATCACAACAGCAGCAAAATATGTAACAGCTTACCACAAACTAAGAGAGTCACAGAGCGGACAAAACTAAAGTCAGAAATATTCTTATCTCCACTGAATGTAGTTACAAATGTATAAAGTATTTTATTTATTTATTTATACGTTGTCTTAATTATTTTTTGCTATTTCATGTTTATAAAAAATATAGTCATGACTATTTATTTACTTATTTATTGATTATTTGTTAATTGCTTATGTAATGGCTAATGCTTTGGTAATACTCTAAAGTCATGCCAATAAAGTGCATTTGAATGGAATTGAATTGATTAATTTACAACAACTTCGAACCCGGCTCAACCAATCATAATCAAGGAGCGGAACTATCCATTTTATAAACTCAGTTATACAGCCAAGCCAACACTGGACTGACTCATTAGAATTTTCTTGTTAATGTTTACTTATTGAATTGTAAAATGTCTTAATTTCACTGCTGTCTTTATTTGATTATTGGTTATTGATATGGTCATATATGAGTCCTGAATTATGTTCAGGCAACAATCCTCTAGTCAAAAGCTGTTATTGAAATTCTAAAGGAAAAAGACATTGTATCAATAAAAAAACTTTTCAAATGTAAATGTTTGTCTGTTCTGTTTTTTTGCATTGTGCAGATTTGTATTTGTGCGTTTGCCATTGTTTTTATTGTTGTTGTTTTTTTTTATCCCATATCCTGAAATTATTTTCACATTATTTCTTGTCTCTGTCCTTCATCTGTCCTCTGCCCCTGTCCATTATAACACATTTATATGTGTTCCAGTGTTGGGGAAAGTTACTTTTAAAAGTGATACATTACAGTATCAGGTTACTCCTTAAAAAAAGTAACTAATTGCATTGCGTCAATGTGTTACATTACTTTTGCGTTAGTTAAAGCCTGGGCTGGGCTTGTTTGTTTGTTTTTTAATATCAATAAATAAACTTGATTTTTGGCAAAATTAAATTTAATATAGTTAATTATTACAATTCACTGTTTTTATTAAATTTGTGGAATAATGAATGTTTTTAAGTGAGTAAATGAATGTTCACATTCAGTCTAGAGCAACAATAAGCATCATGTTCACACCACCTCTGCACTTTATTTCTCTCAACATGATGACAGGAGAGCTGTCAGTCAATGCATTTGGAAAAGTAACTTACGTTACATATTTGAAAAAATAACTTAGATATTTTGTTGAAAATTGAAAAAGTTATACATTACTTTACTAGTTACTTGGAAAAGTAATCTGATTACATAACTCCAGTCACCCCCAACACTGATAATGTCCATCTTAGTCTTGTCATATTCTTAACTGTGAATTTCTTGTATTTACCTTTCAACAGAAAATGCTGCTTGTGTCTGGAACAATCCAAATGAATAACTACACTCTAAGGTTCTTTACATGTAGTGGTTGTTTGTGCTAGAGTTTAGGGTTATTTATTCCCGCCTTTTTGTGTTTTTCAAATCTGTAAGTGTCAAAGTCAGATTATTATTGGTTTTCTGGAGCTCAGCCATCCAACTAAAGACTGTCAACGCACTCTTAAAGGATTTCTTTCTTAAAAGGCTTGTAAATCATGTCTTTTTCTCTTTGTAGTTTAACAGAACATGCAGGAGTGACCAGCTCTGTTCAGTTAAGGAAACTTCTCTCTTCTTCTCCGCTGAGTAAGTAGCAGAGAAATTGAATTCATGACCCATATTGTCATATATATATATATATATATATATATATATATATATTTTAATTATTAGGCTTCTTGGGTAACAAAAAACAAAGAAACAAACAAGCATATCCCATGACTTTATATCACCTTTCCTTTTAACACTGTAAAGGGCTCATAACGATTTGTGCTACTATTGGCCTTCACAAACACAATTATTTATAAATAAACAAATGGAGGAGACAGACTGTAACTCTAAACTCAATAGTGTATTTCAGATGCTGTCACATCCTACAACCTCATCATCTGCAGAGAGAAAACGGCATGCAATTACACCAATATGAGGGACATTATCGAGGATTGTGAAGATATTTCACTGGAACTTTGTCTTCATAAGGCATACATCTATTTTCTGTTTCTAGTTCTTCCTTATGTATTTATTCACGTTCAGTGTCAATTGTCATTTACTAATGTATTCAGCTCATAACTGTTGTTGTCACATATTTTTGCTATAATTTCACATAAATAAAAGTACATAATTGACTCTACATGATGTTTTTTTACGTAAACCCTCTTAGAGGCTACAAGACATTACAAGACCAGGCCGGTAACAACAACTAATAATAATAATATTAATGATAATAATATTAATAATATAAAGATAATAATATACTAATATTAATGAAAAGAATTGATTGTTAAAGAGGTTATTTATAACACCATTAAGGTCCTATATAGCACTTTCAAAGCAGGGTTCTTCATGGAACTTTATAAAAAGTGTTCTATTTAGCACCAAAAAGGCTTCTGCTATTGTTACAAGCCGAAGAACCCTAATTTGGAGGTTTAGAACCATTTTCTTTAGAGTGTATAATAAACCAGCTGCCACTGCATAATAATACGCACAATGAAGGTGTTCACTGCTTTTTCATAATTGTATTGGATAATAGACCTTATCACGTGCATCTTCAAAATTAAATGCTATAGATCATTTTTAAACTATTGATCATTTCATTTATAATGACTCATGTTTTTGTTTTCTGTCCTGACAAATGTAGTTAATTACTCATTGCTATCAGATTATTTTCATCATTTGCTGATTCTTCATGTATCAGTATTAAAGTACTGATACTAGTGAGGAACAATCAGAGGTGAAGAAAAAGTAACGCAGACTTGAATTAAATGTTTACTCACTCAGAACAAAATGATCTAACAATTAGGTGAGCGTTTTAAGGCCTGTCTGAACTATTCTTAGATATTACACATCAAGTGACCTCAGGTATAATTTGTGTTTGCTAATGATCAAACAGATGGCACTTATGATAATTAAAATCCTCCTTTTATGTTTCTGTTAGAAGTAGGTGGAACTGTGACCTCTCAAAGTTTGTCATGAGCAGCACCTTATGAGTGTGCATGTGAGTCTTCACACTTTAAAAAGCAGTCTCACCAAATCCATCCTCAGTTCATCTCAACGCTCAACATCGGCTTCACCAGATCTTGAACCGAGAAACGAAGACAGAAGCAGAATGCAGAGTGCCAACGCGCTACAAAGCACAGGTTGTGTATCAGGAGCCAATGCGCTGCAAACCACAGGTTTTGTATCAGGAGCAATTGGTATGGCTGGAGTTTTTGCAGCCACACTTATGGATGTCTGGTGCGGCAGAACCCAGCAGGAGCAGCATGTAGCTTCCATCTACACTTATAAGGGCCTGTGGAAGGATTGTGAGGTGTCCAGCTCTGGATTCCAACCTCCAGAATGCCAACCTCTCTACAGCCATCTGAACTACTCAGGTTGGTTGAGATAGTGATTTTCTACAAACTGGATTTTTTTTTTTTAACTCAAAATGGACATTAAAATTTATTTCTGAACCTCTCACTGAAGCTAAAATATGCCAGTGGTGTTGCTCATTTTTCACCAAATATTTTGTTTTGTGTGCACTGTTCATAAACTGCTGGAAGGAAAATGATTTCCAATAAGAAGTTATATAAATACACTCTTTTTTGTCTCTGATTTTGTTTTCATCTGTTATAGTCCACACTTGAATAACAGGTAGAAATCAAACGAAAAGCACTGACTCGAAGGCACTCATGACCCTCTATCTTGTTTTTTCCTTTTTCCTGTATGTTTTTCTTTTTCAGGAGTCCTTCAGGCTATAAGAGCTTTGATGATAGTAGCATTTTTAGTGAGTCTGATCGCAGTGTTCATCGGATTCTTCTGCCTGAAGTGTCTCAAAATGAGAACTATGGTGCCATCGACCAGGGCCAAACTGATACTAAGCGCAGGGATCTTGTTTATCATTGCTGGTAAACAAAAGCTTATTCATTATTCACTAATTAAAGTAACTAAACCCCACTGATCTTTCAGTTATTAATTTCTATTAGGTTTACAGATGTACTATTACTATTGTTATAACAACAATTCCCATTGTAATGCACAAGATCCAGATGATCTTTGTTCTTTTCAGGCATTTGCGGTATTTCTGGAGCATCAGTGTATGCTGATCAAATTGTGCCTAGTTTCATGATGACCCAAAACAATCAAAAGCAAGGAGAGCAGGGAGGGATACACTGTGGAAATGGCGTGGGCACAGGACAAATTGATTCATTTGCTTCCAGGTAAGATGAAAAACCATTGATTTTCCACTGGCAAATCTTCAATGGTGTTATGTGCTGATTGCATCACTTTCTGTTTTCTCCATTTTTGTTTTGAATGGTCAGGTACACATTTGGTCCCGCCCTCTATATAGCCTGGGTAGGAGGAGCTTTGTTACTTCTGGCAGGAATTTTGAAATGCATTGCATTCAAAGTAATGCCAACGTAAGTAACTGCATTTGAAATTGCAAGACCTTAAATATTAGATCTATTTATGTATGTAAATATACATTCTGTGACATATTAAGTTGAAAAGTTCACAGTTAGTAAACTAACTAGCATGTTCTATTTTAGCAACACTGATAAGAGAGAAGCGTATATTTACAACGCCCCAGCCCAATGCAGGCCAGAAGATGAAGAGTTCCAACTCCAGAGAGTGAGAAGAGAACATTAAAAATATTTAATGTTTTAATGTCATTAAAATAATAATGTCAGACCTATATAATGCTTTGCACTAATGGGTAATGGGCACTAGAGGGGTGCTGTTTTCGATAATAGTAAAAACTGTATTCACTAATGTCTCTATTGAAAAGTCTTAATTGTATAATTGGGTAAACTTGATCAGATAAGGTTGGAATGTCACAGGTGTTTAAGATTCAACAGACAATCACTGTAAATCATTTTCTGTTTAGAATTATAATAAACTTTTGCCACAACTGTACTTGACATGTAGCAGCTGAATTGTTTGGCCTATATTTCGGGAAAAAAAAAAATTCTTCAGACTGGAGAAGGGAGAAAAGGAGTTTATAGTTTTTATATAGCTAATTAAAAACAACCAACTAACCCAACTGTTAAAAGACAACAATGCAGTGAAAGAATTAAAGACAGAGACAAACACTTTTCTCATTCATTCCTGAATTTACAATTTTGACAATCCATTTACATTTCATCTGATTTCATGTGAGAGCAATCTTATTTTTAGTAAAATAAAGAATTTATGACATTGAAGACTTAAAATATTGAACATCAAAATTCCAACATATAATATTTTTTCAATGCAAAAGAAAATAGCTTTTTGTCATTCAATTTCACATTCAACTTGTTTGCTGCAAATTTTCCATACAGTGAGTGCCGTTAAACCAAGAACATCTTTACAACAGACAATCAATAAATGGCAGAGGAACTTGGATTCTTTACAACATAGTGTTAAATGTGCCAGGAATCCTTCAAAACAACCTTAAAAAAGGCCATCAAATATACCAAGAAAAACACTGCTCTCATTGGTGACTTCCTCTGTGTGCTCCCTGCAATTATCAAGCAGTGTTAACGTAGTAAACTGATAATATGATAATTAATTAATATGATAATTATTTCTAGAAATACCTGTTAACAGGAGTGTTTTCCTTTAGAGCCTCATCTGTCCTTGAAAAGAAATCAAAACTTCTTTGGACTGAAGGTGTTTTGGCTCCACTCTGGTTTGAGAGGGAGTTCATACTAACTCCTGCCTGTGAAATTAATTATAAAACTAGCTATTTTTGACTGAAACTTATTTGTCATTGTTTTGAGGGAAATATTAAAAGTATTTATGTATACATACAGTCTGAGGTGTAACAGCCATTGGTTGGATCCTGAAAAAAAGTAATCCTATTTTTAGAGGCAGTAGGCCAAAAGTAAATGATTTTTCAATAGATACAACATCTATGCCAGCTGAACTGAAACATCCGAATGAAGAGGAAAAAAGTCTCCTTTCAGTTACCTTTGTTGCAAAACTTGCAAGGTTTGGCCAGGACATTGTGAGGCTGAAGCCCCACCCCCCAAAAACATAAAGAAAATATTAGCAATTAAAATTTCATAGATTTACAAAATTTTACTAATATCTGACATACAAAAAAACATAAAATGCAAAAAATAAGACTAAAATGAGCTCAACAAACAAACCGAAATTTGTAGGTTGATCATGGTCTGTCATCAGGTTACATATTTGGGATTCACAGCACACCTCACTAGCATCAACAAGGTTACCATCATCAAAATCATCCCAATCATTCAATCCCAGGTCAAAGGTCACATCCAGGGAGCCAGACCAGTGGTCATCAACATCAGTACAGTGGTCTGGGTTTGCATGGGTAGAATAAACAGTGGTTTCTTTAGGAATGACTCTGTGCACCTGTCCATCGTTGTGTGGCTCATGCTGACTGTATATCAAAACCCCTAAAAATATGATGGTATTATTATTATTATTAATATGAACATATGAACATATTGAGGCAAACGCCATAAGTTCTAAAGTACCATACTTTGAGGCAAAGCAGAAGGTTGAGGACAATCTAATGCTGGGTCTCCAATTTCAGAATAAAAGTCTCCCAGCTCATCATTGAAATCTGTAGATAATTTGACAGTGGAAACATTCAAGTTCTAAGATGTCTTTTTAAACTCTAACCTAACTGCAGTATTTTCTGTCAACAAATTTTTAGTATATGTGAATGAAAGTAAACATACCCTCATGGTATTTCTCAAATGATGAATTCTTGTGTGGAGTGATAAAATTGGCCTCTAACTCCTTGATCTCATATGTATTTTGAGTGTAACACTGACCTCCCTCAAACCTTAAATAAATAAATACAATCTCAACAATGACAACTTCATCAACAATTATAGGACAACTTTTGTTGGCAGCAGAAAATCAAAATACTTCTTGGCAGCAGGCAGTGTGTCTTTGGCTTTGTATGAGAACTGCTGCACATTTACAGCTGCTGTCCCCTTATTCATCATCATCTAAAGGGAAACTCAACAAAATTGGATTGAGACTTTGACATAATACAGTACATCATACAAAAATAAATATCCAATTATTGAAGTGTACTATTATCAGACTATAATGAATCATATTTTCTGACAATTATGTACATATAACTGAATTCTGACCTTCAAACGTTTTACAGGAGTCTCACAGAGTCTCTCATTCCTCATTTTAAGGTTGTTAAGGTATGAGGTGACACTAGACTGAGCCCTTTTCGTGACTCCAACTTTGCCTAAAAGGGACACTTGGTGAATCAAGCAGCACAGATAATGACAGCACAATCCAGGATCATCTAGAATCTCTCATACTCACAGCACTCGTGCCCACAGAGCTCCTTGTTTTTGCAGAGATGATGGCACTGTCTCTTAACTGTGTTTGGAGTAACTTGATCCATGAAGAAAATATCTACATCAAGTTAAACATAATCTTTGAAAGTGTCAGTGTTTGGGCCAAAAGCATATAGTTGATTTAGTTTCAGCAGATTTACCAGATCTTTTGTATTAATATTCATCTCAGGGGATCACAAGTGGTCACAGAAGATGTCTTTGAGATGCATGTTACAACCACGCACAATCGTTAATGTATATCACCTGCCTGGTTGTGAGCTGAATCCAAATACCATGTATAACTAAGGAAAATGATTTTCACAAGAAGTCACAAATTCCAGTTCACATGCATTGTAACCGGTGCTGCGGAAAGTTACTTTTAAGAGTAATGCATTACATTGCGGTCAAGGAGAGAGAATGAGCAAGAGGGAGATTTGAAAAACAAACAACAACAAAAAAACAGGCGTCATTGCTATTGCAGTCGCTTTGCCTGCCAGCAGCGTACAGGCCGGGGTTCGACTCGGAGCAAGGTGGTTAGGCTTGGAGTATGAGTTTTGGAGGTGGAGCAATGAAAAGAGGGGTGGGTATTTTTGTAATTTAATATAGTTAATTATTACAGGTTTGTTTCAGTGATTGTATTTCACAGTTTTTATTCATTTCGAGGAATACTGAAAGTTTTTGTGCAAGTGAGATGAGTAAATGAATGTTCACATTTAGTCTAGAGCTACAATTAGCATCATGTTCACACAGCACACACCACACCTCTGTGTGTTATTTCTCTCAACATGGGGACAGGAGAGCTGTAAATGTGAAAAAGTAACTTAAGCTACTTTACTTGTAATGCGTTACCCCCAACTCTGATTGTAACTACCTGAGGTCTGATAAATTTGTTGTTGTCAAGAAGTCTGACCTTTGTTTGAAGAAGAGGGAGTTGTTGATGTGGGGCCTTCTCTCTTCGCAGTGTCGAGAATGCTCTGCACGCTCCATGTAGGTCTCTCACTGACGCAGGACTCGGCTCCAAACATCTTTGCTCCTGAGTAGTAGGCGCTGTACTCCTGCTGTACGTCCAGACCCACTACACAATCAACAATTATTAATTATTCTAAAATCACAGATCACACTACATGTAGATTATTATCCAAAACAAAAATTTCATATTTTATTTAATGACAATATGCTATAGCCACTGACCATATTCAGAGCTGATCAAATGAATGCGGAGCTCCTCGCCCTTAGGCGTTCTTGTCACCTCGATTCTCTTTGACCAGCTCCCAGACCTCAAGAGCAATGTGTCCCTGGAAAAACAAATTATGCATCTCTTACATATTTTACATTTTTTAAAGATAACTTGCCAATGATTATTAAATCAGATAGATCTTACATGATTTTCTGCTGGAAAACTACATTATTGTCACAGTCCCCGATAATGAGAGTAACATAATGGTGGTCTGGTCCTGTCCGTTTCGACGCTAACTCCTTGAAATTCTGCAAGTTCACTGTGACCACAATCTCAGCTGCGTACAGACTGTATCGAGGAATCTAGAAAAATATGATTGATGAATTTGTCAATTTTCAAATTAAAATTGGTATGAAAATGTGTGCAATGAAGTATATGCAAAAATATATATTTTGTGTATTCTAGGCCCTGTTGCTATTTTTATGGACATATTTTTCATCAAATTTCACATCTTTTTGCCAATTTTGTAAAAGTACAAATATTTCATGTAGTCTCTCAACTAGTTTTAGCTCAAAAGGCTATTTAATATAATTTTATATGGATAATAACAGGTTGCCAGCTTTCCACTTTACAAAACTTTATTCCATGTCAACTAGCCAAGAACGAAACTGCAATGTTATCATATACACAGATTACCTGTTCCAAACTAACTTCATATTTTGGAAGTTTGCTGACAGCTTCCTTAATCTGGTTCCCAAATGGAGGGTGTCGGTTCAGAATCTGGCAAACAAACAAACAAATAAATATGTGTCAGTACTGTAATAACAGAAAGGGACACAATGACATCATCATGAATAAATCTATATCTCAACTTCTAAACAATTATCAAGGATATTTTGGCTTACTAGCTCTAGTTCTCTGGGACTCTTCTGCTCAATTTTGCTGAATGTTGTAAGCCCTGCATTCACCATAGCAGTAGCGAGTGTTAATCCTAGAAAAGAAGACCCCAAATATAAAAACACATGCATCCGTCACAACAAATACATTACATTTTAATCAAAAGGTTCCATTTATTCACTTTTGTCTCAATATACAATGACACCACTTATCCTTTTTTACTAATGATATATAAACTTTTAGATGTGCTGCCTGACCTATCCTCTCAAGCTGTCTGGAGACGTAAGGCGAGTTCTCCCACAGTTTAGCTCGAAAACATTTGGCAAGAATTAAAGAGTTGAGTTGAGCAGAAAAATTCGATTTGGAGTGATGACTGAGAAACTCAGTCAGATCTGGCAGAGATCAAAAGCAGGATTTTATGCTAAGTAAAAAGTTGCAAGAAAGAATCGCACATTTGCAATTTCATGGACATGTCATCAGACAGACAGAATAAACACATAAAGAGAGACATTACACAAAATAACATAAGTAACATACATCTGCTGACACGATTTCCATTTCTGAATATTTTTCCAGTGTCCTGAATGAGCCCAAACTCCTGAATGGGGATGCAGCCAAGCTGAGCTTGAATCAGACTAGGATGAGATTATAATTGCATGCATAAATAAAAAAATAAAATAAACAAATATGCAGACCATACGATAAAAGTGGTAAAATTGCACAGTCAAACAGTAATAGCAAGCAAGACCTTACCAATTCACTTTCATGTCATTACTTTTGATCTTTCCTTCCATAGGAAACCTAAAAATAAAATATTACAGCTGACATGCTTTGGTCCACCTGTATACAGTACATTAACTCTGAGGATTAGGTATTTAAAGACAACTTTGACCTGATGGTTGTTCTGTTCTTATCCTTGTTCAACATGTTCAAGGTTTTCTTCTCATTTACTCTCAATTGCACATCACTAAATTCCTTGCCCTTCGATATCATTTCAATCTATAAAGTGAGAAAAATATATCATTATGGCCTGTTTTCACAAAAAGGGCTTAGATCAAACCAGGGTTAGGCTTTAGTTCAATTAAGATACTTAAGTTACTTTTGCAAACATGCCTTAGAAAAAAAAAAGTACTGGTGTTCATCTTGAGAAAAAAACAATGGTACTGGCATATTTTAAATATTTAGTCAATAATTTATTCCTTAAAACTCATCTTTGATTACCAAAATTACATATTTAAACATTTTCCCAGAAAAATAAAATAATAATTTATTAATAATTAATTAATTAATAATTTAATTATTAAGAAATAATTTCTTCATGCCTTAAAATAGCTTGAATGTAACTCTACAGCCTTGCTTCATTTAGTATACACAGATCCATGAATATCCACTCAATTACACAAGCTCAGAATACCTGATCCACTTGGTCTTTACTGTAGTAAATTCTGCACAATCACAAGTGGAACTACTGGTTTAATTTGAACCAGAAACTCGTTCAGAAGATTTGGAAGAGCGAATTATACCGGCTCGTCAACAAGTCGATCAGAACGGTAGAATTGTTTTATCTATTCCTCTCTAAAGGTAATTGATATGATTAGCCTTTGGCTTGCCTACATTATCAAACAGCTAATAATGTGTTGCTAATGTTACACAAACCATGTTCATTAGAGAAAGGCATATTGTTCATCATAACATTTTAATATACATCATAATTCATCCGCTATATTGCTAAATGTACCCAATTTTTCATATCAACAGAAAAATATAGAGGATAACCTGGTTTCTCTTGAGACCCCCCTGCTTTGCAGCATAGTTAAATGATATGCTAAAGCATGTTTATTATATATATATATATTATATACATGTTTGTGGCGTAGAGGGGATTGTTTACAACATGTATGTAACCTAGAGAACAGGTACGATTTCAAACCCCGTTTTTGAGACCGTCTTTTCTAAACTGGAGTTTTAAGAAGAAAATACTCATGGTGTTGACTGATAAATTTGCACATGGATCATCTTAAAGCATATTTTCACCACAGGGGGTATTTAAGATATGTCAGTGCAAGTTGTTTTTCAGTTAAAACAGCTCTAACATGCATTTATTCTGGGACTAGACTTGTCTGTGAAACCAGGGGCGTATGTTGTTCTGACGAAGTAAATAACAATGGATCAGGAAATGCTGGAAGAACAACAATGATTTTCTTACCAACTCGGGTAATGTCTCTGTTCCAGTCACCCTACTGAACTGTTTCACAGTCTCAAAGGCAACACAGTACCTGGCCATGAGTTTTCCAGTCTCTGTGTGTGAACATTTAATTAATATGGCCAAATCAAAGTCAACATTGGTAGTCATTAAAATACTGATAAAAAGGGAAACAGAGAATTATATAATCTTTTATATTTTTAAAGGGAAAAAGAACAATATCAGTAACCTGTGGGCTTGATGTTAATGTCGTCATCCATGGTGATCAGGTTAAAAGAAGCCAAAGAGTTGAGGTTCTTCAAGCAAAGTTCTGAAACACACATGTATTCTCACCATAAGTTCCTCAGTCTAGTAGGTTAAATAATTATCAATGCATTCACTGATTTAAAGCAACTAATCATTTTTTCATACCTTGTAATTTAGTCTCAATTCCACATTTGTCAAGCTCAGGGGGAAAACCTTTGACAAAATATCAGACTAATAAAAAACAGCTAGTAGCATTTGATGTTTATAACTTTAGAGTGGTCAATGTTTTGGATTTACCGTAGTGTTTGGGATTTTTCAGAGCACGGATGTACAGGAAAGTGGAGCGGATCCAGTCTAGAGCCATGTTCACATCAGATATGGTGTGGAGAACTATCTCTGCATTCAAGTGCTCCACCAAGTTTGTATGCAAACTAAAATTGTCATTCTTTTGTACTCATCATTTACATAGATAACACATAAATAAACCAACCTATATCATGTGTTTAAGGAATATAAAAATTCCTCTAAGACTGAACAAAATGTGTTTTAGATGGTATATACCTGCTCTCTATGCTGTCTACACCACTTAAGAAATGTGTGTATTTGTCCTTTGTCTGAGACCGGGTCATGATCACTGCAGTTGCTGTCGTATCAAACTAAATAAAAACCAAAGCCAGGATGTGCTGTTGTCTCGATCACAATACTATACAGCTCTATGTTTCCATTGCCACTTGAGATTTAGCCAAAGTGCTTGACTTCATATGAAGCTGTTAATTATTTTATAATTAATATATGCATGTTTTTGTAAATTGTTTTGATAGATATGTGCCTTCCAGTTGAATAAAATATGATTAATTCATTTTTAGATTATTATTACAACCTGTACTCATAAAGATTTCTAAGCCAGGAGAGAACTCCTGAAGTTTCAGCAAGTCATGCTCGGAATTTTGTTAGCTGTACCTGTGGTCTGCCAGCTCTCCCAATCATCTGTAACAGGTCAGCTTCACTGTACTCCTCACATGCACCACCAACATAGTGCAATGTGGATTTGATTACCACAAGGTGGGCTGGCAAATTCACACCCATGGCTAGGGTGCTGGTTGTGACTAAAGAAGATTAAAAAAAAAGAAGTTTTTCCTACATATGCTTTTGTTTAATAATACATTATGTACTGTATTATGAATCTAAAGTAAATGAGTGAAAACATATTTGCAGAACTTACATAACACTGGCAAGTCACCCACGGTAAATGCTTCTTCAATCAATTTCCTGTCTGAAACATCCATGCCAGCATGGTGATATCCAATGCCACAAATGAATAGATCTAGAAAATTGTTTAGTTTACCTTTATAAAACAGTGACCAATGTATCCATCAATGTCATACAGGAGAAGAAATCTCATTAACGTACACACCTCTGAGTTTGGCATCAAGCAGAGAGGTTGCATAGTTCATCAGTCTATGAAAAAGATAACGAGTTAAACTAAGAGATGTCTACCTCTCAAGAGTAATCTTAAAGTACATTTAATATCTAGCAAAACATCTGTGGTAGTTCAACAACAACATGCTCAAATGTGCATTTTTATCAGGAATGTCCAAACTCAGTACTGAAGGGCCACTGCCCAGCAGAATTTAGCTCCAACTTGCCTCAACACAACTGCCTGGAAGTTTCTAGCATGCCTAGGAAGACCCTGATTAACTGGTTCAGGTGTGTTTAATTGGGACTACAGCTAAACTCTGCAGGAGATTGGCCATTGAGGGGCAGGACTGGTCACCCCTGAGGCCTGTTGCATGAAGTTAGCTGAACAAAAGTTTCAGAGTAGGTTTGGAGTTGACAAATCTATATAAATCCAACCTGATTTAGATCAGGTTCAACGGGCTCACAACGCTCAGTATAAACGTTAGGCTTGTTCGAGATGAACAACACTAGCCTGCCACCGGCTGGCGAGATCTGCCGGTTGCAGGCGGGGGAGGAGTACAGAGATGGCCATCAGGTGGGACACTTTGTGCTTTCCTTAATGTGTTGAAGCAACGTCATTCGTGGCAGAGCACACCTTTACTAGAAAGCATAATCTTAATCTTTGATAATATTTTGTATTTTATTTGAATATCAGATATTCAGTATCAAGACTGGTTAAATACAGGAACTTGTCCAAGAAAAAAACACGCAACACACGTCGTCCTTGTCATCACAGAATCTGAACCATGAGAATAAAGTGGATTGTCATCAAGGCTTTCGCAGCCGATTTTGAGCAAATGCAGTGCCTGACTTAGGCGGCTGGTCTCGTTTTGCTCTTGCGGTACTTTTGATGGCATATGTGGCTGCAGTGCCTATAAAAGTCGGACAAATTTTCTAACCAGAATGATTTGCTTTTGTCAGGCGGCAGCTGATCTTTGTAGCACTGCATGAAGTTAAACAAGCCTGTTCTCTGTCAACTCAGGTTTAATCCAGAGTTTGCGATAAACTCTGAAGCGTGTGCACCTGAAAGTGTATAAATATACATAATTATTATTCATATAATATAATATAATAAAAAATAAGCAGCAAAAGATGGCCGATTTTGTCTCAAATTCTTTCACTTCTAAACTGCTTTAATTTGGAGAGAGAGTTACAGGGTCAGTGGCTTTATTGCATCAGATATGTGTCACTTTACTCACAGCTGATTGGTCCAGTTTTGGTTTGCGATCTCTAACCCAGAATAAAACCTGCTCCGAAGCAGATTCGCTGTGTATTGTAAGTTACCATAGAGATGAACACCGTTAATAACCAATCCACCTTCTTGAGCCCGAAAAAACAGTTTGCTCAAACTATTCTCAAGCTTACCAGGGTACCAACTGAAACCAGCTTCATGCAACAGGCCATTGATTTATATTGATGTATATGTAACTTTAATCTCGAGACCCAAATTGATATAGGATCTAAGTGGCAATGTTTTATTCATTTCAAAATGGAAATGTATATTTACGGCCTATGTACTGTGACTAGTACCTTCGTTTGTGGTCAATGCTCATAATGAACCTGGCATCCTTGGCAAGCACAGCAGCAGACTGTTGAACTCCTTTTCTTGTGGAGCAAAACTGTTAATTTGAAACAAATGTATTGCATCATTTTTTTATTTTAAAATTACACAACCCAACACATTTGCATTCACAAAGGTTCCCTTACCACAAGGGTTGGTTTTTGATCAGAGTAGGTCTGAATAATGTTGGAAATCTTGTAGTTGAGAGAAAGATCAAACTTAAATTCATTCTGATTATTTCCGCAGGGGAACCCAAGCACCACTTTCCTCAGTTTAACTGGCCTGTGACTATCATCCATCTCCAGACAAGTGGCAGGCCCTAACTCATCCGAAAGCCATTCAGATAGCTTCAAAATTGTAGAGAACAGCACATGAATAATCTAAATTAACCTGAACACAGATTCATTTGAATGACTTTGGAGCTTCATGAAACTACGTACGTCGCAGATGTTTGGGATGGTAGCTGAAGCAGCCACAAATCTCACGGATGCTTTTGATTCTGTATTTACAGCCAGGTGATACGAGTGCATGGTTTTCATTCTGCTGACCACAACCTCAAGAGTGGCTCCACGGGTTTTGTCTTTCACCACATGTACCTAGAGAGGGTATACAGACAAAAATGTCACTGATTAATGAACAAAACACTGCCATCTATTTTCAAATGTTGCTATTAACGATCACGTGGGAGTAAATAAATCGAACCTCATCAATGAGGAACAGACGAACAGATGGCAGTAAACAGTTATCCTTCCACCTCCTTGTCATGCTGTCCCATTTTTCCTTTGAAGGGGAAAAAAAACTTTCAGACCTGTTGGAAAGATGCTTGATGTTTAGACTGTACCAAATGTGGCAACATACTGGAGTTGTAAAGATAAGATGAGCATCCTGGATTTCAAAAATGTCATCAATCTCTGTGTCTCCGGTTAACTCTTTGCAGTTTAGTCCAAGAGGTCCAAACTTCTGCTTCCAGTTTTCATATCTTTGACTGCAAAGAGCCTTAATTGGTGCCACTAAAGCATAAACCAAAAAATGTCAAATAGTATTTGTTATAAATTACTGAATAAAAAATGCCTAGTTTATAAACCAATAAAGCTTAAATAATAATAATTATAGTTTGTAACTCACTGTACACAGCTCTGACATTGTGCCAGGGCTCTGAAGACTCAATCAGTAGTCGAACAATGGCCAGCTCAAAAAGCACAGTTTTCCCAGAGCCAGTAGGAGCACAGGCAACAAAATTTTTATCATTATACAGAACCTGAAATAGAGCAATAATCTGAAACACACTGTGTTCTTATGAACTTTACATAATATAGATATAAATGCTGGAGACTTACATCATCCAATGCCCGGGACTGCACATAGTTAAAGTAAGGGAATTCTTTAAACACACTTCTGAATTTAGCAGCTATGCATATATCAAGGAAAACAATGAACATGACAATAAATACATCATTCACAGTCCAAAGGTATAAATGTCCATTAAAGAAGACTCACAGGAATTATTTAAAGGCATAGTTCAGCCCAAAAACGCACGTTCAAGTTGTTCCTAACCTGTATGAACACAAAAGATATTTTGAAGAATGTTGGTAACCAAACAGTTGATGGACCCCGTTGACTTCCATAGTAGGAAAAAAAAAATACTATGGAAGACAGTGGGGTCCATAAACTGTTTGGTTACCAACATTCTTCAAAATATCTTCTTTTGTGTTCAGCAGAAGAAAGAAATTCATACAGGATAGGAAAAACTTGAGGGTGAGTAAATGATTTTCATTTTTGGGTGAACTATTCCTTTAAAGTCCCCATGAAATCAGAGTTTTCCTTCCTGTGTTAATAAATTTCCTATTGCAACAGGAACTTTGGGTGGGACGTAAAGTACTTATCCTGGTTAATTGGACAAAAATCTGTGTAGTGCAACATGAATCACCAAAGTTTTTTTTGATCCGTACTCCCAAATGAATTTTTTTTCTTTTTTTTTTAATGTTTATATCGTGTAAAAGTTAATTTTATCAGCTAATTTTATACTAGCATTTAGCTCAACGCTAATGAACATGGACTAAGAGACACAAAACTCTGATTTTGACTTCATGAGCTTCTAAATAGAATTAAAATTAATTTCTTATCAACTGGGTTGAACGGAGGAGGATACGAATTTCAGAGACTGAGCGAAGCGCTCCTTTTCCAGATGACCCTTTAAAAAAAAAAGCATCAATATTAGAAACTGGAGCAATATTCAGTCTAACACTGAGATTTTTTTATATTTTTTACATATGCCATAAAAGACTGCATATTTTACTCAATAAAACCATAAAAAGAATTAACTTTAGATAGAATAGCTGGTTAATGTAGTACATTTCTAACAACATGGACTGCTCCACATGAACTAACTCTACGCCATGGCATTCCAGTTAGCTTACAGAGCTAATATAAGACTTATATTACCTTCAAATTCTGCAGGTTTGAAACCCAAATGGAGACTATGGTTTATTTTTGCAGGCACATCACATTTTTGTTCTGTTTGGCCCAAGCCAATAAAGTGACTACAGGTAGCAACAGCGTGTGTAGTCTGTGGTCCGCTGGTTGTCATAGCAACCTGACCAAGGAAACCAGTGTCATTTGTTGTTGACATCATATGATTTAAAATACCATCTTCACCATTCCCCGAGACCCTTGTGGGAGTTTTGAACAACCTAGGTTAACAACAGGGAGATAAATGCAGTTTGTTTACCCACTTATTGTTCTACCTCTATGCCAATATCCATTTTGAACACAAAGAACTGCTTGTTCAAACATCAGCAAATTTTGTTAACTCAATCAAGATGTAGCAAAGGGTACCGAGTCTTGAAGGGAGGAGCACTGGTAGTAGGTAAAGGCCTCGATTCCACAAAACCCGTCATGCTGACAGCCTGATTTCTTTCTTTAGAGGGTTTATGGGTCCACAAAACAGATTCCTCCCGCTCATGTGATTTCACAGTCTGCCCTTGGAAACTTTCGTTAGGATTGTGAAATGGTTTTTGAGCTGGAGCCAGAAATTTCTTTGATCTCTGTGTGTAACCTTCATAAAGTGGAATGAAACAAAAACGTAACAGCCTTTTGTCATTTGAGTCAATGTAGATAGACGTTGTTACTAATATGTCATAAAAGTAATAACCAGTTTCTCTAAATTTATATATATATATATATATATATAATAAACTAAACTAAATTAAACTTAAACTAAAAAGTTTCTGTTGATCTGATGATTAAAAAAATGCACATGATATGCTTCAACAACCCAAACCTTATTTTAGCCTCAATCCAAGCAAGACTCACTAAATGAGGAAACGTTTGCTGCCTCTCCCTGGATGTCTTGTGTTGCAGGTATTTGTGATAATGAGGGTGGAGCATCAAAGATCCAAGAGCCTTCTCCTTGACATAATGGTTTCCTAAGCAGAGACAAATAGACTAATGCTATCATCAAAGTAATAGCCAGTTTCTCGACATGTATTAATTCATTCTTGGATATCTGGCGTGTCTCTAATCATGTAGCATGTGTAAAGGCCTACTCACACTTTATGAATTACTGGCCTGTCATAAAACAGGTTGTCCTGCGACGAAACGCCTTCTTCAGAGTCTAACATCTTGTGGGTGTCATTGACATCCTAAAATAACAACTGATATATAGATTATTGAGATATAAAGCAGTCAGTACGCCTTACAATGAGTTTAGCTGTTAGCCGGCTAGCTAATATTCCTGTGAGTTAATGATTATGAGCTAAGCGAGTAAGCTATTCACTGTTGGTACACTTTATGTGAACATAAATAGTAAAGTGACTATAAACATATATTTCCTGAATTGTATCGAAATAAAACAGCATTTTCTGAGGAGTACTTTGTTCGTCAACTGTCGCTCTCTTGATGGCGGCAATCGAACGCGCGAGCTGTGAACCGTGTGTGAATCGCGCGCAAGGTCACGCATACCATTATTATCGCATTAAACATGGTCGTTTTATTACAGAGGCCAGATAATGTCAACGCGAATAAGGTTCAGCACGCGGTATTTTACAGAATTAAAGCACAGAAAGCCACCATAGCTTAATTAAATGAATAAATGAAACGCCTTTACATTCTTCAGAATGATACTGAAAGCTATCTGACTAGACGTATTTTGGGGAAACACATTTGAAGGAATTTCTTGTTTCAAACTTGAGGTACATATGCATTCATGACTTAACATAAAGCGTTTTACACTGATATACCGTGTTATGAGCGATATTTCATTCAAAATAACTGCTTGGGAGTGCCTTTGTCATTCTTTCTGCTTATCTTCTTCTGTTCACTTTACCGTCAGTACTTCTACTTGCCACCTATTTGGAATAGTCCACTTTTTGTTTGGGGGACATTATTTACGTGACTCATACAACTGGTTGATTTTTTTCCCGAGTGAACATTTACAATATTTTTTTCTTGTGTAAAGTTGTATTATAAATAAACTTTTGCGGTTAGGCAGTGATAATATCAACAATTTTTAAAATACATTTTGTCAAGTTTTTGAAGTCCCCCTCAATGAGGTGCAATGCCTTTGTCTGTGGACCATCGAGCAAATATGGCGGCTTCGCAATAGATGGAAAGCTTGAGCGAGCAAAAATGAAATGATTTCACTTCAGTTTTATTGTCCACAATCGCATCTCCAGAAAGGTAGGCTGAAATGCATTTGCCAACAACATTGAAAGGTGAAACCATCAAAGTGTCCCCAACATCCTGCAAGGGGCAAGTGTTTTTAAGCTTGATGTTGAACATAATGGGCTTTATTGCTACCTTGCTAGCACACTCTCATAGTATGTAGTAACAGTAATGCCTAAACAGAAAGATGTCAGAAAAATATTTCAAGTTATTAATGCACGCAATTCTTTGTGTACACTGCCAGTTTGAATTATTAAAATGTCTGTTTCTGAGTAAATTTATTGCAGGGTTGAAGGCATTTGATGTTTTGTGAACCATTACTTATGCAATATATAGAACTTGATCCACAAAGAGCTTTTCAGGAATTGCATCAGAACAATTGTATATCTTGACAACTGTTAATACTTTTAACATGTTATTTAAACTGTTCATGTGTTATTTATACATGTAGGCATCTGAGAGCATGTGATTTACATACCGTTGTCACATGGAGTGAAGAGATTTCCCCTGCAATCTGTTGATGAGTCTTTGTACAGTATTATCAGGTGTTTTGTATTTTATTCATACAGTGTGTCGCAATGCACATGAGCTATCTGAGTTCCTTCCTATATCTTGTATGCACAGTGTAGTGCCTATAATTGATGTCCCTTTTCCTGCTCAGTATCAGACATAATATATAGTGCATAGTCAATAATGTTGTTATAGTATTATTAAGCTAAAACTCTGCCTAGTTGTATGTGTCATTTCCACATTTTTTACATTTATTTATTTATTTTTTTACAAATGTATACATTTTGAAACTTGCTTTGAATTTTAATGACATTGTTAACCTGTCGTCAAGAGCAGTATGCATTAAGGTTGTTAACCAGCAATAGTCACAAGTAGTAATGATTGGCTATGGAAATATATATATTTTTAAATTTATAAATAATAATATAAGTATTTTTGTTGGAAACTGGTGGTGCACTTATATAATAACAGTTAAATAAGGTTATGACAAAGTCACAGTTACGATGTTTGATCATCATATATACTCAAATGGCAAGTATGAGTATCACCCATGCGCAAAACTATCTTATACAAATGTGAATGGCGCTTGTAGAAATGTGAAGTCTATGAAGCATAGAAAAGATTTACTGTATGTTTAATTACAGTTATAGAAATTATATATAGCCTAGTTATAGAATTATAGAGTCTGTGTATTTTTAAACTGATAAAAATTTTATCCAATGTGACTTTGAGAATAATACAAGCAGATGTTATTATTTAGTTTAGTTTAGTTTTGTTTTGTGTGCTTTGTGAAATGTTATTAGGGGAGAATGTATCATTGTATTGTTGAAAAGACAAAATTGTGAGTGAACAAACAGTACTGTTGTAGAAATTTACTTTTGTCCATAAAATACACTGAAAATAAGCGTAATCACTATTAAATGTTTGCTTGAAAGCAATCGTTTTAACGAATTAAGAAAAAAATGCATGCATTACATATAATATATCTTTTTGCGACTTTTCAAGAGTTTTGAAAATCATCAATCCAAACCTATTCTATTGTTTTTTATTGTTATAGGTATTTGTTGGGCACAAAGCAGAGTTTACATCGTTTATGGTTGCCAAGTAACTTCACAACTTGACAATATGACCATTAACATGAATTCATTTATATATTGATTTTCATTCTCATATTATGTTTTTGTTTGTTTGTTTGTTTGTTTTGTCCCCAGAAACAGTCCTTAGGACTCTTAGGAATGTCTGGTTTGAACGAGAGTGCCAAAGTAGAGGAGAATGACACCTCAATGTCAAGAATATCTCAGGACCTTTTGAACAGCGAGACATTCTCTGCCGAGGGGGCTACACCAGGACCGTCAGCGCATTGTCCTCAAGAGACCATGGCACTACTCGATGACCAAGGGGACCTCCTGACCAGTGTCGGGTTTATGGACTCCATTTGCTCAGATGGACCAGCCAAGGCTGCTTATGTCAATGGATCCACCTCACCCCATATATCTGATGATATCTTGTTGGATATTTCAAAAAATGTACCAGTATTCCTTCCCAAATCATTACAAGCTCAGAATTCTGTCACAACCAACGTCCACTTTGACGGATCCGATCCACTCAGAAAAGAGGGGGAAATAACAATCAGGCAAACGTTGACTGCGGAGGATGTGGAGAATAGGGGCATATGGGGCTTTGATACAGAATCTCCAGAAAGTTCATTAGATAATTATGATAATGGAAATGACCTTAGCTGGAATCCCCAAAGGGAATTTATGAAATTCCTGTGGGATGATGAAAACGGTCTCGAAATGGAAGAAAAACTGTCACCTGTTCCTTCACCCATCAACCATAAAAGAAGAGTTCCGTCACCACTCTGCCATAAAAGAAGAAAACGTAAGGAAAAATTGGTGTTAAAAGTTGATCCTTCAGAGGATCTATACTCTGATTTGAATTTTGATTCAAAAAAAGATCATCCAGGTGAAGGAAGCCGGACAGAGTGCAGTCCTGTTAAGAAGAAACGTTCCCCAAGAAAACCATCCAAATTACAGTCACCCATTGTGAAACATACCAAGTATTTAAATGGAGCTGCAAAGGCAGTCAAACACCTGTTTCCCAAACCAGCCAAAAAACCTATTAGCAAGACACAAAAGATGGGATTGATTAGAGAATCTCTGCCATCAGACTCATGTTCTCGGGAGGAACCTTCTTTTTTTCAACGTAACAGCGGTTTTAAAGAGAAATCACAAGAAAACAGACAAATTACATCTAATACAGATACAACTAGTTCAAAGCCATTCATATGTAAGGAATGTGGGCAGTGTTACCATGATCATAGTTCAATGTTGCATCACATAAGTGTTCATCGGGACAAGCGACAGAAAATTATGGAAGGAAAAAATGAGTTGCATCAAATTAAAGATGAAGGTAAAGATGCAAAGTTGCAGTGCCCCCAATGTACCTTTGGAACGAACTGTCCGAACACCTTCGTGCAACATGCTAAGACCCACGAGAAGGACAAGCGGTACTATAGTTGTAACAAGTGTGATTTTGTTGAAATGAATGAAGTTGAACTGAGACGCCATTTGCTTCATAAACATGGCATCAGTGGTGCTGATCTGACTGTTTGGAAATCAGATGGATTTCAGGAGCGCAAAGTCAATAAATCAACATGTCCAAATTCCTTCTCCTGTTCTGTTGAAAGAAAAACTAAAAACATCATTGGAAATCATGTTAAGGCTTCCTCTCAACCACAGTTGAATGAAGAACAGGCACCCTCACATTCCCTTGACAGCAGTGATGAGGAACTATCACTAAGTGAACAGCCGACCTCCGTTCGCAAAGTTCTTAGTTCATGTGCAAAACCAACAGCAAGGTCACCAAAATTGTCTGTGAAGCTCCGGACACCGGACAAAAACGAGAGCTTGTCGTCTGATCAGAAGTGCGGTCTATTACGAAAGAAAAAAGCGTGGACACACAAAAGTGTCCAAAGCCAATCGAGACTTGACAAATCAATTCACACGCTTTTATCCAAAAAGAAACGTAGTGACCAGAGTGCCTCAGAATGCAACACTCATCAGGAGCCTGATGGAAGCAGTATAACAGAGTTTCTTGACAATAATGAGATCACATTCTCTGAAACAGGAACTAGTTTGTCCCCCTCAAGGTGTCTGAAACGATCGGCTCATTCTAATGAAGGGAACACTAAAAGAACTTTTAAGTCTGATGGAAACGTTTCTTGTTCAGAAGATGTTGGAAACCCCAACTATACACATTTAAGTTTGGAAAAGCAAACACTGAAGAAGTCACCTTCCAAAAGGAAAATGTCAACTCCATTCCACAATATGCAGGGCCAAGATATTCTTTTAGATTTCCCAAAATCTCGTCAAAATTTCAAGAAACCTGAAACATCCAAGAGGAGAAAGGAGTTTATTAATAATGGTGACTTTATGTGTGATTCTAATGATGATCTTGGACCTGAAGAATGTGAAATCAACAAAAATGCTAATGTACGTTTTGTAAGAAAACAGACTTCACCTGCAAAGGCAAGTCTTGTTGCCTCATCTAGTCACTTTGAGAGAAATCACGGTTCCCCAAGGAAGTTTTCTGTCAAAGACGAATACAAGGAAGAAGAGATATCAGAGTCGAACGCCACTGTAAAACGTGAACAGAGTTCAGATTTTGAGACCGATCTGAAGGCTTGTCCGTACTGTCCTGCTGTATTTGAGTCAGGAATTAGCCTCTCTAATCATATAAGAGGACATTTGCATAGAGTGGGCCTGAAAGCACGCCATGCTGTATCTGCAGCTAAGGTGACTTCTCTTGACAAAGTACCTCCAGTTCGACGACGAACATTGCCACAAATCAAAACAGGTGATGCTTCTCTTGTGCTTAATAAACTTTCTTGCATCTATATAGAGTTTTACGATTCTATTTGTTAATAAAAATCAGTTAAGATAGTAGTTATGCAGCAAAATCTTTCTTTTTTTTTTCTATAATTTTAAACAAAAATGAAAATTCTGTCATTATTCACGTGACTACCACTTTGATGCTTGAAGAAGTTCATAAAGGGATTGTAAAACAAATCCATATGAATTGAGCGGTTTAGTCCAAATTTTCTGAAGAGATTTGGTCGCTTTATTCGATGAAAAGATTTCATTTAGGCTTTTATTCACATATAAACATTGATCAGCGAACGTAAACTCAACCTGCTTGATGCGCGGGAACAAACGTCCTGCATAACACAAGAACAAACCTCATTGGTTCTCGCATGCATCAAGCAAACATGCCTGAGCTTCCATTTACCCCAACTGATGTGTGAGTTAATGAATGTTTATATGAATAAAAGCCTAAATTCAAACTGTTAATCATATAAAGTAATCGTGTCTTACTTAATTTGGACTAAACCGCTCAATTCTTATGGATTCGTTTCATGATTTGATTATGAACTTTTTGGAACGTCAAAGTGGTTGTCACATTGCTGTCTATGGAGGGACAGAAAGCTCTCATATTGCATAAAAAACATCTTTGTGTTCTGAAGATGAACGAAAGTCTTACGGGTTTGGAGGGACATGAGGTTGAGTAGTTAATGACAGAGTTTTCGCTTTTGGGTGCATTTTTCAATTGTAAGTCCAAACTTAATAAAACTTGGTGTAGATGTTAGAAGATCTTGAAGATGTGTACCAATTTTTCTGAATGGACTATCATGATGTTATTTGGTACATGCATACCATTTGTCTACAGTTGGCAGTGGACCTAATTTTCTGATAATTGGCCTATTCTCTGCAATGCTTTTTCATACTCTCATCCCAATTTGCATGAAATTGGTTGTGTAAATTATAATTTAATTAAAAATGTATGATAAATTGATCTAGGACAAATTTTTAATTTACAAAATTTAATTTTACAAATCTTTTTTAAAAATTACATGTGGTTTCCCTTTTGCTTTCTACTCACAACAGAGGAGGAGACAGGCCAGACTGATCATTCTGCAGAGAGGCCAACTGGTTGCCAACAGAGAGAGCTCATCTGTCCTCTCTGTAGGGAGTGGTTTGAAACGAGGACTGGGCTGTCCAATCATGTACGAGGCCACCTGAAGCGACTGGGCAAACCTACTTCCACCGCGTCCAAATCTCCAGTGATCATATTGAAAGAATTGATGCGCGACAAGAAACAGTTTCAGCTGAAGCTACAGGTTCTTGAGAAGAAGTGCCGTGCCACCAATTCTTTCCACCCCATTAGGTTGAATAACGGACTAACCTTCCCATCTACAGTCAAACGACATAAAGATAAGGATGAAAAGAAAAAGATAGATGTTAATAAAGGCTCACCACCAAGTGACCTGATTGGAATTTTGAAGAAAAGAAGAGCCCATGAAGAGACCAAAGCAAAGCACTCATCCCACACGGCAAAAAAGGCTCTCCATTTATCTTCAGGCAAAGACTGTGACCTAGAGATTCAAACTTTCAAAGCAGTGCCAAATTCACTCGCAGGTAATGTTTCATTTGTTCCACTGATCAGCTGTAGTAAAGCAGGACCACTCACTGAAGGTTTTTGCCGAAAAGGAAATTCTTTGACTGTTTGCTCGCTCTTATGTTTGAGCAAACCCATGTGCTGAATATACAAAAAAAGAACAAGCATATGGGTTTGTAACAACATGAGGGTGAGTAAATAATGTCAAAATAATAATTTTGAGGGTAACTATCTCTAAACTATCTCTGTAACTAACCATTTTAAATGTAATATATAAATTAAATTTTCACTGTAACCGTAAAATTCAGTCTGCTTTATATACTACTAATGGTAGTATTTTGTATAAATGACAAATGTTAGGCTTCTCCAAATATAGACTGATCACTACTGCTAAGTGATCCTGTGAGAGTCCTGTATTTTAGTGACTTGAACAGGAAGAGAGCATTGACTTGTATTACAGTATCTATAATGACTATAAGTGGTTCATTTTTTGTGTTGTGTTTGTTACAGAGAAAAGTGAACTCAATAGAAAAGTTTGCGTGCACTGTAATGCCACCTTCCACAGTGGTGTTAGCCTCTCCAATCATTTGAGGGCATATGCACATAGAAAGAAAAAAGCTCTTCTGGATGGAACTAGTACGTACCTTTCTTTCCTTCTATGTAAATGCATCTGTGTACGTACATTTGGCTTCTTATTCTACTTTCATAGGCCTTAGATCTTCAGAATGAATGTCGCATGCTCACTCCCTTTACTAAACTTTGCTTTAACTCTTCCAATTTCTCATAAAGAAATAACATGGAAGTAACTGAAACGTTTTGAATTGTTTTTTTTGTAGTAGATATTTGTACTGTTATTAGATGGTTTATCAGATTGTAGTTGCTTTTTTGTTATCATTTCATTTTATTTATTCACAATCAAATGTCCAATAATAGAGGGTTATTGAGACAGAATGGTATTCGGCTGGTCATGTGAGCCAGCCACTACAAGGCTAAACACTTTATTTGTAATATATGGAATAGGTGCTTTAATACCCTTGTAGTGTTCACATGAGCAGCCGAATACCACTCTGTCTCAATAACCAATATAAAACAATATATTGTTTTATATAGTTTCTAATAAATGTATTGTTCATTATTGCAGCTTATGACTGTAAACAGAGAAAGCAAAGATCAAGGTCTGGGTCAAAGAAGAAAACGTACCCGCTGCTGCACACTCCAGAGGAAATCTATACACTTACTTGCAGGTAACCTCTTTTACAAAATTTAAATGTATATTTAGTATAATATTACAGTTAGTGCTGTCAAATTGAAAAAGATTTATTGTTTTAGCAATGTTTTAATGACTATCCATTTGGAAATATCCATGCAGGAAATATGTAAACAAAATGTAAAAAAAAAAAAGAAGAAGCAAAAATCAATATTTAATGTGACCGCCTAGAAACTTCTCATCATATTTTGAAAGTTTGTTTGGCCTTTTCCACTCATTTTAGGTTTAAGAGAGACAGTTCCTGCTATTGCTCAAGTGTAAGGGAAGGTCACTAAATACTTGCCACTTTAGGCTATTGAAGTTGTTATATTCTAATAGAGACTAGTGTAATTATATGTGGTCATTATACCATTGCTAAAACAACATCTAATGGTGGCCTAAGACTTTTGCACAGTACTCTTTACTATACATTTGTCAATGCATCATTGTAATCTATGGTGTAATTGTTTCCACATGCAGGTTTTGTGATCTAGTCTTCCAGGGCCCTTTGTCAGTGCAGGAGGACTGGATAAAGCATTTACAGAGGCACATTATGAATACCGCTGTACCGCACACAGGGGCAGGGATGGTGGAAGTCACTTCCTTCCCCAAGGACTCTTGCTCCAACACCGTACCACAGGCACAACCTTCAGTGATGCAAACATCCTCATGAGCCCAGGAACACACACACACACATTGTCCTTTGAATATCACTTGTGTGTAAATTGTTTGGTTATTTGGTTTAAATTTTATATTTCCATCAGTAAGGACTTGTTTTAAATCTTAATGAGGATCCATTCTTATCGCAGACCGCTTTTTAGATATTGTTACATTGTGCTGGTGTTGTACATGGTCAAAGAACGTACGAATGGTGGGTGAATATGGTGACATTTCAGTGAAACCCACCACCAAAAGACAACCTTTACCTCAAATGCTTCTCACGTTGAGTCTGAATCTGTCATCGCAGATTTATGCTCTACAAAAACTGAAATGATTATGTATGTGGATTTTATAACAAGCCATTTTAATTTGAGAACCAACACAATTTTGTTTTTTTGTCGTCCCAGCCATGAGCCTTGGAAGGTGCACATATGAGGCATATGTGTAAAAATGTAAGTCTATATATTTACTTGATTCAGAAGTTTAACTCATGCCAACACATCAGTCATTGTGTGAAACATCCTGTTCTATTGATATTTAGCGGTTCAGACAGTATGCATGTCATAACTCCCTGTTTACACCGTTTCCGCTCTGGTAACATTTTGTTTTCCACTTATTACCCCGTTTTGATTTTATCTTAAATCTGTAAGTTTGCCATGTGTGCAAAAAAAAAACAACAAAAAAAAAACTAAACAAAAAAAAAAACATTAACTGTTACTTGTGTAGGCCATTTTTTTACAGTTCAGATATTTTTGTGTATAAACCTTTTTAGGTAATTTATGTGAAAAATGTAAATCACTATAAACATTTTTGCTGTTCAGAATAAAATGTTTTTGTTGTCTTCAGCTTCTTGGTATGTTAAGCTATCAATGTAACTTGATTTGTCTTTTTATACTACATAATCTGCATATTGCCATCAAATCTAGCAGACACGTTCTAGTCTACTAACCTAAATAATCTTCACAACTTTAGAAAAAGGCTGAATTGCTATTGTTTCTGCAATACAGTAAGCAGTTTGCATTTTGCAGAAAGCAAAATCACCCTCTCTACTGAAGAAGACTTAGTCATATGAAAGAAACTGGTAGTTTAACAGCAGCTCCTGATAAGTTTGGTTTCACCAAGTTAATGGGTCTATAAATTCTCTAAGTAGTTTTTCCCTTATAGGCTCCTTTTTTCTTCTAATGATACATGAGCAGAAGGGTCCTAATTATCACATTCAGTTCCAGACACACCCGTTGCTGAAAGAGGAACCATGCAGTCTCCATTCCCTGACAATGGCAGATTGTATTAAACTGAAGGGCTCAGTGTCTTGGGCAAAATTTTCCCCCAGCTGCAACTACAAACGCTTATCAAGGTGAAGAAACGTCTAGGGGCAACAACAGCAAAATCTACTGGAAGGGGATGGGCAAATGCTCTATAAACCAACTTGTGTGAAATAAGAAGCAGACAAGTTGAAACATGCATGTATGCAAGTGGAGTATGTAAATCCCTGAATTTACTCAAGTAAATTCAAGAGTGCATGTTTGACTGGCAAGCCAAAATCAAGAGTACAAAAGTCACAATTTCGTAAATCAAAATCATTTAATTTGTGATATTTGCAGGTATTGTTCTTTTAGTACTCAAAATACAGGTTAAAACCTTTGTACCGTTGTACTGTAACATGTATCCAAACCTATACACAACATTTAATAACAATGATTGGAAAAAAAATAAGACATTAATTATTATATTGCAGAGAATATTAAGGGCAGTATTATCAGATGTTCTTTGCCAAGCATGTGGCATATTCTAAGATACAATTATTACGACAATGCATAAGTAAACCTCGAGCAGCTTTACAAGGTCACTGTGGTTGTAATCATGAGGTGCAGCGTGTACATCCCGGTCCATCTGGTGGTTCTTAGTCCTTGATATGCCTCTTATCAGCACAATACAGCAAAAACACTTTATATGTTTCAGTGTTAACAAAGGATATACAAAACACATTCTCAAACTCAAAAGGATGTTGCAATATTGCTGTTATTGCTAAAGAGAAAACGTGAACTTTCATAATATCTTTCATCATGTCACATCATGTCTCTTATAGTGTATAAAATGTTGGTAAGCAATGCTCCTAAACTCACAGGAAAAGTCGTAAGAAATACATGATACATATAAAACTTTTATTGAAAAATTAAGTTAAGTTTGCTTCCATAATGCTGAAAACTGGTGCTGATAGACACTTTTGAAATTTTAGGACACTTTAGAGATTTAGGATAACTTTTATACATAGTTCACCCAGATTCTCATTCTGCCATGATTTACTCAACATCATGTTATTCAAACCTGTATGGACTTTCTTTCTTTTACAAAACAAATAACAAATAAGAAGATATTTCAAAAAATATCTCAGTGTTTTATTAATCCATACAATGAAAGTCTGAGGGGTAGGATGTTGTTTTGGGCCCCATTTATGGACAAAATAACAGTTGAAGCATTCCTTAAAATATCATATTTTTGTGTTCCACACTAGAAAGAAAGTCATACAGTCTGTATACACTTCAGTCTGTATATTAAGTATGGTAACATGAATTATATAAATAACACAATATACACATGTAAATGCGTAACAGAACATAATTTAAACTAAACATACCTTCTAATAAGCAAAGAGAAGCAAACCAAACCTGTTGTTTGCAAAGTTCCTGTTATATTTTGCAACGAGTGCAATATGTTGATGACATATTAGCAGGCCTGTAGGCTATTCTTTCCAAATAACTGAAACATCCATCATTCACAAAAGTGTACACATTCCGCCCCTGGTATCTGCTTTTATTAAATATATTGGCTAGTTTGATTTTATTTTAAGAGCAAAGTACACTTTATAATGCTTAAACCCCATTCTGAAGAATTAAATTAGTCACTACTGATACTTTCCTTAACCTCAAGAGGCAGTGTGTCAAAAAGATGATCCTCCACGAAGAGGAGGTTTTTTCGAAGAAGGCGACACTGGCCTAGCTGGAACGGAAGGCAATCTAAGCAGTTCCCTTTGAGCTCAAGTTGGGACAACTGAGCTAATTGCCCAATTGACTCTGGGATGGAGGTGATGCTGTTATGACCCACAGATAAAACCTTCAGTTTGGAACATTTAAACAGTTGATTAGGCAGAACTTCTACCTTGTTCCCTGTGATTGCAAAATGTTGAAGGTTGTGAAGGTTTCCAACCTCCACTGGTATGCTTGAGATGGAGTTTTGGCTGAGGTCAATGTGCCTCAGTTTGGGCAGATGAAACAAAGCTGGTGGAAGGGTCTCCAGTTTATTCTGACAGATAATGAGGGACTCCAGACTCTTCACTAGGCCGATTGATGGTGGAATGGCGGTGATCTTGTTGTACCACAGCTTGAGGCACACCAATCTTCTCAGGTGCTGAAAACTGATGATTTCCTCAATGGTCCGGATATTGTTATTCTTCAAATCCAGTTCTTGCAAGTTAGCCAAGCTAAAGATGGCATGGGGAATCCTCTCCAAATCACAGTTCTGGAGCTCCAAATCAACCAGGCTGGTCATCTTCTTGAGACTGTTCAGTACCAGTAATTTAGTCCCATCATTGTGTATCACCAGTTTGACGAGATGTGGTGACAGTTCTGTTAGATTCGTGGGTATTTTGTTGAGATTGCTTTTGAGATACAACATCCTTAAGTGTCTCAGATCTCTCAGTGACTCCAAACCAATCAGCTTGTTGTGCTCAGAGTTCAAGTTCCCAATCAGGTTTAGTTCCTTGAGGCTCCTCAACAGATAAATCCACGCTGGGATTTCTGCAACATCAGTAAACTTAATGTGAAGGCATCGCAGATGGTCACGGAGAAAAGTGAAAGCGGTTTGTTCGACTTTAGCTGGGCAGTGATATAGATGTAGTTCCCTTAGGTTGGTCATCTGAGAAACTTTGGCTGAAATCCTGACCTCGGGAATAAGTTCCAACTTAAGGATTTCCAGATCAGTGAGGTCGAAAACTGCGTTAGGGAGCCCTGACAACATAAAGAGGTGAAGTTCTTGTTCATCTTGAGCATTGGATGTTACATGCTGACGTAGTTTTTCAAACGTCCACTCGTGGTTAAGGCTAATTTCCCGTAGTTTGTTCTCACTAACCTCAGAGAGAAATACGCCAAATCGTTTGGAATACAGCTGATCGTATTGGTCGACCATGTGAAGGAGAAACGCAAAGTCATTCTTGACATCAGGAATATCACTAAAGCTACTTTCCTCTCTGACTTTTTCAAAAGAGTACTCCTTAAGTGGTCTCCTGAAGAGCCAGTAGAGCGTATACAGACACACCAGTCCATAGAGACATATCATAGCCATGAAGGTGAAGAGAAGTTTCCTTAACATGAATGCCATGTTGTGAGTGCAAAAGAATTGATCATACCCGGTCAAACTTTCGATTTTAGGATGGCATATATGGCAGAAACTGATCTTTGCGGCAAATGTTGACGTATAGCTCAAAATCAAAATGATCTTCAGTGCTTTTATTGCTGTCTGAGCCACATAGAGTTTGTAGATGAAGTCGCTGTCTTCGATGTGAGCTCGAAATTTCCGCACTTTCTCAAAAAGAGCCTTGGCTTGTTCTCCATCTTTTTTGTCTAAGGTGGTCAGGCTGGGAGCTTCCGCAATGAGCTTTTCGGTAGGAAACTGCACGGTTGGAGTTTCCATCAAAGGAGTAGACTGACTACTGTCCTCCGAGGATACATGTTTCTGGAAAACTGCACCGCCTGTGAATCTTTGCTTGTTTTCCTCAGAGTCTTCACAAGCCGTTTCAGACAAAGCTTTCGTTGTCCATGGCGATTCAAAGCACCGCCCCAAAATGGAAACAAAGTGTTCAATCTTTGAGCTGGTCTTTGGGTACTTGAACCAAAAATTGCTGCTTACCATCAGCATTATGGTGTGTATGAGGGCAAGGTAAGGAAAGTATTTGTTATACCATGGCAGGGCATCATGGTAGCACATTTGGTTGACAAAAATATACTGCTGATAGTCCAGGTTTGTTTTACGTCCTCTGGGTTCAGGTTGAGACCACATACCATCTGCTTTTAAGGGGGTAGGTTGAGTGTTAAGAAGTTCATGTGCAACGCTGTCAGGAAGGTCTTTAGTGGTTGTGGGCACAGTCCCCAGAAGGGACGTTGAACATTCTGGTCGATTTTGTGTTGCCTCAGGGTTTTTCTCAAGAATGGGAAGACATGCCACTTGGTCTTTGGATAACTGCATAGTCCCGGAAAAGATGGCTAACATCAACATTACCACCCCAATATAATCCATGAACACATCCCACCATGGTTTCAGAATACGGTAGGTTGGCTGGATATCATTCAGGGAGGCAACTTCAGTGAGACTAAACATCCCTGTAATGAAGAGGAGTGTGCAGTCAGTGCATGTGAAGCCAGTGCATGTTTGAACAGAACTAATTTGAGTCTTTTACTTCTTCTCAGATGTTAATGATATACACATTTAAAAGACTTGGATGTTTATTCCAAGATAAAATAAACAAATACCATATTTAAAAGAGTAGATTTACATTTAGTCACTTAGCAGATTGTTTATTTGAAAGCCACTTATGTACAAATGTGTTTATAAATGAGCGAGTTAAACCATGCAGAGAGCATGTACTGACCGTGCAGTGTGCACTAGGCTATTCGTCAAATACCTGCTAGCCACAAGTGGTTTCAAGTTACAACATGAAAGGTCCGAACCATCTCAAGAGTGTGTTATGTTTGAAATGGAACTTCAGTGCGAAGTCTTACATGTTCGTGCGGCAAGAGAAACACGTGTTCATTCACTTCGAATGCGTTTCCTGATTTCAGATTAAAACATTTTTAGCAGTCAGGGTGGTATTAATATCCCATTTCTGTTTTTAAACCCTACTTCCAGTGGCATGCACACAGTTCGAGTGCTGCTTTATTTGATGCTATTTTCTCAGTGTTGCGTGAGAAATAGAGTCTGGAAACACATGACAGCTGTTAGTCATTAGAATTGTCCGAGTTAACTATTTATGGGTTTTAAGAAATATATAAGCTAAGAAGCCCATTATTCTGACTTTGAGGTGATTACCTAACTGGTCATTCCACAAAACTGTGCCTTTATTTTGAAGGCATAGTGAACTTTTCAGGACAATTTCAGGCTTCCTCCATCACTTCAATTCATATTTGCTACATTTGTAATAAGGGGGTGATCTTTAAAAAAAAAAAAAAAAAATACTGAAAACTAAACTATTTTAATTAAATGTCAGTGCTAAATTCTCGAAGAAACCTTGCAGTGTCATGTCAGCAAAAAGGACAAATGGCAAAATTAAAACTAAAACTGACATCAGTATTACTGTTTTTAAGTAATTAATTCATTATTTTTATTAAATTATTTTTATGAATAATAAACTTTTTAAAATAACCTTTTCAGAATGGAAATCCCATGCATTTAATCGATGACCCAGTAAATGGAAAACGTTTCCAGGTTGTTCTAAAAGGGTTTTTATCAGGCTAATGAAACGTCTAAAAATAGAAATATTCATATTCATATGCAGTAATATGATGTCAGGATCTACATATAAGGTAGACGCAAAAATGCACTAACATAACCTGCAACCCCTGGGGAATAATGTATTTCTAGGAAGTAGGAAGAAATAACCCGAAAAAAGGCCCAGATAAAAACAGTACAACTGTCCACTTACTGTCTCTGCGGACGCTTTTCACTGGGATGGAAGAGCACGCGCTGTTATCTTGATTGTCATATTGCTGTAGACGCTAGATTTGACAAAAGTTGTCGTTGAGCAGGAAACGGACTACAAAAGTCAAATACATAAAAGCCAACAAACAGTCTTGTTTCAGCATAGTAATGTAATGTCCGTCAAGCACCGCGCACTCTATCCACAGAAGTCTGAACTCGGCGAGAGGTTTAAAATGTGCGATTCTTTGTCCGACTTGCTGCGACTTGTAGTTCAGCAGTCAAAATGACGGAGTTGTTCCGCTCGTCAACTGCGTATTTCATTGGACGATGACAGCGCAGCGTTTATGAACCCACCGGATAAAGGTGAATTATCACCAGAAAGTCTATCAGGGCTGAAGAAGACGCCCTGTACAAAAAGCAGTGTTTAGATAAAGGTGTTTTTTTCAATTATAGGTGGAGTCTGTGAAATATTACAATTCTGACAGCCATAAGCATTTAATAATTAAGACTAACCCTTTTTCCTTCTTCTTCCTTTCTTTTTATGAGGAAACTAGGACCCAGATGCTTAAATACTGCAGCATTGTTTTGCACTATAGGGTGCAGGAAATGTCTTGGTAACAAACCAACCCACCCTAAATGGTTTTTTTCAAGTTTCAGCTAGTTTGGAAGAGGAACATATTTTTTTTTCCTTTGCTGAAATCATGAACATGCTTAATTTTCTTCCTCTTCGGTCATTTTTTTTCCCCAACCAGTGTTTTGAATGCTTTGAATCATTCTTTTTCATAAAATGACATTTAATATATGCTAGTATGGCATGCATATTTATTTTAGTGAAGCCTAAGGTAATGAGGAATGACATTTCTACTCTTTCATGCAAGTTCAACACATGTTGTTTTACACATGCACTTACCATAAAAGTATACGAGATATGTCACTGTTTATCAGTGCATTTGAGTGTCATTAGAAGGGAACTGATGATCCCTTTAGAGAGATATGAGTGTTCTCACAATAGCATGATTATAAGAGGGCCCAACCCTGGGTTTTTGAGAGCACTACAACTGGAACTAAACCCATAATAACTTTGTATGACACATGTACATTATTAAGCACAACTGATTCATGACTTTAAGGATGGTATATAATTGTCAAATAAAGCAAAGTTTAATTGTTGCTGGAATTTTAAGAGCTTTGTCAGTAAACAGCAGAAACGTGACAAAAAGTTGTAAAACGAGACTGCAAATCACGTGCATTTTCCATTGTAGTCAAATAAAGTCATGTGCAATTTTGCACCTGTGTAATGTTTCGGTCCAGACAATGCCATTAATTATCCTGCACTTTTTAAGAACAAATTTAATTACACAATTAAAGGCATATTGTACTGGGCCAGACTCTAACACGTCTGTTGGCCTGTAATTTATTACATTTTAATTTATTTTAATTAAAGTGTGTGTGTGTGTGTGCACGCGCGCATGACCTGCTTCACCTGGGACTGTCCCTTCAATAAATATAGGTAGTTTATGCCTGATATTTCCATGAACATTTTTCAATAGTGCATTTTAGATGAACCTTAAACTATTACAAACCTCATTTTAATATATAAAGATTTTTAATGAAGAAAATAGCAAATCAAATATGAAAAGTTAACATGATCGAGACACCTTCATGGAATTACTGGAATGTCATATTCACTACTTTATGTGAAAATATAACAAATTATTTCCTGCATTTTAAGGTTTAAATTACCCATTTGAAGCTTACTCACATGTTGTTGTTCATGAACAAATTTGCCGAATCATAAATTCGTAAGTTTGGCACTTGTGGCTCTCCGTCTCCGTCATCTTCACGTGACCCAGCAAACCTATATATAGGGGTAGCGAGCGCCCATTGTGTTCGCCAGAGAGTCACTGCCGTGGACAACTGATACTAACAGTATGGCGTCGACGAGCCGGTTAGTAACGTTTCTGCTGGTTTTGTTCCTCTTTGATATTATTCTGTAAACGTATGGCATAGATGACCGTTGAGTTTTTCCGGTGTTGGCCTCTATAGGATTTTACACGAAGTTTGTTGTCATCGTGAGGTGATGCGTATAAAGAATAACGAACACTGTCATTTTCTGCTAGCGCATGTTGGCTAGGCGTTCGCATCTCATAAACTGAGACCACATGAGATCTGGTTACAGCAGGTGATTTTGAAAGACTAGCCGTCAGAGTTGTTGATTGAAATCCGCCTGGAAGGTTGAGATGCCTGTCAAAACCGAAACAAATAACACAGTCGTCACAGAGGAGCTAACAGCGCTAACTGCGCGTTCACGAGCGATCAGGGGGACTCCTGCAAATTCTCAGGAAGTGATTTCCCTTGATTGTTTATTCAATATAGAATTATTTTTATTTATGTTGAGTTGCATTTATCTGCTGTAACAGTCCAAGAACGTTTTAGTTCACTGTCTCAGCTGGAAGCGCTGAGATTATATTTTGGTTTCGATTCTTTAATAATACATCAACACGTTGTGTAGTTGTAGAGATTAATTGTGGATAAATTGTGAAAAGCTTTTTTTTATCGATATGTAAATAATAGAACAAGCCCTTAACTGAGCATATGCAAATTCAAATATTAATAATAATAATAATAATAATAATAATATCAAACAGTATGGACGCCAGGAATGATCTCTGTGGTTCTGTTGTGATGCTGCATGCAATAAAAAGATTTTTTTTATTTTTTTTTTATATATGCTCCTGATTTAGATGAATGTTTTATAGGGTTTGTTTGGCATCTTCCTGTATTGTTTACTGTATCCTGATTCACAGACAAACAATTGTTTTCACATGTCAGCAGACTTTGAATTTTTCTGACCTTTGGAATCTTGCCTGTGTTTCAGTGGAGACTCTCTTCCCAAGGTGCAATGTCCCAATCACCCCGATGCACAACTGGTGGAGGACTACAGGGCAGGAGACATGATCTGTCCTGAATGTGGCCTTGTAGTAGGTATGAGTTTCCATCTGAATATTAGAGCTTTGAGATGACGTTTTTCATCACTGACTTAAGATAATAAGCGTACATTTCCTTTCTTTTGCAGGTGACCGTGTAATTGACGTAGGGTCAGAGTGGAGAACGTTCACCAATGAGAAAGCAACTAAAGACCCGTCTCGTGTTGGTGACGCTCAGAACCCTCTCCTCAATGGAGGAGACCTCACCACCATGATCAGCAAAGTAAGAAACTTGTCTGCTTACTGATTTTGTATTTTGAAGGTTTGGTGTTTTCATCATGATTTTTTAAATAAATTTTCCATTTGATATTTCAGGGAACAGGTGCAGCAAGCTTTGATGAGTTTGGAAATTCCAAGTATCAGAATCGGAGAACCATGAGCAGCTCTGATCGAGCCATGCTGAATGCCTTCAAAGAGATCAGCACCATGGCCGACAGGATCAACCTTCCCAGAAACATCATTGTGAGTGTCCCAGCCTACTGTTATTGAATTAGGCGGTAACGTAATAATGCAATGTAATTATGCACAACACGGAAGTAGCCTAAACCAAAACAAAGAATTATATTGTGAACAATAAACCCAAATAACTACATCGGAATTATGCAACCTATTCATTTCTATTACATATTTAGACTTGGGATCAACAAAAATCTTTTTTTATAAAGCAAAAAATGAAAGTGGAGTGATTAACTCTATATGCTGCTATGTACGTCACATTATTAAAGGACTGAAAAACAGAATGTAAATTTAAAATAATTTCCATTCACTATAGACTTGCTTACTGCTCACTGGTCTTTATAGATATATTTTAGATATGATATATTATTAATCAGTGTTTCAACCAAGTTTCACATTGACACGTGTATCATCTTTAATTCTGATTTTCCCACTTGTAAATTTGACTTTAACTCTAACTTCGTATCTAAAATCAGATACTGAGTAGGCACTATGTTTAAGTTTGAATTTACTTCATGACCATTAAAAAAAGTACACTGTATATAGTATTATTATGTGTAGTATGATTGAAATTCAGAGATACTACATCCGCCATGTTGTTACTGTCACATGACCGACCAGTTGGTCAGGTGAGTCGCTTCACTGCCATTCATAAATCTTCTGCTGTGGCCTCACTGTTTTTCCCATACTATATACTAGGGAAGTGTTTGATTTCAGATGCAGCATCAGTGAAGGAGTCTCTGTTTAAAAATGGTTTTCTCTGTTCCAGGACCGAACAAACAACTTGTTTAAACAGGTTTACGAACAGAAGAGTCTGAAAGGCAGAAGTAATGACGCGATCGCTTCGGCCTGCCTTTACATAGCGTGCAGACAGGAGGGCGTCCCTAGAACATTTAAAGGTAAAACCTGCATATTTTTTTCCATGATGTTTGTAATTTATAGACTAGACTGCACTGAATCTGCTGAGCATTTGACCTGACATCAAGTATATCTTTTTTTCCCTGTTAAAACACTTCCTCTTATCCCATCATAACATGCAGAGACAACTGTAACTTTTACATTTACATTTTAATCATTTAGCAGATGCTTTTATCCAAAGCAACTTTCAAGTGAGGCAATTAGGGGTTAGGTGCCTTGCTCAGGGTCAAGCTCAAGTGCTGTTCATTCACAATCCCCACTTTCAATTCCTGTCAGCATGGGAATCGAACCCACAACCTTCATGTTGCAAGCCTAACTCCCTCCCCATTAGGCCACAACTATAAAGAGAGCCATTTGTGGGTTAATTCTGCTGAAAAGAGTTAACTCTTGTGGCTTTGTCATTCTAAAAAAAACATTGCTTTGTTTGTTTGTTTGAGCTTCATGATCAGTCCGACACCGCAACATTGGAGTGCTACAGTTGTGTTCAGGAATTAAAAATCCCATTTATTTTCTCATTAGGGGTATTAGTTTTTAGCAATAAATTATAAACGGGTTAAGACAGGTCTTACTGTGAGCTACAAGGTTTAAAAACTTTTGTGTTGATTTTTCAAAGCAAAAGCGGATTGGATTACCCTGATCCAGATACACACTTTTTCAGATTACCCAAATCTGGATTACTAGTGCTCCACGGAGCCCCTAAAGGGACACGGTGAAGAAAGAATATGAGATGGGAAGGAAAAAAAAGCCATTTCAATGCTTTTGCATTCTCTCAGAAAAGTTGTTAGTGCATCGCTTTCACCCGAGAAACTTTGTTCGCTCGCAAAGAACTTTTGACTGGTTCATCGCTTATGATTGTCAATTTAGTTTACAAACAGTGATTAAAAAACACTTCGAATTAAATATTTTTCTTTAATATTTAATTTTACAGCTGTTTGGGGATTATTTTACTGCACCAAATCTTTTTACTTTACAATGGGTTACCAAAAAGGCTAAATATGTAGCTTTCTAATTTATCACTAATCAAAAGCAATATGTTATGTATGTTACATGATATTTTTTGACCAGTATTAAAGATTATATTTTTGTTCCTGAAATCCAATCTTCTGATGGGCTCCGGATAATACATATGTTTTGGATCAAAGGCATCTCGATTTTATAAAAAGTTTTGAACAACACAAGCTGATGATTTTATCCAGATCAAAACCAAGCTTGGATTTTGCTATCTAATCTGATTTCACAATCCTTTTAAACAACCCATTTTCAAGATTTGATCCAATCCAATAGGCGAAATCAGATTACTTTTGAACAACTGGCCCTAAAAGATTCCTTGGATCCAAGGCCAAAATCTAAAGTCTTTGATGGTGAGTTTGACATGTTCACCACAGCCGATTAATGACCATTGTGGTCATGTTTCACCTCAAATTCTGCCAGTGTCAGAAGTGTGGCTTTGCTCATGACATCCCACAGTGTGACATGGCCTACAGCTGGGATCATGTTTCCACAGTCTTACAAGCAACAGTCGTAAAGGATTATTATAAATTAAAAAAAAAGTACAGTCTGATATACATCTCAACATCGTTAAATCAAGTTTTATATTTTGCTATTGTTTGCTATTTTGTTTCAAAATGTTTCAAATCAAAGTTTGTAATATTGTGGATTAACCTCGAGGCTTAACTCAAGACTTTATTTGTATGAGTGACCAATGGAAGGCAGAGGGCGTGTTCTGTAAAACCTTTTAATTTTGTATCACCATTTGATGATGCTAGTTATGCAGAAATTAAACACTTCACCTTGAGGATTATGCTAGTACCTCAAAATGCAATGCTTGCTGAAAATATTTAGCTATCAATATTTAAGCAGGTCTTGATATTTAAGCAAGTTGAATAATTCATACCTCCCTCCACCCCAGAAATCTGTGCCGTGTCTCGGATCTCAAAGAAGGAGATCGGCCGTTGCTTCAAGCTTATCCTGAAGGCTCTAGAGACAAGTGTGGACCTCATTACAACCGGCGACTTCATGTCACGTTTCTGCTCCAACTTGGGCTTGCCCAAACAGGTGCAAATGGCGGCCACTTACATCGCCAGGAAGGCCGTGGAACTGGACTTGGTTCCTGGGCGCAGTCCAATCTCAGTGGCAGCTGCAGCCATTTACATGGCCTCGCAAGCGTCCGCTGAGAAGAAGACACAGAAAGGTAAGGAAAAACAATCCACTGACGTGATGGTGTTATGTTGGTGTCCTTGATATAATTTATTCTCTCCTCGTGCAGAGATTGGGGACATTGCTGGAGTAGCAGACGTCACCATCCGTCAGTCCTACCGTCTCATTTACCCCGTGCTGCCGATCTCTTTCCTCCCGACTTCAAATTCGACACACCTGTGGATAAACTGCCTCAACTGTGAACACCCATGTGCCCCATGCCCACAGCTCTTTGTACTTTCAGAATTTTCGCCCTTTTCTCTTTGAAATTTGCCTTGAAGGCACAAGCCTTTTGAAAAGACAACGGCAGGATTCGGCAAAGTGCAGAAGACACATTCCAAGGTTAAACACAGATTACAGGCTGTACTTTCATTTGTGTGTATATAATATTGTACATATGTCCAAGTGGGAATTTGATTGGTGGTTCCAACTAGGCATATTTCTTACTGTAACATTTTCTTTTGTAGGAAATTATTTTGTTAGCTTGTTTGCATTATATTTAGTAACTTAAATAATAAGTGCTTTTCAGAAAAGCATGGTAAACATCTTGGAAATCCCAAAATCAGGTTTACAAATACCTTGAGAATTGAAAGCGTGTACCTCACAAATGGTTTTATTTCCTCTTTTTTTATTTCACGAGGGGAACGGTATGAAGTGAGTTTCTGTTTGTGTTTCTGTTCCTGTATTCGCAGTTCAGTTATTATAAAGATTTTCATGAAACGCCAGAGCATCATTTTTGAAGTGACAAAACATTTCCAACCTCATTACGTCTACAAATTGTTCAGAAAGAGACTCACAACTTACATAATAAACATTTAATTTTTGCATTCATGATGGCTACCAGTTTAAGCAAAACCTGTTATTTACACCATTGTCAAGTCAAACTTCACAACTGTACCATTGAAACATTTCCTTTGCATATAAGTAGTGTGTAGAAAACCTTTGTACAGTCCATTGTTTCCCACAATTTAGATAAAACAAGGACATTTTAGACCAAAATTAGTGCTTCCAGCTTGATAGTGTTCATGTAGTGTGGCTTATATAACACACCTCAAACTAGTATCTACCCCTCCATTTGGATTGCTCATTACACACATGAAGCTTCTAGCGCATGTTTGAACAACTAGTTATTAGTATATTCGTGTTGATTTTTGGTGTCTAGCATGGATTCCACTCCGTCAAGACTCGTGTCCATCATTTATGAGTTTTTTTTTGTGAACAAAAGTCAACGAAATGAAAGAATTTCAGTAGGGAACAACTAGTGTCAACTCAACAAATGAGGTAATGTGATTGCTCATCACACGCACACAGACTACCATTCAAAAGTTTGGGGTCGGAAAGGTTTTTTTAAATGTTTTTGAAAGGCTGCACTTATTTGTTCAAAAGTACAGTAAAACAGTAATATTTCAAAATTGAAGGTAAAGGTTTTCTATTTCAATATATTTTAACATGTAATTCATTCCAGTGATGGCAAAGCAGAATTTTCAGCAGCCATTACTCCAGTCTTCAGTGCTATATGTATATTATCACTGACCCCACAATTTTGAACGGTAGTGTAAATCCACGGACAGCTTAAGTCTGGTAAAAAAAAAAAAAAAAAAAAAAAAGACTTTCCAACAGAAAAATAACTTAATGAAAGAAGATACAGCTCCTGTTTCAGAGCACTGTGACATGTATATATATATATAAGACTAGAGTTGTAATTATGGTAGTAAACTAGAATCATAATGCATAAATACTGTACTGTAGGGAAGTGTATAGACTCCATTGCATAAAATGGCTAGATGTTTTGGTAATGGTGGCAAATTGTACATTCATTGGATGTATCAGATACCAATCATCTCTGTCTATGGCTTTAAACACTTTCAAATAATGAACATTGATATTTAACAGCCTTTTTTTAACCAATCACACTGTAAATGCTTAATACAAAAACATGAAAATCAAGGCTCATGATTCTCAGTGTAACTGATGAAATTCTGTGGGCAAGACGACTGTGGATGTGGCATACTGACTTCCACAACACTAGGGGGTGCCAGTAAGACACCTGATCGCATGGTTCTCATCAGGAGCTGTTAGTTGTCAATATAGTTGAAAAATATGCTGGTGAATTCATTTTTTTCTCAATCACTGCTAAGGTCCAATCATTTCTGATGAAATGTCAAACCAGAAAAAGGGTTGTGGTATTCCTAAAGTAACACTGAAAACAAAATATGGATATCTGCAAATGGTCTGATTCACATTATCTGCATCTGTGTGTGAAGAGGGAGGGCCGCCAACACATGGCTAACACCAGTCTGCAATATAGTCAAAGTCTACAAACAGGTCCTGCTCGTCCTGGTTTAAGTGCCGGGGTTCTCTGGGAGGTGTCAGCACCGGAGCCTCTGAGGTAAATTCATCGTCAAAGTTACTAACGTCACTGGAACCTTGGATTATAGGCACAAACGGTGGCTTCACTTTCTTTGCTAATAGTCCATCCCAATCAATATTCTGTAAAAAAAAAAAAAAAAAAGGTATTTATATTCAGAGAGGGGGGGGGGGGGGGACTATTATTGGAAGGATTCAAAATATGTAGCGAGATGGTTCAGAACTTACCCTGAAGAACAGATGTTTCTTCACATCCTGTGCGTCGCGTTCACCAGCTCCAAGTCGTCGCTCTGGATTCCTTCTTAATAACTGTGCAAAAGTTCAAGAAATTGATAAGACTGATGCTGTCTACACTTGGTAACTCCACACTGATCGAGCTGCTCTTGGTACTAACCCTTCTCATAATGGAGATGGCCTCTGTTGAGAGGAATCTTGGGTACCGAACTTCATCATTCACAATGCTGTCAAACACCTCTTCTTCATCATCACCAGGAAATGGAGACTATGGAAACATCAATCCACTTAGTCACACAGAATGGCTCTAAAAATACTCATTTTGAACCTAAAGATGATCTATGATTGATACTGATGTCACTTTCACACTTGCTTCAACATTTGCTTGAGTGTGAACATGAATATGATTGTCAAGTCTCATATGTGCAAAGTAGCACAACAATGTCATGTGCCTTGAGCAGAATGATGGTTATGAGGTACACTACCGTTCATAAGTATGGGGTCAGTAAGAAGTTTTTTTTTTAAGGAAGGATGCATCAAATTGTTTAAAAGTGACCGTAAGCATTTATAATGTTCCAAAAGATTTCCATTTCAAATATATAGTATTCTTTTGAACCTTGTAGTCAAAGAATATGCTTAAAAATATTAAGCAGCACAACCGATTGATAATTAGAAGAAATATTTCTTGAGAAGCAAATCAGCATATTAGAATGATTTCTGAAGGATCATGACATTGAAAATTGGAATAATGATGCTGAAAATTCAGCTTTGCCATCACAGGAATAATTACATTTTTAAAAAATCCTAAATTATAAAACAGTTCTTTTAAATGATGATAATATTCCACAATACTACTGCTTTTTATTTATCAAATGAATGCAGCAAAAACATTGAAAAATCTTGCAGACCCACAACTGTTAAAGAATAGTATATTTGTAGAGATGAAGAAGAAAAGAAAAAACGAGGAGGATGAGCTCTGACCTCCCCGACGAGCATCTCAAAAATGAGCACGCCAAGCCCCCACCAGTCCACTGCACGAGTGTAGGATGTTTCGGTTAACACCTCAGGAGCCAGAAATTCTGGAGTGCCGCAGAAAGTGCTCGTTCGGTCCCGGTAACCCATTCCTAACACAGAAACAGGGAGAACATGTGCATCTGGTGCTTGTACAGAGGGCAACACAACAACAAACACACCCTTACCTTCTTTGCAAAGACCAAAGTCAGCAATCTTGACGAATCCCTCTGTGTCAAGCAGCAAGTTATCCAACTTCAGATCTCTGAAGAAAACAATGATTGACCCTCAAATTAATTAAATGAAAAACACGTGAACATTTGTCAAATTTTGAATAGTTAAATGCCCCGATATACTCGCGGTGAAGTTCTTTTTCGCTTAGGGGTTAAAAAAAGAAGTTTGAAATACGTGACCAGTGAGCAATAAACTGTGAGCAAACATCCTAACGCCGCCCACACCGACAAGAGCAGCGTTTAGATGAATACGTGAATTTGTGCGGCACGCTTTCCTCAGTAACAAAATAAACACATGACAGCAGTTAAAGGGTCAGTTCACCCAAAAATGAAAATTCTGTCATTAATTACTCAACCTCACGTCGTTCCTGTAAGACTTTCGATCATCTTCAGAACACAATTGAAGATCTTTTCTATGAAATCTGGGAGCCTTCTGTCCCTCCGTTGAGAGCCTCCGCAATCGCAACTTTGACGCTTCATAAAATTGATAAAGAGATCGTAAAACGAATCCAATTGAATTGCACGGTTTAGTCCAAATTTTCTGAAGAGACTTCTGAACAGATTTAGGCTTTCGCTCACATATAAACATTGATCAGCGAACATCAACAAAAGCTCAACCGAACCTGAAATGTGTGAGGACAAACGAGAATAAACCTCACTGGTTAAGCAACACGTCTGAGCTTCCGGAAGAGGTCTGTTCTCATGTGTCATTCAGGTTCAGTTGAGTTTCTGCGTATGTTCGCTGATCAATTAAAAACACTCAAATCGTATGGATTAGCTTCCCGATCGCTTTATGAACTTTTTGAAGCGTTAAAGTTGCAATTGTGTAGGCCGTCTATGGAGGGACAGCAAGCTCTCAGATTTCATCAAAATATCTTCATTTGTGTTGAAGATGAACAAAAGTCTTGCGGGTTTGGAACGACATGAGCGAGAGTAATTAAAGGCAGAATTTTCATTTTTGGGTGAACTATACCTTTAAGAAAGCATCCGATCATAGCGATGTAGATGTTTGTCAGGCCATGTTCATTTATATAGCACTTTAAACAAAAGATGGCTTTAAAGCAGTAGTTATATAATTTTAAACAAAATCAGTGTTAATGTGTCTTTTTCAATTAGAATAACTCATTTTTAGAAAAACTCTCCAGCAAACCAATAGTAGTTTGAAGGCGTTTACCAGCCAGATTGAAATTTTTTTCAAGCTTCGGTATGCTGTTTCAAACACCTAATTTTGACCTGATTCTGTTTAAAATGATGTCAAACCGGTTTGTTCTTCGATTTCTCTTGAAGTATATCATGTCTAACGAGAGAGCACCACCAGTTTTTCCACATACCTGTATACAATTTTGTGCTCATGTAAAAACTGCAACCCCAGGACAACACAAGCTGCATAAAACCTGCAACAATCAAGAACAAAAGAAGACTGATAAAGGCTTGATTACAATAACCCTTATGCGCTGTTGGATTTCTGTGTACACTTGTTATGGAGCGGGTCAAATTGACCCTAATTGGATTTAATACAATTCCTCAAAAATCACACTATGAAAAACAACAAAGATTCAGGTACAAACTGTAAACTTTTAATATCAACATTTGTCAAATATTCCAAAAAATATATATCTGAAAATATGATTTAATGAAAATGTTTTTAAACCACTTTTTAAAACGGGTTTGTTTTGCCAAAATTTGAAAAAAAAAAAAAAAAAACAGTACATTTTTAAATACAATAAATACATTTTTTTTTACTTTTTTTTTCTTAAACATCATAACTGAACAATTAAATGTAGCTGTATAATGAAAATATTTACTTTTCCTAAGTTGGCTGTTTTGTAAACTCATTTCATAAAGTCATGAAGTTACTTCTGACATGAGCACACAGCAAGTTTGTGCTTTCTGCATATGAACTTCACACACATGGTGCTGCTTAAAACATTTTTCTGTATTGAAATAAGTGTGGAAAACCTCTTTTTTTTTAAGCTTCATAAGGTAGTAAAAAAATAAAATAACAAAATATAACCAAGAAATGTTATTATTTTGGGTCAGTACAATTGCCTTAGAGCATTAAAATATGCAGGTCAAATTGACTAGGAGAACATCACGAACGTAACAGTAATTTTGTTTTTATATGTCAAAAAACACCAGCATGTTGAAACTTTGCATGCATGTTCATAATGATAAATGAGAAAAAGTCACAAAATATCAAGAAAAAAAAAAAACATAGGTAAACCAGTATTTCCAACAACTAGAAAATCTAAACGGGTCAAATTGACCCCAAACATAACACAAGGGATGATCTAAAAAGCACAACTTTTGTGTCACTCACGTGGCCCGTGGCTCTGAAAACACATCGGCATGAATGTGCATCATGAGGTCTCCTCCTGCTGCATACTCCATCACAAAACACACATGCTCCTTGGTTTGGAAACATGCAAAAAGATTGACCAGGAACGGATGCCGCACGCTGTTCACAGTCTCGAATATTCTCTTCTCACACATCAAACTGGGAAAATAGAAAATAAAACAGGATAAAATAAGACCAAACAGCTGGTAGTTGCTCAAAAATGATCATACATAAAACAGAGGAAAAAATATTTTACCTTTCAACCTCATCACGGGCAACAATATCTCCCTTCTTAAGGGCCTTGATGGCAAACATTTCACCTGTAATACTGTATTCTGCTAATAACACCTGAGGGAAAAGGTAAAGTGATACAGATGTAATGACAACTACATTTTCTGTAAATTGTGTTTGCCTTTGCAAAAAACACCACCACTTTTTAGGGTATTTGTCAGGACACAAATATATGTTGCTAAGGTGTTGTTAGGAGATTCTTGGTGGTTGTCAAATGTGACCATCTCCAAGTCGCTTAAATGATTTATCACAGAAGAAAAGAAAAAAAAAAACCTGTAAAGCACTTAGCAAAACAGTAGGGATGAACCGATATTAAAACGGATGCAGACAATTATTATCATATTATCGACAATAACCAATAAATGGTCCATTATCATATACATTATCATATATTATTTTTAAATATAATTGTGAGCCTTGTACCTTTCCAAAATGGCCCCGTCCTAACACTGCAACACATTTAAAGTCTTTAAGACTGAAATGAAACTGTTCTTCCTCTTCTTCCCTAAAACAACAAAAGACCTTCAGTAATCGTGTGTATTTGTTAGTACAAGGACAACTTTTAGACTTACAGTCTTAAACATTTCACCTTATTTCTGTGTTCTTTTGGACAGTTATGAGCTGTAATGCTGACGGTTGAGTCTCACGTTCCACAACTTTCTCAAGGTCAGACTGAACAATGATGCTATTCCTGTCATTTCGGTAGTCAAATGCGGTCAGAGTGTCCTGTAAAAGGAAAAAAGCCTTTCAGTTGCAGCTGTTTATACAAGATGAGACCGGGTAACTGTTGTCTTTATGTTAATAAAAGTAACGGTGAAGGCATTTCCTATTCCTTTCAAATGCAAGGGGGCAGATGAGAGACTGAACATGAATGACATGTTTGCTTCAGATCTTTATCCTCAGAGTCTTTAACTGCGCTTTCAAGGAAACAGATGGCATCAATTCAGATGCCTGGGTGGCTTATCTCTACAACAACCACATGATAGCGTGTGATGTTACCTGTTCTCGCTCTTTGTTGGGGAACTGGTTCTCAGGCAGGACTTCTCTTATACTAACAGGAGAGTAATGCTTTGGTGTAGCGTCTTTGTCAAAGTCCAGTTTTGTCACTATTGGGTCACTGGAGAGGGCAGACAAATACAAACAGACACATAAAAGCACTGCTTTTACAAAAGAGTCTTGTTTACCAGTGTAAAGGTTTATTGTGTGTTCATACCTCCTCAGAGCAGCGGTTCCTGAGTGACTGCTGCGTCCAGTTTCAGCTGCCAGATCAGGCACTTGAGGACTAAATGAGTTATTGGGAGAGGGAATGGCCCTCTTCACCAGCCGACCCCATGTACCGATGCTCATCTGAGGGGCCCGCAGAAACGTTCTCCCTGCAGACATAGGAGACGAGAAGAAACACCCCTATAAACCACTTTACGTAGAGATCATGGTAATATAAACAAGAAGCTACAATGACAATAACAATTGAACCCAACGGTACTTCACAAAGGAAGACGGTGCAGGTGCAGGTGCAGATTTGGGACTGAAGCCCAGGTCTGTTGACAGGTGGGAATAAATCACTGTTTTGCTTTACTACAAGCAGTGTGCCAGCATTATGAAAAGGCACTGCATTTCTAATTGGCCCATTATGAGTTATTTAGGTTAAAATGAATCTTTTCTTTTTTTATTGGCAATTTTAAAATTTATATTATTGAGGATTTTGCGTCCAGTTGTCAGTTGTTGCAACTTGAAGAGCTCAGATGCAAAAGTCGCTAAACACCTCTTCCGTGAAAATGAGTCCGCACATAGTTTACATTAATTTCGTTTCAAATCCACTATATTCCAGCGTCAGCTCATTCAGAAATAGCGGTTCGTTGGCAGAAACCGCTAAACGCCACTGTGTCCCTGTGTCTCCGCAGAAGGCCCAATCAGAAGACACAAATCGAATCATATGATTTCAAGATGAATGACAGTGTGCGCATGAGCTGGCTTTCAATTTTTTGTCCATTGTTACAGTAGCAATGACAGGATTTCACGAGAAGCAAGTAAACACAACAGTGTTCCTTTTGCTGCAGTAAAACTGACAGAAATTGATATTTTCCGGTCTTCTTGTGCAAAGAGTTAAATTTGTTAAATACCAATGAAATGACACTAAAGTGAAATTACTGAACCTAAACACAGGAGCCTGGTCCTATTTTAGCCTGGTCTTGAGTCTATTTTATTCAATAAAATAATGAAAGAAAATTGTGACTTATTAATTTTGGTTCATCAAAATAAAATGTTGAGTTTATTGTACTGTGGGATACAGTACCCAGCAGTCTTTTTGAGAAATCTTGTAAGTTATCTAGGTATTTATGCTATAACATACAATCAGGTGTGCAAACAGAAATTTGCACTACAAAAAAAGGCCACAATTTAAATGAATTCAAGTCCTCCAAAGCTATTTTTCCAATTGTTTTTGGTGAAAACAAACCCTAAATGACTCTTTTAAAAGGGTCTGATGAATTGTCCAATTACAAAAATATCATAATACTCTATGTAGAGGAGATGCCCTCACCTTGTTGCTTTGAAAAGATTTTCTTCTGCCTTTGGAGTTTGGTTCTTCGCTCAATGACTGGATTAAAAAAGGTAACCTGTAACAAAAATGGCTTTAAGATCAAGCTCTGAAAACTAATCAAATTCCATTTCAGATCAACTAGGCTCAGTTTCTTTAAAAGAAGCAAAGGTGGGAAAACCTGCCCGGGGGTTTCAGGGGCCACTGAGCGTGAGGAATTCCTCTGACTTTCTCACAGAGCTCCGGGCTGCTAATCAGAGGGCTCTTTGTGAGAAAGTATTGATCGCTGAGAGACAATATTGTAAAGTTACCTCTGCAAACAGAGTCCCTTGTGGCTCGAGGTAAAGGCACATTCCGTGCCGCTGGTTGTCCAGGAAGTCCTCCAGTCGCAGGAATTTCACTGCACAAAGAGACCGCCAATCTCTCCAATACACCGAGATCTCCAGCTCACGAGACTACGGTATACAAACATTTGCCACAGAATATAAAACAAGATGCAGGAGTGTTATGAATGTATCATGTATAAATTAACATGTAGTGTGAGTTTTACCCGGTCTAGCTCTAATGTAAACTTCTGGTCCCACGACTGATTACTGACAGGTTTCCAACTGGTCTGACCAACTACAGTGTTGTCAAGCTTCAGAACAGCACTAATCTCATCTGAAGACAAACAGAAACACATACACATTAAGCGCCTCAGCTCCACAGTGCTTTGATTTTTAATTGTACAAAGTCAAATAAAAGCCTTGTGAAAAACCACTTCAAAAGTAAGCACTAAGAACTACTCAACTGGACAAGTCATCACTTTTGGAGAGATTTCGAACGCTGGTTCCTCTGCGGTTCCCACGGCTCATGAAAGAAGAGCGAGTTTCGCTGGGGCTCCAACCGGGCAGCGGCACCGATGTGGCTTTTGACCGACCAGGAACATTGTCCAACAGGTCTTGACATCCCATGAGTCGAACTTCTAACTTGCCTATTTTAGTCAATAACGGTCACCATTAAAATACACTGCAGTTCAAAAGTTTGGGGTCAGTATGATTTTTTTTTTTTAAAGTTTTTGACAGAAGTCTCTTATGTTATGAATCTTATTGAAATGTAATTTATTCCTGTGATGGTAAAGCTGAATTTTCAGCATTATTACTCAAGTCCTCAGTGTCAAAATATTAATTACTTAAAGGGGCCTTTAAATGCCCCTTTTACAAGATGTAATATAAGTCTCTAGTGTCCCCAGAATGTGTCTGTTGAGTTTCAGATCAAAATACCCAAAAGACCATTTATTATAGCTTGTCAATTTTGCCCCTATTTGGGTGTGAGCAAAGACACGCCATTTTTCTGTGTCCCTTTAAATGTAAATGAGCTGCTGCTCCCTGCCCCCTTTCCAGAAAAGGGCGAAGCTTTAACAGCCACGCTTCGGTTGCTCAAAAACAACAAAGCTGGAGAATCTCATGCAGCCAAAATGACAATTATCAGTAATGGTGTTCAGCCTTAAATTGTTCAAACTGGGGTCTAACACTGATGGGGAGACTCAGGAAGAAGTTTCAACTTCTAGAATGCATCTGGAAGTTTCTGAACAGTTAGAGGATAAATTTATGTAGTTGCCGTGGAGTTGATTCAACTCATCAACTAGCATTAGCGGTCATGTTAATCTTTTGTGCAAATCCAGCATTGATTTGACCCTCATTTGTGAAGCAGTCCAGCGTAAAATGACGGCATAGCAACAACACTCTACTTTCTCTTCTCTAAAGCAGCCCAACATGGCCTCGCCCCCTTAGTTGCATGTTTCCGGGGGCAGGGTTTATGTAAATTTTAGGGTTAGTGATGTCACTAACCCGGGAAGAAGCTCATTGTAGTCCCTAACAGCCGTTTGTTGTAGTCCTTAAACAGAAAATTCAGAAAAATCTCTCTCTTTGCATTGAACTTTGACCATTGTAACTTTGCAAACATTGTTTATGCTCAAAACGGTTTTAGAAAACATACTGCTTACAGCTTCATATAACAAATAACATATCAAGCTAAATCTGATGTTAATATGTGTTGGTCACCTGTGAGTGCAGCTGGTTTTGTGCTGTACTGGTTCTTGACAGTGCTGTTGTGGTTCTGTGTGGATATGAAGCTCTGGCGGGGACTGAGGGCTGGAGAGGACATCAGCGATAACTCCTCCATGATAAGACTGCTCTTGGGGTGGTTCTTCGGAAGCTCATTGAGTCTCTGCTCCAAGGAATACTTCAACAAATCCAGCTTCTGATTGGACTCATTGAATCTTGCCTGGGCCTGGATTTCACAGAATTACAGCAGAAGAATTAATGGGAGTTACATGAATGCACAGATGAACCTTACTTTGTAGATGCTAAGCTGAAAACAACAGCATTAAAAGAATAGTTCACAAACAATTTTTTGTCCTTATTAACTATTCCTCATGTCGTTTCAAACATGTTTAATAATTCAGCTCTTCATGCGGTTAACTCTGACATCATGTCACCGTTTCTGTGTCCAGATGCTCCATCAGATCCCAAAAGCAAACCAACTTTGCTAATGTACAGTCTCACGGTGTGCAGTAGTACTATCAAAAATCATGATCTAACCTTTATCTCCATACCGAAATCTCAGATGGCCAGACAATGATTAATCTTATATAAATCGTTAAAATATTGGTGTCTAGGTCAGGATGTCATGAGACCAGAGACTAGTGTACATTGTGAGTTTTTTAAGCTTATCTTAAATTCGTGCTTGTGCTTTATATAATTCAGAGCTCATATACAGTTGTTGAGAAAGTATTCTCACTTTAAACGGCATAGAAGCTTGGACCTGGAAAGAGTATTGTTAACACTTTTACAATAAGGTTCATTTGTTAACACTAGTTAAAATATTAACGAACATTAACTATGAGCAATACATTTGTAACTATATTTGTTAATCTTTGTTAACATTAGTCAATAAAACTACAGCAGTTCATTGTTCATGTTAGTTCACAGTGCATTAACTAATGTTAACAAACACAACTCTTCATTTTAATCATGTCTTAGTAAACAATGAAATTAACTTAAATGAAAGATTAACCAATTAAAAAAAGATTAATAAATGCTGTAGAAGTGCATTTCATTATAAATTCAGGTTAACTAATGAACCTTATTGTGAAATGTGACCAGTATTTGTTACACCACAAGTATCAAGGAGATAGTGACCATGTTTGCAAAGAACATGACAGAAAATAAATTAGTTTTTATTTGATTTTTACATCAAACTTACAAGCAAGATTAGAAATTAAATTAAATCTATTCTATTCTATCTACTCTGTCAAGCTTTTAGATAGGACGTCTTAAAATGAGGTGTTTGTATTTTTGTTGTTGTTGTTGTGTATGTGTATTTTTGAATTTGTGTGTGTGTGTATAAACTGGTTGTATGTGCATTGGTGAGGAGATACATGCCAAAAAAACTGTCATCTGAATGACTGTAAAAATCAAGGACCACAATAGAAATAAAATAATGCAATGCTGCATGAACTCTGTATTGCTACTTTTTGTCAAATAAACTCAAACTCCAAGCTCGTACACAGAACAAAACTATAAACATGTTATAAACTTCTAATTAGTGCCAAATGTCAGATGCACCACGAGGCCAGACAATGATGACAATATAGTTGGAAATACCTCTGAGTGCGCCCTCTTCTCGGCCAGTTTGCCAGAGCCCAACAGCTTCATGACATTTTTGGCCCCCTCTGCTACAGCGTACTCTATCCGAGTGTGATGGCAGAGCTCCTCCACCCGCAGGTCCAGTGGACTGATGATGGGTTTGGCTGCACCAGAACACCACAAATATATTCATTAGTTTGTGTTTTGTTGAACCGTGAATGCTAATGTCGGAGGATCTACGTCTGAGTGTTACCAATGACATCATTGTTGTCGAAGCTGAGCTCGCTAGTTTGGCTGGCTTTAAGGATCTGCATTCGGATGAACTCGATTTTTGTTTTGCTGTCTTGAAGCATCTGCTGTGCTGTCGCAAGCAGTTTTCTGTCCTGTGAAGTCAACAACATAGTCAAAGAATTTATGCAAATACAAGTAGAGATTTTATATGTGATGAAATGTTGTTTGAGAGGAAATTCCCTTCTTTATCTTTTTTTATTTTCACTTCATTTTATTAGTCATTTAGACACCTATAATAATATTTTTAAAGTTGAGAGGACTCTCGTGCAGGCTGGTCAAAGGCTAAACATATTCCAGGGACTGCGTCCCGTCTGAGAGACTGTGAGAAGGAAAAGCTTCCGTTTGAAAGTCATTTCCTGGTTGACATCAGCCCTTGTTTAATTTCCCATAGGGCTGCACCGTGCTTCAGGCCTGTTAACGCTCCACATCCTGACTGGGGTGTGTGTGTGTGTGTGTGTAGCCAGAGGGAATAAGCTCTCCGTCAGCGCTACTCCTGTGGCCAAAACCTCTCAGGCAAGCTTCACTCAAACATGTCATTAAAAGGAGAAGCAGAAGTTCTGGGGTCTGTGTTTCTAACAAAGTGAATTTAGATGCATTTTATATGTTGGCCTTTTTTCCTTGCTCACACACTACCATTGAAAAGTTTAGAGTCAGTAAGATTTTTTTATTTGAAAGAACTTTTTTTAGCAAGGATGCAATAAATCCATGTGTCATTAAGTTACAAAAGATTTCTATTTTAAATAAAAGCTGTTCTTTTGAACTTTCTATTCGTTAAAAAATCCATAGAAATATTAAGCAGCACAACTATTTTCAACATTGATAATGATAAGAAATGTTATTGAGCAGCAAATCAGCATATTAGAAGGATTTCTGAAGGATCATGTGACACTGAAGACTGAAGTAATGATGTTGAAAATTCAGCTTTACCATCACAGGAATAAATTACATTTTAAAATGTATTCAAGTAGAAAACAGTTATTTTAAATTGTAATAATATTTTACAATATTACTGTTTTCACTCTATTGTTGATCAAATAAATGCAGCCTTGCTGGACTTCTTCAAACACTCTTACCAGCCCCAAACCTTTGACAGGTAGTGTGCGTAGGTTGAGGGCCAAGATGGAACTATAGTGTTTTCTCCTGTACTTTGAAAACAATAAAATCACGGATTCCACAAAACAAAACAAAAAAAAAAAAACAGGTAGAAAGAGTCATTAAATAAAACCAAATGGTACAATACCTTTGAGGAGCCATTTGAATACATCTGGATCATGTTCTCGGCCCCCTGCTTCACCTTCAATTCTATGTCGTTCTGTTTTTTCAGGGCCGCTAGTCTGCTGCTGCTAGTGCATGTTCGTGCTTCACTTTTAGGGCTGTCCAGCGTAAGAGGGCACTCTGTGAAACAAATGACAGAAAGTTATTAGGACCTGACAGGAAACCTAAGAGCAACCAAGAGTTAAACAGATAGTTCTCCCAAAAATTTAAATTCCATGATCATTTACTCACCCTTCATCATTCAAACCTGCATGACATAGAAGACATTTTGAGAAATATAATATATTGTTTTTTCCATACAACGGAAGTCAGTGGACAACAATGTTGTTTAGTTGCCAACGCTCTTCTTTTGTGTTCAACTAAAGACAGTCATACAGGTCTGAACGACATAAGGATGGCTTTCATTTGGGTGGATATATCTGTTATCTATTTAAGTGTCTTGCTCAAGGGCACAATGGTGATAATGGGTAACCCTTGTGGGGGCTTGAACCAATTTCACTACACAACCACCACCAGAAAAGACCAACTGAATAATGATACAGCATTTCTTTAAGTCAGGAGTCAGAAGCAGACTAGAACGATAGAAACAAAAAAATTAAGTTTATGCCGTTTACTGTGGTGGGTTCCAGATTTTTGGCTCAACCACAAAAAACAGCAAGGATGTTGCAACAAACGTACCTGATTCTTTGTTTGACCTTTGAGAGTCACGTTTAGAAGCTGCACTAACCCAACTAATCGAAGTATGAATATTTATGCTTTTTATTGGTGCAGCAAGTTTAATAAGCTGTCCATATGGTGCAAGTGTGACCGCTTAAGTCGTGCAGTTTTCCAGGAATGTTTTTGTGTGGCTGTGATGAGGGACTGTGAAAACTGAAATCAAGTCAGTGGAGCACAGCACCACTTTACATGTCCAGACTAGAATAAAACTCCCCAGATAAATGAAACCAGTTAGACTTCTGCTAATAACAAACAAAAACATCAGCTCTCTCAAAGGCACTTTATGTGACTACAGAGCTGGGTAATATAAAAAATATGGTGGCAGGCAACACACACACACACACACACACAAAAAGATGTTTGTTTTTCTTATAGCATCTCTAATTTACACTTCAACAGAAATAATAGCAGAACAGTTGGTATAGTCAATTCACTTACGTTTCTCTCCCTCCACATTCGTGTTAAATTTTACAAAATAAAAAGGCAAAATAAAGTAAAAAAGAAGAAATGTTAATCAATATTACTGTTGGTGCAAAACATAAAAAAAATAAACATCTCCCATCTCAAATAATGCATTGATCTAAACGGTTCGGAGAGGAAGCGAGAAGGTTATCTGTGGTTAATAAATCTTCACAGAGCACCTTAGTGTGGGAAGCACATGTTAATGAGGAACAATTGTGTTTTGTTGAGCACCTGGAGAATCCTGAGTCACATCACTACACAAGGCATAAATACAGATGCCTCTGTTGTGGTCATTATAAACAGAGTCCGCAGGGTAAGAGAATAACACACACACACACACACACACACAGCAGGTATTACTAAACCATTACGAAATGACTTAAGAGGTGCTTAAAATTAGATTATAGGCCTATAACATACTGGACTAGCAATTTATTTTGTACTTACACAACAGTTCAAAATATTTTTTGCAAGATATCTCTTATGCTTACCAAGGCTGCATTCAAAAATGCAGTAAAAATGGTAATGTTACGAAATTTTACAATTTAAATAACTAAGTAATTTATTCCTGTGACGGCGAAGCTGAATTTTCAGCTTCATTACTCCAGTCTTCAGTGTCACATGATCCTTCAAAAATCATTCTAATATGCTGATTTGCTGTTCAGAAAAAATTTCAACTTATTATTATTATTATTATCATCAATGTTGAAAACAGTTGTAATATTTTTTGAATCGTAAAGATTTTTTTTTTTAAAAATGCTGGGTTAAAAACCACCCAAGTTGGGTTGAAAATGGACAAACCCAGCAATTGAGTTTTTTTAACACAGCAGTTGAGTTAAATGTTTGACCCAACCTTTGGTAGCTTTTTTTTTTTTTCTCAACTACCGTTTAAAATAGGTTAGAAATAACACAATTACTAGAGGCAACAATAATACTCAAAAGGTGAACATTTATTAATAAGCAAATTTAATTCACGTTTATTGTTTAATTATTATTCATTCATCTTATTAATAAACGTTAATAAAAAAAAATATTTTCCAACATACTTTGAGCTTATTTTAAGCAAGCAATACAGTAATTTTTACACAATAGTTGAGTTAAATAAAACTACCCAGCGGGTGTGGCAAACATTGAACCCAACTGCTGGGTCAAAACAACCCAGTCAAAACTTTGAGGCAAGTACAATTTAAAAAAAAAAAAAATAATTTTTATTCAGCAATTAATTACAAGTTAGTTTTCAATATGTTTTTAACATTTTTTTACACCAACAATAGTTGATAACAACAACTGAGCAGTAAATCAGCATATTAGAACGTTTTTTGAAGAATCATGTGACAGAGGAATATGCAGAAAATTCAGCTGTCACTAAATGAATAAATTATATTTTAAAATTTATCGAAATAGAAAAGTTACTTTAAATTATATTATAATTAATAATATTTAACAATATTAATCTTTTTACTGTATTTTTGATCAAATAAATGCAGCCTTGGCGAGCAGCAAAAAAAAAAAAAAAATCACAAAAAAATCTTAATTATTGCAAACCTTTGAACCAGTAGTGTACATGCTATACACAAAAACAAACAATTGTGCCTGTGCCGTGAAATGAGGTGCAAAAGGCTTGCCCCGGGTCAGCAGTGAGGGCAGCAGCCTCACAAAGTGTACCGTCTGGACTCCTAACAAGTGCTGAGCAACATATAGCACTACGACATCAGGAGGCACTGGAGGGCTGTTGTCTTCTGCTCAGCGGACACAGACTGAGGAGGTCAACACAGAGGTGTGACATGCAGCGACATTCCTCTCGCCCTGAGTCACCAAACAAAAACCCCTTCACATCAGATGTTTCCATGCCAGGCTAAATCTTGTCCCGTATAAGGATGTGGTTAGTACGGCAAGAGATTTGATCAAGCTTCTGGCAGAAATCTTCATAACAATATATTATAGTTCAAAGGGGGTTGCTCTGTAATCATTCAGTTTAGATGAACCGCTACACCTGTTACACCTGTATTGTGTTACTGTGCTCGTATACTCTACGTGTAATAGCTATTTATTAACTTCAAAGCCATCAAAAAGTGCTTTGGGGACCCCGTGAAGCAAGACATTATTTCAAAAATAGCAACAATAAGGATGGCCCACTTGAAACTGGAAGAATGCACCATTTCATAAAAAACCCACACACGTTACAGCTTTTTTTCTGTATTTCTGACCAAATAAATACAGCCTTTGAAACTTTCTAAACATTAAAAAAAAATACTTCCCGCACCAATAAAAAATTAAATATAAATAAATAAATAATATATATTCCTCCCAGGTGTAGGTAATATTTTTTTATTGTTCTGAAAATTTCAAAGGCTGCATTTATTTAGTCTTAAATACAAGAAAAAAAAAAACAATATTGTGAAATACTACAATAATTTAAAATGAGTATGAAACAAAATTGACAACTAAATATCAAAAAAGGGGATTAAAATTTTTTTTTTTTTTTTTTTTTAATCAAAGCTGAATTTTCAGGATCATTAGTAAAAGCTAATGTGTGCATGTGTGTGTATAGGGAACTACTGTTTTTTACTTATGACAGCTTTGCTCATACCTAAAAGAAGATCCTCTGGATCCTTCACCACAATATGAGCGTTGAGTTCCTGGAGCTCTTGATGCAGCTCTTCCAACTTCTTGTTAGACTTCTTGAGCATATTATCAACATATGCCAATCTCTTTTTTTCTGTGGTGACCTTTCTAAGGTTCTCCACCCCTTCTTTGATCTTCAGCTCTTTGCGGATCTCCCTCTTGATCTGCTCCTTGATTTCGTCTAGCTTCTGCTGCACCATGGTATCAGACAGGTCAAGGTTGTGCCCCAGGCCCAGCTGCTCCGAAACCATGTGAGCCTGTGCAAAATAAACCTTATATAGTCATCACAAATTACATTAGAATACGTCACTGTTGATAGCCTACTACAACTTTCACATAAAGGTCTTTCCTTTCAAAAAATAAAAGAATGAATAAAATATTCTTAGTCAAAAACACATGAAGGAAATTCCCTCCTAAGGATTAATTGTTGCTGGCAATAACATAAATCAGTCTTTATTGCATTAACATCTCCCAGTGCACCCTGCACATCAACCCCCCCCAAGCATGAACGAAAAACAGGTACACATACACATAAAGAAACAAGACTGTCACTGACATCAGCAGGGAGGATAACTGGTCTGAGTGGGTGAGCCAAATCCTGCTTAGCCCAGCTCTTCATGAGCTCATGACAACATGTAAGAGAACTGACACGGCTCCTCTAATCTTCCTCCAGGGGAAAGTGGAGCCATAAATAAATTTCAAAACAAAGCCCTGAAAACTTTCGGCAGAATGTGATCATTCAGGTCTAAGGGAAGGTGAAGGTGAGGTTCGCCAATATGCAGACAATTAGAGAAATATATCTGAATACATAGTCAAATTATTCAAATGCATCTAAATCTGAACATATTGGGATGCGCTGATAAGAACATTCTGCCTGATACTGATATGTCAACAAGTTATGGCTGATAACTGATAAATGACTTGTGTCAAAAATGTAATACTATTTTGTATATATTTAATACTACTTTGTATATATGAATTAAATTCAAAATAATTTATAAAATAATTTTGTATTAAAATTAAATTCTAGCAATCAAAGTTTTTATATAGCAATTGCCATATATATATATATATATATATATATATATATATATATATATATATATATATATATATATATATATATATATATATATATAAATAAATAAATGGTAAAAATTTAAATCAATCACTTTGATTGCTATAATTTAATTTTAATATAAAATTATTTTGAATTTAATTTATAATTTTTTAAACTAAAATCAAGAATCTAATTTTAGAATTTAATTTTGCATCAATGTAAAGCATGAAAAAAATTATAGTATATTTATTTTGATATTTTCTAAAGACAATTTAAGATTTAACAACGATATGTGTGTTTTGAAAGATTAACTAAAAGTTTAAATAAAAGTAAACCTAAAAGGGGGAAATGAGCATGCACATTTAAATATTAAACGTTAAACAATACGGATCAATTTAAAGATCTCTCTAATATCGGCAGATAACCGATATGGTACAGATAAATTAAGCTTCAGTAATTCAAAGTATATCAGAATTATGTTGATTAAGCTTTTCCTGTCTGTTATAACTTATAAGCAAAACTAGGGTGGATCGTCTGCAATTTTAGATTTGGTGATCCTCTAGTTTAGTCTTCAAACATGACTTCATGCACATTTCACAGTCTGCAAAAAATTAATAAATAAATAAAACATAACAGACACTATGCTTACATGTACAGCACTGACTCATGGGTCAACTGAAGTTCATGGAAAAGCAACTTCTGCACTTCATTTTAGTTACTATAGGAAAAAGCCAAACCTTGATCTCTTCCTCCCTTGTACCGCCTGCTGTGCTACACTTAGGACAACAAGTCACACACACACATACAAAATCAATATTAAAACACCATAATTCGCAGGACAAAAAAATGGTTTCATTAATAATACGTTTGGCTTATTAAAACTCGGACTGATGGGGAGAAAATCATACATTGAAGAGAATCCTGAAGAGCTCTAAACAACAACGTCACCAGACCTCTCATTCACCACATAAATCCAAATTATGCAGCGTCTCTTCCACTTTCCATAATAGTCTTGGACTTATAAGTTCTGGGAAACATGTTTTGGTAACAACAGTGTCATTTCCAGTTAAAAATAGCAAAAAACAGTCCATAATCCTGGTGATACTTTGAATACACAGTCAAAATGACAGGATTCTGCATACTAGACAACTGAATTTCCAAATGCTCAAATATCGTGATTGCATCTGTAAATAACATTAAAGGCGATAACCACTGGACTCGAGTCAAATAAATGGCCAATATCTAGAAGACTTCCACAATCATGCACCTTATAACTCGAGGTATAATGCCATCCATTTGCCAAAAACATTATCTGGACACCTCAAAAGCAGTTTTGTTCAAACATACATAAATAAAACAATTGGAATAGTTGAATAAATTGTTATATCACCAAACCAACCACTTGGAGTTAAAAGACAAGTGTAGCCTACATTATAAACACATTCAGTTGTAAAAACACTCTTCTTGATAACTAGTTTCAAAATGTTAAAAACAAGAGTACAAGACGAGCCCCAAACAAATAACTTCTAAAAACAAGAACAAACCAACAAAACACTTCCCAGCACACTTTACCACAGTGAGCTTCACTGCAGGGATGCTGAGAGCTGCAATAATGGTGAACCTACTAAACTACTGTTTATCAGCTTCATTTAAATCTGGTTTTCAACACATTTTGCAGTGTAGTTAGTTAAGGCAGCTCACCGAGTTCAGACACAGCCAGTGGTTTCAATTCCAAGCCATCAAAACTCTGCGTTTTCCACAAGGCAAATCAGTCCGGTTTCATGCGGAGACAATACTATGACTGCACGGAATTAAATACATGTCACTAATGTTTTTCATGCCCCGTTCCCCGTTTTCCCGTGTCATGAGCTCTACGGAGGAGGAAGAAGAATCTCGTCCCAAAGGAAGAAAAGTAGTGCTTTGAAAGTGCGCGAGATGTTTTCAAAGCATAAAAGTCGCCCTTCAAACTTCACATCATTTAAGATTCTTATAAGAATCAATAATGCACGAGATAAAAAAAAAAACTTTTCCTACCTGCATGGGATCGGCGGCCATCTTGGTTGTGAACTCTTTTTGAATCAAACTCTGGGGAAGGGGAGGTGAGTCACTCCCAAAAAAACAAGGCTGTTATGTCTTCCGTCCCGAAGAGCTTTTTATTTGGCGTACGATCCTTTGCATGGCCGGGAGATGGAGGGGGTCCCGTGGCTGAGCTGATGGTTTGTTGTAAATATAGGGGTTTGGACCCGGGATCACGGCGGAGATCCGCGCATTTAGGGGGTGAGCGTAGAGCTCTGCTGCTAATATCAGGACAAGGGGAGGCGGGTGGCAGAACAACCCAAGTGCAAGTTTCTGTTCCCGCACCCAGTTCAGCCCCGGCTAGTCCACCCTCGATCATGTGATCAATATCAACTTCACAGAAACAGAGGCTTCGGCAAACACAAGTAGGATTCACGAATTCTGTTAGGACTTTATGTGAGAAATACAACTTACTGCGATTTATTCTGTAGGAGCAGCACAACAATATCGTTTGAGGGCTTTTTTAATTGGAGCCGTATATTCATTCCACCCCCTCAGAATGGCTTATAATTATTTCAATTATATATAAATGACTGAGTGTGCTTCGAGTATTTATTTGACGTTACACAACATTCATTCTAGAGCGATAAAATTAGAATAACGATTTTTTTCGTTTCAAATAGAGATCACGATTCTATACAACCAAACAAAATAACAATTTACTAGCAGTTCTGCCTAAATATTATATAAAATTGCTGGACTCTAATTGCTGGAAAGTTTTTTTTTTTTTTTTTTTTTTTTAAAGAAAGAAAAGTTTTGAATGAATTCAATGACTAATTAATAAATGTATCATTGTGAATGAACGATTCAATGATAAATACATTTTTTAACAGTCACTTGTCGCCACCTGGTGGCGTAACGCTTTTTGACGCGCCAAGTGAGTTTCAAAAGGTGGTTTTTGATCGCTATCATAGACATAAGTTTAAAGTTATGATATAAACACTGATATCTCAGTACGTCTGTGATCATTTGAATATGTAACAGAAATAACTAATGTGCGTTTCAAAACTGCTCTCTGGCAGCACGAACACATTATTTGAATGTTCTGGTATGATTTTGTCAAAAGTTTAAAAACTTTAAACTCTAATTCATTCCATTGTGATTATTTTTTTTCTGTAGAAGTAGCGACACATATATTTATATTGGTTATTATTCTACAGGATTAGCAATACTTATTGCATAAAGACTTATTGTTCTATAGAAATAGCACAACAGTCATACTATTGTGATTCTATAAGGCTGGGAACACATTAAGACTTATTCTATACGGACTTATGCTGTTGAAGCAGTGCAACTCATTCCGTTATAGATGCATGAACAGCATTCTGTATTGTTATTATTATTAGTACAGAAAAATTCAAGTCAGTTCATTTGGATCCTACTATGCAGGAGCAGCAACTTTCATTTCACTCAATTTTAAAGAAGCACCCAATGTATTTTAGTTTATAGGCAGAACATAACTCAAATCAAGGCAAATCCTTACTGTAGAATCTAGATAAGTGGATCAATAATATGAAATATGGACTGACAGTCAGACAGTTTAAGAAGGAAGAAGCATAGAACATGAATCATTCTTCTTGGCTGAGTCACAATAAAAACATTCATATGACAATAATTACAGATTAGGACGTGATGGAAGGGTCCAAAACGTATGACACATCAAGCTTTTAATAATTTATAGCACGTTTTATTAAGTTCCTAAATATTAATATTTTCTTCCCTGGATGCATAATTTAATGGTTTAATCCTGCACATAGCTATCATGCCAATGGTTGCTTTCACTGGAAAATGCTCTTCTTTTTTAACAAAGGCATTGCAGAAGTGCTACTACTGAGCGCATCAGAATTACCATCAGCCAACAGAGGGTGGTGTTCTCCAGAAATTCTGTCAAAATATTATAGAAACCCATTCAAATGTATCACAGTAACTGAAAACAAAGATCATCAATGAAGAGATCCTAAATGGAGTTTAAGAGGTTTTTAATTATTTTTACACAAAGCAAATATTACTCCATACACAACACGCTTTAAAGATTGGTCATTTATAGCAAGCTTAAAAATTATTTAAAACAAACAAAACGATCTCCAAGAGATCATCTGTGGTGCTGCTTCAATGGATACAGAGAACCTGGACTCTCTGGAAGCTGCTAGAATTGATTTATGGGCAGGTTATTTGCAGGGATACTGTAATTACAGACCAGGAAGAATATCCGTATCATTACCAAAATATAAATGTCACTCGCACACCAGTGGAAGATGGTGCGTTTTCACTGCCTGAAAGTGAAGCACGTGTCACTATTTCAAAACTAACAGACACCACAACTAAATTGCAGGTCCACAACATATAAGAAAGGTCATTTTGTGCAAAACCAATTCATAATTGATTATGATACGCAAGAATGCTCGCTGATATTGCTTTTCAGCTCCACTGGTTAACCTCATTTAAACTGCCAGATATTACCATATACGTTGAATTTCCACAATATTAGACCTTCACAAAATGGACTGTAGCTGACAAAGCAACTACTGGGTTATATGAGGTCTTGAATATGAAACTAGGTGCTCCATTAGTGTCTCTTTTTTGGAGCTCAGCAAAAAAATGATGAGCTCAGGACTTCTCTTCGGATATGTTGTGCTCCTTGAGTGAATCCAAGTGGTCGTTTCTGTGCGCAGAAGCTGTTGGCCTGTCCCGCTCACAGTACAGTTTTCCATTCACATAGTGAAAGCGGTCACCAGGTACTAGCTGGTTGTGGCAGATGGAGCATACAAAACACTGCAAGAGTAAAGAAAGACATTGAATTGCTGTGAAGGCATGCCGCCCCCCAAAAACTTCAGGATATCAGTCTACAAACTAGGAGTTAAGATGTGGATCATTTATGAATGAAGTGCATTTAAATAGGCGAGTTTAATAGAGTAAATTACCTTGACGTGGAAAACATTGTCCTGTGCTCGCATAACCATTTCATTTGCTGGGATAGACTTGCTGCAAGCCCCGCAGGCTCCGCTGTTACCAAATAATCTGTAGTGAATATCATAATCACAGATGCATTTTTCCTCTTTCACAAACACATTTACAGCTTTTACACCTACTTCTTATATTGCAGTTTGAACTTTTGCCCACTTTGTTTCCTTAAGAGATATTTCACCCAAAATGATAATCATTTGCTCACCCCACTTGCAACAAAGTTATTTTAATTTTTTAGCATCATTAAATGAAAATCAATGGGGTCCAATGTTGTTTTGGACCCCAGTGATTTTAATTGTATGGTCAAAAACAATTTTTTAAATATTTGTGTTCCCTTTAAAAGAATAATCCACTCTGTTTGGTTATTATCTTTCTTCAATATAATTTCAAAAGAACGAAAGTCATACGAGTTTGGAACGACATGAGAGCGAGTAAGTGATGCCCGAAGTGTCCTTTTTTTGGGTGGACTATCTCTTTAAGTCTAACCTCATATTTTATTTATTACAGTGACATAAGACTATATTAGTCAAACAAAATAACCGTTTCCATTTATCTAGTACATTTGTTAGATCAGGATGTGGCTGATGGTAAAATATTAAAAATGAAGACAACAAAGCAGTTCCTGTAGTCTGACCTTATATAGTCACTTTTGCAGAGGATCAAGCCACGCTTTGTGAAACATGATGAGCCAATTTCTGCCAGCTGGGCTTGGCAGCAGGAACACTTGAGACAGTGGCAGTGCCAGTACCCATCCAAAGCAAACAGGAGGAAGCGGTCCAAAATCTTGCATCCACATCCAACACACCGCTTCCATGCCAGGGCCCCCATTCTGACATGAGTATTACAAGCAGTGTTTACCATAATAAATGGGTCACTACCTGGAACAGAGTGAAACTGTACAGATGTTTCAATTATAAAACAGGACACAGACTGTATTCAATTAATAGGCAATAAGTTTATTTAACCAGTGGGCCTCTATCTGCATGACACTGACAGATAAACAATCTTTCAAAAGTAAGTTCACACACTTATACATGTTTGGCAGAAGTACGCGCACTTACCTGCTGTACAACTTCCAGATCATTTCACAGGCTCATAAATACAGATCAAACGATCGCGCGACAAACCGAGGATCGCGTGCAGTCTGTCAGTTTGGATAGATAGACGCAGACGCCGGACCATATCTTGACGTTAGGCGAAAAAAAAGAAATGTCACCAATAAAACTTAATTTATCTACATTTACACTGGGTCTTGTTGGCGTGTCATCACGAGGTCCGAGCATTGTAAGTTAACGCTGCTCTGTTTCCAGACTTCAATCCCCTTTAAACATCCGTGAGCTGACGTCAGCCGCGCCTCAGCCAATCAGCAGCCACTTAAATTTGGTTCTCGAGCTGAAGCAGATGCAGTTTTGAGATGCTGCATTATTGATGCTATCTGAATGGCGCAATCGTCGTTTGACTATATTTAACGTAAGTTGCTTTTTAAATTTTAATTCACAAAAGTGTCTCCCAGAAATTGAATTGTCAAAACCGACTTGAAGTGTAGAAGAACTGCCTCACATTTCTCATTCGGAGTCATTTACAATGGAGCCTTAATCACCCGTATTAAAGACCTAATTACAGCACACACACAGCGTCATGGCCAAATCACTGTGAAAAGAAACCTTGACAGCAGTCTGATTGGGTGGTAATAGAAAATCATCCGTGAGAAAAGGATCCTGGCTTTCTTATCATCTGTCTGTCATTTAGCCATGATTACCATCAGATTAAATACAATCAAAGCAGTTTGCTTGAAAAGCGGTAGTCATGGGAACCAAGGAAAAGAGTTGATCTTAATTCAAACATGCACACTCTAGATTACACAGATGTAGGAGCTGAGAGGTTTGTGTTTGTTGGCTTCTGTCACTCATTATGGTGTATTATGTCACTATTCAATGCAGAAAATTAGTCTCTGATGACATGACAAAGCCTAAGGGGGCTTAGTGTTGACATATGTGCTGTTTGCTTTGAGGAACTGAAACCTTCTATCTCAAGGTTTAGTTTTATTTTATTATTTTGAGGCTGCTAATATCTGCAACTTCACAAGCCTGTTGAGAAAAGAACATTATGCTAACGTTACAATAAAAAAAAAAATCCAGTTTACATTTACATTCACCATCAAAAGTACAGTGACAATGTTTCAGGATGGCTTATTGGTGCCTGTGTATTTTACAATTGACATAATATGTGCCTGATCTGCTTTTTACCTTCAAATGTATGTTAAAAACAGGTTGCACCACATGATGAGTCCGAGTTTACCGGCCTTTCCAAGAAACGTGGCCATTACTTGTATACAGATGACGCATGTAATACGCGCAATAACACCCATCAGGACAACACACATGACACTATTGAAACAAACATTAACTAAATAACAGAAAATGTTACACCTTATGTACAATACCGATATCAAAAATAAGCAGAACAACACTTCATACAAAAACCACACACTCTCAGAAAAAAAGCTTCTAATATGTTCCATTTTGGTACCAATATTCACTTTTAAGGTACTAATAAGCACTCTTTAGGTACAAATGAGTACCTTTTGAAAGAGTACAGCCCCAGTGACAGCTTTTCCACCTTTTTTTGTGTGTGTTTGTGTGATGTGATATGACTTCAGGGACTTCTGGGAATGCCCTTTTACTGTTTTTCCACTGTAAATTATATAGTAATTCATAGTTTTTAAAAGCACACATTTGACAGTATTTTACAGTAAAATTACATACCATTTAGTTTTTCAAGGTCCCTAACAATTACAAGCATATTTTAACACGGCGTACGTTAAAAAAGAGACATATGGACTGAATGTGCACGAAGCCAGACTAAACTCTGCGTAAATGTAATTATCAATGTTCTGCATGAGCTATTATTTTTTTCAGCCCATATTGTTGGTTTTGCCTGTCTAGATTTCCTGTGAACGAGACTAGCAACCCCCCCCATCTCCTGGATCATTATGTTTATGTAATGAGGTCACAGTCGTTGATCTAATGGCGGAGCGCAAAGTTTGAAATGTGTGTGTGGGAAGGGGGGCGTAATGGAAAATAAGTCATTTTCTCCACAGCTCCATTACTTTAATTGTTTACTGAGCAGAGGCATGTTGTGATGTTTCAGGTAAAGCACAGGAGTCACATTAGCAAAGAGCGTGAGCTGTCTGAACATATACAGTTAGATAAACATCAGATGGAAACCGTGAGACAGAGGCCTCATTATTTAGAGCTGGAACCGACCGATGTCTTTTTAGCACAAGATTTTCATTATTGCCCAATAATTAAATCTGCAAAACATTGGACAATGATGTGCATTTTTGTCCTGGTAATTAGAAGAACATTTTCAAACAAATCTACCAAATTACTTTAGCTGGTTATTTTAACGAAACAATTTCCTCTAATTAATGTATCCTTTCCTCACCGACTATAGCCAACAATTATGATGTTCATTAAAAATGAAGAGAAGCTCGACTGTCGATCAAACACAGAAAGGGATTGTTTGAAAGGCCCTTTATTTGTTGCTGTGACAGCTCAATCACCCGTCATGATCTAACCGGGGGGGAGGTAAAAACCGCCGACAATGACCATCAGAGGCTACAGACAGCCCTTCATTTGAGTGCTAATTAGAAAAATTATATCTCTGAAAGGCAGCCTGGTATCTGTTCCCAGTGTGTTGAGAGAGACAAGCTGAAGAGACAACAATGAGTTAATAGAAAAATTAATTATTTACACTATTATCTAGGGCATGCCATTGAAAGAATGACTCAATAATGCTTTAATTGTGTTGCTGATTACATTTCCACTGAGCTGGACTCATAAGCATATCACCCCTCTGATGTTTATTAAATGTATTTGCTCCGATGAGATAACATTGTGCTATATTGTGCTGGGGCACACCACTGCTTCAGCACATCTCCATCTCCATGTGTGTTAGAGGTGAGCTTCTCTGTGGTTACAGACCAATGGGTTACACCCCGTTATTCTTTTCCAGAAAAAGTCAGGCAAAAAGTTTGAGGTCAGTAAGGGTTTCTTTTACTCAGCGAGCATGCATTAAAAATACTTGATTTACGATTGAGATTGATGTCGCTTTCACGCATAATACACTTGCTTGAGTGTGAACATGAATATGATTGTCTTCTCGTCCAGTCTGCTTTCATGTGTTAAGTAGCATCACAACGTCATACATCTTGAGCAGAGTGGACAGAAGCGAGGTGGGAGAGAGAGGGGGACGGGATCGGGAAAGGTCCACGAGCCGGGTTTCGAACTTGGGTCGCCCGAACCGCAACAGTGCTACGTCCTGTCCAACCAGTTCTCACGGCAATTTGTACGTAATTCATACGATCCCACTCATACAAATTCGTACGAATGATCTACCCCTAGACCTACCCATCACTGGTGTTTAGACAAATAGTATGAATTCATACGAATTAGCCACCTCGTAAAATACATACAAACTTGTCGTGAGTTAGCGTTGATATATCAGCGTGCTGCCCACGAGGCTATCGGTACAGATGAGGGTTTTTTTTAAGAAATTTATTCAGAAGGGACGCATTGAATTGATCAATAGTGACAGTAAAGACATTTATAATGTTACAAAAGACTTTTCAAATAAATGCAGTTCTTTTGAACGTTCTATCCATCAAAGAATCCTGAAAAAACACATCACGTTTTTCCACTGAAATCTGAAGCAGCTAAACTGTTTCCAGCATTGATGATAATAAGAATTGTTTCTTGAGCAGCAAATCAGCATATTATAATGATTTCCGAAGTATCATGTGAAACTGAAGGCTTAAATTCAGCTTTAAATTGTACTCATTTAAATTGTAATATTTCACACAATATTCAAACAAAAATGTGAGAAAAATATTTGAGACATTAAAAAAAATACTGATCCAAAACCTTTGAACAGTAGGTTTAATTTGTGTGTGTTGTCAGTAACAAAAACAAATGGAAGTCTAATACAATTTTCTCATTCTTTGTTTAAAAAGAAACTACTTGTAGAGAAACAGACTGTGCCATTTTATCAAAATTATAATGATGAGGGAATAATAGTGAAGAAAAAAGGCTCTTTTTATTATGGCTGACATATCCAAAAAATCAATCTGTTTTCAAATCTACCTCAGCACTGTCAGCAGAAAAGAGCAAAGAGTCTCATTTATTTAAAATGAAAAAACAAAGAAAAGAGCAAATACAGGCTCACATGGTGGCACTGTGAAAGAAAGATTGTAAAACTGATAGCTATAGGGTACTCTAATGTTTTACATACAGATACAGGTTTTGATTCTCTAAAAACATTCAAAAGAACCTGTGAAAAACCCCAAAACATATTTTCTGAAGTAGCAAGTGATAATCTTTTGTCTTAAGAGATTTTAGGGGTAAATGTGCAATCCAGTACCCATTTCATGCACAAATGTGTGGTTAATAAAGGTCATGTACATAGAAAAACTGAAATTGTATAATGTAGACATTTGGAGACAAATTTCCATTTTCAAAAAGACATCAGTTCCACTCTTGTAGTACCATTAACAAGGCAAACAATTTCATACAATGGCTGCCTATTTCCACATTGATGTTGATAATGGCAATCTATGCAACTATACCGACATTTCACCTTGTAAAACAATTCCTCACCTTTTTACATGCTGAGATGTCAAGTCATATTTACACTGGCTGTAAAAACAGCTTGGTGACATAGGGGGAAAAAAAGCAGTCTTTCAATGAACACATTTAAAATCTATGATATCTAAATCATAAAGCAGCAAAGTAATGGTATCCATGGTTTCATGGTTACCATGAAAGGCTTGACAAGTCTTTGAAATAAGGTATATTTGAACAATATCTAAAAAAACATAATTCAGATAATAATAATAAAAAAATGTGGCTTACCAAGAACCAGTAAAAGTAATGATCCACATGCAGATGTATATGTTTGCTTTTGTTTTTATCTTCAATTCTTTATCCTCCTATATTGCAATGTTTGGTCCAACTGTAACTGTAATGACCAGTATTTACACACATTTTAGATAAAAATATATTTTCTGAAATAGCTGAAAAACTGCAAGGATGAACCCCAGGCAGAAGGTTCTGATTTAAAATCGCCAATTGTGGATCCATTTTAAACAAAAAAAGAAGGTATATCAAAGACAAGATTTGTGTTAACAATGTATACATCCACATCACAATCCGTTTATTTCCAATAAATTCCATAAACACCAAGTACTCATCATTTTACTATACTGAAAAAAATACTTTCTCAGCTTGATAAAGAACTTCAAGAATGTTTAGTAGTCATCTGTACTCTTTTTAAACTTTAAAATAAGATGTAAAAAGTTCTCAAACAATACCAATCAGTCCAAAAAAAAACAAAACAATGACCATTAATGTATTAAATAAGGATAAAAAGAAAGAAATGTGACAGCACCTGTATAAAACCCATATGGCAGAAAGGCGGTGGTTGTCTTGAACAATGGCATGAACTAGATCTCAGTCACTTTTACTGCTCATTTGAGAGCTTTAAACCCTTCTTTGAAATGATATGTATTGGGGGATAAAGCTCATGACAGCTGTTTTGGCCCCGAGACTCTTCCCTGTGGCACATACTAGTTTCAGCTGCTCGAAATGTACATATCCAGATGGAGAAGAGTCAGGAAGAACACACCAATGTAATGTGTCCTCCTCCAGTGTTTCTGACCACAGCATACAGCGTGATGGAGTCTCAGGTAGTCTTTGGGTAGATTTTCTCATAGAAAAAGTTCTGTGCCAGCAGGTACAGCTCTCCATCTTTTTCTCTCACTGCATGAGCCCGAACGTACTGGAACTGCTCTAGTGCAAACTCATAAAACTCATTCTCCATTTTCCAGATGTCTGACTGCTGTAATCTGGCTATAGACTCTTTGGTGGGTGGCTTCTTCTCACTCGTTTTCCTTAGGTGCGATTTCTTCCCTTTAGAAGTAGACAATTAAAAGTTGATCATATTAGTTTTAACATGCTTTACGTATTCACTTCAGAACTGAAATTGCATCATACCTGTCCGATAGAGCTCAGTGGCCCCCTTGAAAAAGCGCGGAAGAGCCGCCTCCAACATCATAACAAAGTCCTCCAACTCCTCTGTCACCCCAACTAACATATATTCATTCACCAGGTTGTATTTGGCTTGCTCCAAAGCCCATTTGCTGCCAATGTTCCTGTGAAAAAGTAATTAAGAAAATGTTACAAGAGAGTTCTAAATGTGCAATACCCAAAATACGTATAAAGACTCTGAATAGCCAACCAGCACTCAGAGTAATGACCACAGAAGAAGGGAATCTGAAGCCACAGTTTCTCTGGAGCACAGTCAGATCCTCCAGCAGCTACACACTCATCAAACGTCTGAAACACATGCAGATCTTACAGTTTACACACAGAAAAAAAAAATATTATGGTTACAGTAATGAACTTAATAGAATAATAAATTAATAGGGCCCGCATTCAAGGAAGTTTAAAGGCACATATCTAAATAAGTCAAACAATCTTTTTTATCATCATTTATCATTATAATTTTATATTATTTTAAACTGTATTTATAAATCTTATATAATAATATATAAAGAGATATTTAAAAAATTATTAATAATATTTAATAGTAACAATATTTATTAATATTATTTTAACAATATTCTTATTTTATAATTTTCTTTACTAATGCCATAACCTGTCCAAAATCTCATAATTTATAAAAATAAATTTATATTAATAATATTAAATTGAATTTAAAAATCGTATATGTTAAATTAAATTTATATATAAATATATATATAATATAGTATAAAAACATATAATTATATTTTAAATGTAATAATAAACTTAAAAATTAAATAACAGATGTTCTTAATATTTATAATATTTATTAATAATATTACTATTATTTTAGCTGTTTTACACCATAACTTGTTTTGAGAAGTTCAATTTCAGTACCTTATAGTGGTGAAATTCAGAACTAAACAAATGGACAAATAAAAGTAAACAAAACAACTTTAACACTTGAACTCCAAACCAAAGACACCAAACTCACCTTTTTGTCTCCTTGTTTTCTGCGCCGTAGGCCGGGTCTGTAGTCATCGCCAAAGCGTAAGAAATAGTAGTAAGACACCAGGCGCTCAATGGGGTCGCGGATAACATTTATGTAAACAGGCTTTTTCTTCACTCCAAATCTGATCAAGAGATGGGAACGGAACTGTCAAGCGATATTTCATGTGTCATTCCTTGTAAATACAGTGTATTAGTACAAACAGGAAAAAACTACCAATTTGATTGTTTTGTTCAAAATGAGCTGCTAGACGCTTGCTGCAATTCTTTTCAAAGCCACCAGGAGTCAGCAGCATCAAATTGTTTTTTTTTTTGACACTTGGGTTGTTGGGAATGTAAAAAAAAAACCTTCCATCCTATAGAACTGTTGGCAAATCACTCCTCAGTGATGTTGCCACCAAATGCAAAACCTGAAACCACGCTAAAGAGTATCTTTCATGCAAATACATTGACCACTACTGACTGAGGGAATTTGCACAGGGAACGACAAGGACGTTTAATACGTACTTGGTGAAATCCAGGAAGGAAACATGTCCGTGGTAGAACGCGGGCTTCATCTCCTTCCATAATGTCACATTCTTTACAAAGCGCACCTGAAACATCAATAAATAAATCAATAGATCATTAAAAAAGAGAAGTCAACCTTCTTAGAGACTGATGAAAGAAATGTACCCGTTTTAGGTCTCCTCAAGCCTCAGGATACCATAAAGGCACCATATAATAACATCTGAAGAATTGCTCTATTAAGGAAATGCTTTGTGTCATTTAGAAGCTGTTTGGAGCTTTTCAGTAAACATTTGGATCCTTCCAGCATTATAATCTGTTGTTTGGATGGCTGCAAGTGGGAGGCACTGACAGTGAACATGCACAAATGATACAAAACTGACCTGATCCTGAAGGGACATGACAGGATTGTTTTTGGTGGTATTGATGTGCAGCACATGGTAGTGGTTCCTGTTGCACAGGTCATAGGCGATGTTGGTGAAGGAGGTACTTGCTGTTTTGGGCACTCGGTTGTAGATGACCACCAAATCGTTCTCCTCTACCAGGGCCTCCTTTGCCCCCTCTTGAATGTGCCGTTGCTCAATCTCTCGTACCTCATGTCTGGCAATGGCTCGTTCTGCAAAGGAGGGGAGATATTTTCTATTTAATGTGCTTAGCCTCCAAGACAAAAATATATTTTTTTGCATAATTCATTTCAATTTCAAAATACTGGAAATAAACTGTGTTGTACTGTGTTGAGGGAACAGAATTGCAAAGATGAATAATTATAAAATAATATTATAATAATATATAAACAAGTAAGGAATTCATATATGATAGTAATAATAATATTTTTAAGTATTCTTATGTACTTCATTTTTTTGACAAAGGTAAAACTTAATTTCCCAGAATGGTCTATTTTTTGTTAATGTTTATTCATTAATTATATATCTCACCATCATCGAGTCCATCTGGGATTACTGTGTATACACAGTACATATATATATATATATATATATCATACATACACACACACAAACATGACGGTTCGGTACGGCAGGAGGAGAAAACTAAACATAAAATTGCTTCTTTAGAAACAGTGGTTTATTGAACACATTGTGTGTCTCTCTTTAAATAACTTCAATTATAACTAACATTCCCTCAAGGATAAAATAAATCTATCTCAGCTAATGCTGTAAACTATATACAGGGAGGCCTTTCTTGCACATCACTATAATATTAAAGGTTACAATTAACAAAAGAGCCCAAACTATTAAATTCAGTTGCTATTTATTTTAGATATAATAATCAACACACAAATAATATGAAAAAACATGTAAATTGCACATAAGAAAGGTTTTGCATTAAGTTCCAAATCTAATTTTAAAATTATTACTCCAGAATAACACGTCATATCGCTCTAGCTGAATAAACAGAAGATTGAAATGCTTTGACTGATGTGAAACATGACTGAAAAACACAAGACCACCTTATTCTGTGAAAGAAATCACATCATCTCACAGAAGGTCTTTCAACTGTTGTTATGAAGTGAGTTTGGAGTAAAAACATGCTACTAAATGTCTTTTGTTGGACAAGATGTTAATAAATGCTTCGTGTCTAGAAAGATGATGAGCGTCGCTTGTTCAAATGTACATTATAAGCGACTCAAACAGTGCTTCCGGACGGATTAGCATTTGGAGCCATACTTCAAAATACCGACATTTAAATAAACGCAGCCTTTGTGAGTTGATAATCGCGTTCAAGTTCAATGTTATTTTTCGTATTGTGTGATAAATCGTGCAGCGCAAGTATATAATGCATATGTTTAGTTAAATACTCCTCGCTAGTGAACTAACATGCTGTGGGCACTAAATGACTTACCCGAGGAAAATGTAACGCTACATGAGATATTATTCTCAAGCAGTTTTATTGGTGACTTTTCCCCCAACACTGGTTGAGAGATTAAACACGTATCTAGATCTGTTCTTCTGCGCTTTTTCCTGTTGTGGTGGTTAGAAAACAGCGCTGGATTACCGCACACCCCCTTCTGGATTGGGGTGTGAATCGCCTGTGACTGACTGTATTCGTCATCTAACTGCATGAACCAAACCGTGAGATCCATATCGTACGGTTCGGGACAAATAAATGTACCGTTACACCCCTAATATAGATTTATCAAGAGAGAGAAAAGGTCCTATGGCCTTTACCTAATACACGTGAGATCCTGAGATGGAAAAGTGACAGTGTACACAATGTGGTGACAGTAGTGTGTGAATGTGAGCTGGAGACCGGCAGCTGCTACTGTGAGGTGATGATGTCAAGTCAACCACAGCACATTCCGGACAGTTCCCACCGCTCTCCAGTCAAAGAACCCAGTCTCTAGCCATCACATGTGGACAACTGCTATCGCCCATGACAACAACTGTTGCTATGCCACATTAGGATGTCAGACTCTCCCACAACAACAGAAAATATCTTGTCACGCTTGCAAAAAGCATTTTGATATTTTAAAAATTCTGAGGAGAAAAAAAACCACTCCTGAAAACGAAGACTAAACCTTGAGAAATTTGCCTCTGACCTTGTTTTTGTGCGTGATGGGCTGTAATGGAAAATGTTCGACTCTGAAGTAATAGAGGAGTCAGGGTTCAAGCATTTATGGGTAGACATGCATGTGGCAGACTGTTTCACCATCTCATTACTGGTGCAATACCCAGCCTAATGTAATAATATAATTGCAAGTTAATGAGAAAAACACCCTGAACCATTGCCTATTTCCTACTTGATGGACACACAACTGCTGCTTTATGCTGAGTGAAAGCGCTCATTTAAAAACAGACAGGGGGGCAAGAGGGCCCTCAGGCTGACTGTGTGTAACCGATGCTATTGATGACTGCAGATATTCACTTCTATTGGCCTTTACACACTGTGTTCTCTGATAAGCAACTCTTCACAAATACAATGACTTATTCAAGTTTTTTTTCTTGTACCCTGAAAACATTACTTAAAATGAACTAGGGATGCACCGAAATGAAATTCTTGGCCGAAGCCGAAGCCGAATAATAATGAAATGCTTGGCCGAAGGCCGAGTACCGAATGTGGTGTTTCGCATTTTTTCCATTTATTTTGCCAATTTTTTCACCATTACAATAATTAAATAGTAAAAATTTGCTTTTTACTATTTTGTGTTGCTTTTCAGAGAAATAAATCAAATAACAAAAATATAATTTCAAAATATTTAACACTGAACATTTTTTTAACATTCCAGCAGATATTATACAAACAAAGTACAATATAACTTAAAATGAATAAATTAGTAAAATAAAAAAAAATAAAAATTATTTGGCCATCTTTGAAGCCTATGTTCTTCTTGAATAGCCTATGTTATGCCTATAACTGACTGCTGAAAGAATGTAACTCTGTATGTCTACAACAACAAATGTGCATTGAATAGTGCAAAAAAATGTGGATGAACCCACAACAAATAAATAACTGTCCTAGACATAAGCCTACTTCACATATCGCGCCTAAAAAAGCGTGTAAAGCGCGGCCGCGTCGCTTCCTCCTTCTTTTGCAAGCGTTCGGGAGCTCGCGCTTCTGTGGCGTCTGTCGTTGCTATGCAACCATGAACTGTGGTTTCTGACGATGAGAAAGTTTCAGCAAGGGATAAATTGATTTTTAGCCCTTGCTTTAGCTTTACTACTAGATATATTTATGTAAATGAGATATAACAACCCCCCTGTACAGCTATGATCAGCTGTTCGGCTGAGATTTCCATGTTTTGTTACGGAAAGGTCGAAGCTGATCGGTTGGTTCTTGTCACATGACCTGCGGTGCGCTTGCGGCATGCTGAACAGTTGAGATGTTTTCATCTCGCCGCGGCACAGGCGCGCCCGGAAAAAACAAGCGCGCCGCACCGCATGCGCGTCCCTTCCGTTTTGCGCGCGGTTACCGCGCGCCCACATAGGATATAAAGAATATGCGCGCGGAAAAGACGCGATATGTGAACGTTAAAACATCATTAAAAACGTCATTGTTCGGCAAAATTTATTCGGCCTTTTTACTTATTTATGGCTTTTTTCGGCCGAATAATTTCGGTTGCCGAACATTCAGTGCACCCCTAAAATGAACTTTTGCGTTTGCTATAGCATTTTTTAAGTAATTAACTTTCCCTAAGAACAGTAATAAGTATGAAGCAAACAAACAAACAAAAAAAGTTTAGTCATAATAAGCATTTATTAAAAACCTGGCCAATGTCACTTATCTATTGTTATTCCAAAAAAAGGGGAAAAAATACAATGTCTTGAATACATATCTACTAAGATGAGTAGGTTTATATATTATAAATAGACATTTGCTACTTTATTGCTGGCAAAATTATAATATTTGCAAAAACAAATAATATTTATTACCTTGAAATCAACACTTAAAAATATAGCAACTACATTTATTTTCTTTTTGTCACTGACCCAATTATACATTTTATAGACAATAAAACGTTATAAAACATAATTCACGATGTGAAATGACAGCGCAAAAAATGTTAATGGTAAAGGTGATTGTTTTGTTTCAGTAAAGGCCAAAAATAATAAGATGAGCGAATGAAATGTAATATCTACAAGTGTCAGGCTGCTCAGGAGGAGATGGGGATTTATTGCAGTCAGCTGCCAAGCCTGACGAGTTATACTCTGACTTATGTCTTTTCAATGAGTCAAATCAGGTTACAGTCTTTCCTTAGATAGAACAAATAAGTCCAGTCACATTTGCCTCTGAGAGACTCTACAACATGGAGGTCACTGTGGGGTCATTTTTATGATCGAGCTTGAAGAAAGTGACATTATCATGTCACAACAACATTTACATAGACTAAGGCTTAGTGAGAGAAATGGTGTAGTGTCTTATGGTGCTTTAACGCTTGGTTTGATTGCCGGGTCTGAATCAGAGTTCGATTGCTCCCCTTCTCCCGCTGGATTGTGTTCACATTATATTATTTGGGTCTGAACCGTACCATAACGAAAGCAGAAATGACATTTTCTCTCTGCTTGCAGTGTATCAATCACGCTTGTCAGGAAAGTGAGAGGGAACACGCACACACAGTTTCATCAAATAACACGTCACCAATAGTGATTCACTTCCACGATTTAGGGTGTTTTCACAATGGAACTAAACTAAAATAGTCACTATTATAGTCGTGCTGCTCACATGAACAGAGCCAAAACTGAGCTGGCGTTCTGACGTAGCACATGGAAGCTTTCCAACATTAATAGCGTATGAGAATGACAGGGGAGAGACGAATTTGTTGAATAAAGTCATTATTTTTGTTTCGTTGCATTAAGGTTGAACTGCTGTAGTCACGTTGACTATTTTAACAATGTTTTTACTACTTTTCTGGACCTTGAATGATGGTAATTCCGTTGCCTTCAATGGAGGATAAAAAAAAAAAAAAACTCTCAGATTTCATAATGCATTACTAAGTAATTAATTACCGCGATTAAATGACTTTTTCCTTAAAAAGTAAAGTAAGTGATTGTTCTTAAATTTTTCTGTAATTCAGTTAGTTACTTCTGATGTAACTGCATTAAATACTGTATATGCTATAGATCAATTCTATATAAAACAATAACTATTGTTAAAATGTTATAATGTTTTAATGTAAACTTTTCCCTTAAAATACTTTTGGTCAACTGAAGAATAATTTATGCACTTTTATATTGTTTATTTGAAAGAATTAAAAGAGCAGTTTCATGTCCATCTGTGTATTGTACAACTGCTCAGGTTGATATGACATGTAGAAGGTAATTAGTACAGTAATCTAATTACACTGTTGAAGATGTAATTAGTTGCTCGTAATTAATTACTTCTTTAGAGTAACTTACCAAACATTGCAAGGTGCGCACCAAAAGTGCTAGTGTGAAAGCACTCTTAGTACAAAAGCAAAACAGATCTTAAGTATGTCCTGTGTACAAAGAGGCCATAAAAATTGACTAAGAAATGCAGGCAGCTGTACGCCTCTGGTTCTCAGGAGGCCTTTGAAGTTTTAATAAATAGTTAGTAAAGCATTAAGTTTATAATCTGCCCCAGGTTATGTACCATCTGGTTACAGACAACAAGACGTAGGCAACCAAATGACACCAAGAATGTTTATATTTTCACATTTAGCGTGGGATTTGCTATGCAAAAGCATTAGTATATATAAGGTATAAGCACACTACCACTAATTTTTCAGTTTGTTTGAGCATAAGGTTGAAATTATCATCACATGTAAACTAAACTTTATTTATCTGGCTTTCATTTAACTTTTCATTTATGTAACGCTTACAAAACTCACACATAGTGACAAATGTCACACATAGTATTATTTGCTAGTGTACAATACCATTCAATATTTTAGGATAGGAAAGTTTTTAATTTGGAAAGAAATTAGTACTTTTATTCAGGAAGAATGCATTAAATTGATCAAAAATGACAGTAAAGACATTTATAACAGAAATATACTAATATATATATATATATATATATATATATATATATATATATACACACACACACAAAAAAATGCATCACAGTTTCCACAAAAATATTAAGAAGAACAACTTATTTGAAATTTAGTAATAATAAGAAATGTTTCTTGAGCAACAAATCAGCATATTAGAATGATTTTTGAAAGTGTGACTGGAGACTGGAGTAATGATGGAGAAGATTCAACTTTACCATCACAGGAATAAATAATATTTACTGACTTTAACAAAATACAGAGACTATCAGCATAAAAGATTTGTTTCAAAACATCTTGCCGAGTCCAGACTTTTGAACAGCAGTGTATATAATGACTTTGTATATAAATATGTATTAGTTTAATGAATAAATGAAAGATTATAAACACATACACTAAACAAATACTTTAGTCTTTAATATAAAAGTATGTAAAATTTAATAATGTATATGCCACGCGCTGGCTCTGAAACCTTTTCGACAATTAACAGTGCTTTCAAAGTCTTTAAGCTTCATAAACACATGGCTATTTTGGATCTAAAAATGTTCAATAGTCAATGCGTTGGTGCCAAGCCTTCGCACATGGGCTTAAGTTCTTTCACAGCCTCATCAGGGCTAAAAACAGTACCAATTTGAAGTGTGTTTAACAGGAATCCCAGAACTTCCATTAGCAAATGGAGACAAACTACCAGCAGGTTAGATATCAAATAACTTTTCCGATTCTGATGAAGCGTGAAAGTGCATGTCAGCTGCCATCATCAGAGCAAATGGAAAAAAAATAAATCAACATTTCAAATCGATGTGACACGTGAAAAATAGTCAGAAAACACTCCTGAAATATTGAGTCACAATTAATAAAATGGACAAAAGAAGACCCCATTTGTTCACAGACAAGATGTGCAACAGGATGACAGTTGCAAAAACATCATCAATTTATGCAGTGCTAAGACTGACAGCTCTCTCCAGGTCTAACCAGATGGAGAACCTTCCTCTCACCTTTCTGCCTGTTAACGGGTCTCTCATATTCCTCTGCCGTTGTGCAACTATTCATAGAGCAAAACCTGTTAGTTGATGTAACTCAGCGTGGATGGTGGGAACCAGCTAACCTAAACAACAGCTTGCCAATTTTTAGTGGAAAGAACGCTGCTTATTCAAACAAACAAAGCATTATAATAAATTGAGTATGGCACGGATATATCTCTGAGAAGGTGCTGTGACACAGATATGATGCAGAAGTGATGCATTACAGTCAAAATGGTGTAGCATTCAGAATAGCCTGTACGGGACATGAAATAGCCCATATCCGATCGCTCGATAGGCATGTGGGTTTGACATGTCTCACTAGTTAGACATGTGGCCAGTGTCTGGAATCACAGCACTCAACCAAAATACAAAAGCCCCGCTGACGTGTGTGCTTCACAGATGTTTAAAATAACTGATCTTGCTCTTTTCAATTGATTAGTTGTAGTAAGCAGAAAAGCTTTTAATTTCACAGACAGAATTGCAAAAGGGTTTTAAGAAAATCAGGATGAAGGTATTCTTTAACTTCATTAGAAAATTCTGTACGTCAGATATTTATAATAAAAAAAAATTATAAATCTGCCCAAATCAGTCAGTCATCGCTCTAAAGATCCCAATTCCATATTTCACCTGCTTCACCAACTCTTATACAGTTTCTTAAAAAATATATAATTTTTGGTAACTAAAATTCATAAGGATTCTTATTAAGCTCTACGGTATCTATTTTCTGTGACACAGGCATGATATGCAAGCTCTGTCACATACACTACCATTCAAAAGTTTGAGGTGGATAAAAGTGTTTTTAATGTTTTTGAAATGAGTCTCTTATGCTCACCGGGGCTGCATTTCTGTAAAGAGTAATATTGTGCAATATTATTACAATTTCAAATAACTGTTTTCTATTTCGAAAAATTAAAAATTGAAAATTTTTAAAAATATAATTTATTCCTGTGATGAATTTTCAGCATCATTACATGATCCTCCAGAAATCATTCTAATATGCAGATTTTCTGCTCAAGAAACATTTCTTATTATTATAAATCTTGAAAATAGCTGTGCTGTACATTTTATAAATCTTTTAAAACAAATGTTTTTACTGCCAGTTTTTTTTTAAAGTTTCTTTAAAAAGTTAATCTTACTGACACCAAACTATTGAAATTGAAAAGGATAAATTAGATTTTTTTAAGGTAATTCCACTAATTTTAAGCAGGTCTTGTTAATAACCAGAAACATCAGAAAAACTAAAGTGCGATTAAAACGAATGCGTGTTTATGCTGATTTTGCCAATACTGTACGGTTTTCTCACTGTTGTGACAAGATGGTGAAAAACAATTTGTAAACACCATGTACTCAATTCATTCATCACTGAAGTGATTCCTTTTTTTCTTAATAATTAAATAGTACTGACATGTTATATCTAACAGTATTGGCCCATAATGAGTGATGGGCAAGGAAAGCACGCACAGTAACCCTCGCAGAAGAATACTGCCAATCACGGTGAATAGATAAATGCAAAATAATTCTCTTCATTTGAGTAACTTAGCCTGTTTTGTCTCAGTCTTCAGAATCAGTTCTGATGCAGTTGTTCACTAGTGCAAATTAAGAGATAAATGCTTCTTACTGACATAGGAAAATATCCATTGCATCCATCAACTAGAGTCAAAACTGACATTGGATCTTGCTTGAATGAAAATGCAGCTGCTGCCTGAGACATGATGGACCATGTAGTCCAAACATACACAAGAATGCCTATTACCTCCCTAAAAACAATACTGAGGACACAAATTACACCTTTATAAACATGCTTGATGATGATGCTAACAAATTGGAGAGATACGACAGACTATGCCGATTTTTAGTCTAGAAATGATTTGAAAACACTTCATGGAAAGACTCTTACCCAGCTTGCCCCGTGACTCCTCAAGCTTCTGAATTTGGTTTTCCAAAAAGATCATGGCAATGGCGAAGGCCAGCAGAGCCAGGAGCTGAAACTTCGGCGGCATCTTTAACCTTAAAAGCCCCATCAAAAAACCCAGCACAGAGAGGACATACCGTGGCCGAGAACTTTGTGACACAGTTCTGTGGATGCAACGAGCAGTGCTTGTTATTTTATGATCCCCATAGTCAGTCCTCGAATATAAACACAACAAACTACTCTACAATGGACGCGTACTACCCCAATAAAACGGTTACGCTTAAAATATTGTATACTTAGTTGTACAAAACAGAATAGCTCGGACTATCCCGTACGTGAGTAGCAACTGTAGTGTACGTTCAGTTGTTGTTAAATCCTGGGAAGTATAGGAAGGCACGTTGTGTCAGTGCGCATGCGCATTCGTCGCGTTTGACGTCAGTCGGTCAGCTGTCGCTCAATCTACGTTCACTGTCAAGATAATACGTTAGATTTACCTTTATTAAATTGATATATTTACATATACCTTACTGTGTATACATGCAGATATTTTCAATTAAACATTTTATATATTTATTGCATATAAACAAGCAAAAGCTCGCCTATAAAATAAATCCCCAGCATTTTCCATTGGAAAATAAAGTTATATTTCATTAATTGTAATGTAATTGTCATTCCATGCATTTGTCTTGTGTGGAGAAACAAAATATGCATATAACAAATCAATCTTTCATACCATAAAGGCTTGCTGATAATATTTAGAAATGACAATATTATGGGGTATATAAAAAGAAATCGAGTCAGATTCGTCCAAACAAATCTTAAACCACTGAACTTTTAAAGTTCAAAGTTAAAAAAAATAATAATAATAACAAAGTTCTAATCTATCACTCTCTTTTGGTCCCAAAAGTTTTTCATTCTTGTTCGTCAATACAAACATAAATTGTTGTTGTTATTATTATTTATTTATTTTTCCTCTGATAAATGTATGACAAAACTAGACACTCCTTCAGCTAAGTTTCAAAGACTATAATAAGCCTATAATTGTAATCTCTCGGTTGCCAATTGTTAAAATAATGATATTCTTTCAAACAGTTATTTGGTCGTGCTAAGACTTTTATTTATGAGCTCTAGCGGATGTGTGACGCACTTCCTGCTGAACCCAGCGAAAGGAAGAGGAACACTCATGGCGGGGGAAGTGTACCTGCTTTGGTTACTGCCGTTATTACAAACGGTAGGTAGATAAAACACATCTGTAGACTTTGATGTTTGAAAGTAGATACTCCACAGTGACAAGGAGTCCACATGTTTTTGTATAATCTGGACTACTTCCGTCCAAGGCAATGATTAGCCGGCTCGCTAATGTTAGCTAATGACGTGGCTCAACTGGCGGATGCTGTAAATAATGCTATTAGCTAGTTTACCTGCAAAACCCCCCCAAAACACGAGTAACTTAAGTAGCATGGTTACGTAACTTTTAAAATGAACATTGCAGTAATGTAAAATATGTATTCCTTTGTGTTTACACAATTGTTCCCTCCCTTGGGGATTTTATGACAGTAGCTGGCGTTCGTAAATAGGACTGTTCCATAGACTGTCTTGTGTGGAGAAAAATGTATTATGAGGCATAACGTTAACAAATAAACACCAGCTTAAAATGGTAAACTCTTGTTGTCGTAGCTGTAGCCAGAGCTTGCAAATTCATGCACCTGTGTTTACCCTCCATTTGCCTTTTTCTTTGATATTGCATTCGAGGGTCATTAAAACCGAGCAGCTGAGAATTTGCAACAGGTTTGAGATGTTGACATATAGGTCAACTGGTGTTAGTCCGTCGAGAATTACATCTACTGCTGGTTTTCAATGTAAAGTGTCTAAACTGTGGTCTCGTTCTTCCTGGCTCAGCTGGCGTCTTATGGAGCGGAGCTCTCCTCGGAGGCGTGCAGGGAGCTGGGCTTCTCCAGCAATCTCCTGTGTAGCTCCTGTGACCTCCTGGGGCAGTTCAGCCTGAACCAGCTAGACCTTCCATGCAGGCAGTGCTGCCAAGAGGAGGCTCAGCTGGAGTCTAGGATGGTGAGTTCCTTTACTGTGCCAAATCACAAGGTTATTTCCAACTAAACACAGAGTGCTGGATCGTTTATGAAGGTTTCCTGCTGTTTTACCATATTAATGTATATTTCTTTGACAGCTCTACCCAGGAGCCATCCTTGAGGTCTGTGGATGAAAATTGGGGAGGTTCCCTCAAGTCCAAGGTAGAATGAGGATTTGGCCTCAAATATGAGACTGCTACTTCTGACTTCATATTTCTTGTGTTGATGATTATATAAAAATGGCAAAATAAACCAAGTTTATTTGAAATGACTCAAAGGGATTTTTTTTAGCAGCTATTGCAACAGTTTAGCGGTTTTGTTGTTGTGTAGCGGACTTTCAGAGTGTTTGCTTTTACAATAATTTGACTATTTCCCTTCAGCTTTTGTCAGGAGTGACAAGCCAAAGATGTTCAGGGGTCTTCAAATCAAGGTAAAGATTTTTTTTGTGCTATATATATATATATATATATATATATATAATAAAACACATTACTGTTCGTAAGTTTTATTTTATTTTTTTAAGAGGTGAATGTTTTTTTTTCAACACATATGTATTACATTGATTATAAAAGTATATATATATTTAAATGAATGAATGAATACATTTTGAACTTTCTATTCATCAAAGATTCCTGAAAAAAGAAAATCATGGTTTACAAATATTATAATAACAACATTATAATACAATAATAATGTTTCTTGAGCAGTAAATCAACATATTAGAGTGATTTCTAAAGGGTCATGAGACACTGAAGACTGGAGTAATGATGCTTTGTCACACTAATAAATTACATTTTAAAATGTATTTAAAAATAAATTTGTTATTTTAATGTGTAATATTTCACAATATTACTGTATTTTTGAACAACTAAATGCATTGGTGAACATAAGACTTCTTTTGAAAACATTTTAATAAAAAATTTTCGTGCTCCAAATTTTTGAACAGTTGTGTGTGTGTGTGTGTGTGTGTGTATAAAATTAGCAAAAAAATGTCAGAAAAAGATACTGCTATTATACTTGGCTTAAACACTGGTTAATTCTACATGCCTTTTTTGCATCTCTTCCAGTATGTGAGAGGCTCGGACCCTGTACTAAAGCTGCTGGACGATAACGGGAACATTGCTGAGGAGCTCAGCATCCTCAAGTGGAACACAGACAGCGTTGAAGAATTTCTTAGTGAGAAGCTAGATCGCATTTAGAGTCATCGTTTCATATTTAAAGCCAGATTTTCACATTTTGCTTTTTTTGTTATAAATCTCAAATTGAATCAAAGGACCACTATTCATATTTGTGCTCAATATGGACAATAAAAACTTTTTCTTTTTTTTTTTTTTTTCCATGGCATACTGTTTATATTTTGAGTTGATGTTTCTGCAACATTTTGTTTTTGAACTGTTGATGTGTTGAGGCCTTTTATACGTCTTGAAAAGAAAAGTGAAGTGCTGAACGTGCTGGTTTGGTAAAGCTTGACTGACTCCTCTTAGCTGATGCTTTTGTAGAGTTGCACATTAGTGAAGGCCTGACAGTAAACCAGTCCCTGGAATGTGAGGCCTGAAGACCCTGTGTAACTCTCTTAGCATGCTGTTATGGTGGAAATCTTCAAGATCTACCCCAGTATGAGAAGGTGGAATCTGTTCATTAAATGTTTGTTGAAGAAATGGAATTTAAACTCGATTTCATTAGTGCACACACAAATAAACCTGTTTTTGATATTAATATTTTTGTTTGACTTTTTCAGCGTTTCAAAAGTAAATGTCTGAATGGTTTAAGCAATATGTCTGTTCATGACAAACAACTAGATTTAAAACTCCTTTCAAGTGTTATTTTCATTTCAGGGTATTTTGGGGAGGTGTTTCTGTGTATCAAAGAGTTCTAATGCACACTCAGAAAAGCCAAAATATTAATTGACTAGATTTGATTACAGTGTGAGAGTTAACTAGTAGAATTCTTTGTCAAACCTTCCGCATACATTGTTCTTGCTTCCAATATAGACATTTTGAGCAGTTAAATTTATCCTGTGATGTTGTGATTTCACCACTAGATGTCAGCAAACATTTAGGTTGAATTCACTTATTGGACAAGTTTGGGTTGAGACTCAAACTCTTTAAAAGAAAGCATTAAGCAATATTTATATATATATATATATTATATATATATAGTTTATGTATAATTAATAGATACCAGAGAGTACCATTGTTCTGATTTTGATTTAGTAACATGATTACTTAAGTAATCAATGACTTTTTTGCCTTATTTCTGACATGACATTCTCATGAATACAGAAATGAAGTGATATAGTAGCCCCAGATTATAAAAATATATTACGCTATTGTTGGGGGTTGGAACTTTGAAAGCACTGTTGATTGTTGAAAAGGTTTCAGAGCCAATGAATCGCATATAAACTATTTTTTTTCCCCTTTATACATATGTTAAATGTGTTTGTATAATTTAATAGTGTATGTGTTTACTATAATAATGTTTCATTCATTCATCAGACTAATAAATATTTATATTTAAAGTCCCATCATATACCGTTCAAGAGTTTTGGGTCGATAAGATATTTTTGAAAGAAGTCTCTTATGCTCAACAAGGCTGAATTGTTTTATTATCAAAAATTAAGTAAAAAAAAAAAAAAAAAGCAATATTGTGAAATATTATTACAATTAACTCTCTTCTGTTTTACTATATTTTCAAAGCTAATTTATTCCCGAGATTCATTTTCAGCATCATTACTCCAGTCTTCAGTGTCACACGATCCTTCAGAAATCATTCTAATGTGCCGATTTGCTGCTCAAGAAACATTTCTTTTTATGTTGAAAACAGTTTTGTGGAATCCGTGAAAATCTTTTTCAGGATTATTTGATGAATAGAAAGTTTAAAAGAACAGCATTTATTTAATAGAAATCTTTTGTAACATTATATTTTTCTCTCACTTTTGATCAGTTTAATACATCTTTGCTGAATAAAATAAATGACCCCAAACTTTCAAACAGTAGTATACATTTCTTGTAAATATTTAAAGTGAATTTGTATAGTCTGCTGATGTCTGCAAACGGGAAGCTCTGAATCACTGATTAATGCTGCATGTTTGGCACATCATGCTGTTCACAGATTCACACAGTGTTTTGAGTCATTCTTTTTTTATTGGTCTTAACAGTGTTAGTCATCGGTTAAGTCACCAGTTAACAATGAAAGTACAAGCACATTTTCATAGACAAATGGACAAATTGCTATTCCTCTATTTTCAGAATATGCCATGACATCTTTGTTTTTCAAAATCTGAACTTTAAAAATGACTCAACATCACAGTTGAGTGTAACAGCACACCCTCGTGGAATGTAGACTACTGATAGCGAGTGCTTGCTGATCTACTTCTTCCTGATTCCCACCTGCATTGCTTTGTCCAGCTGTACACACAATCTTACTGCATATGTAAAATGATTCTGAGATAATCAGGGTTTGTTAAACCGTCAGGAATCTCACACAAACTCCATTCTAAAGCTTCATCTGTAAGCATCAGACTTATTGTAGCTACCCCTCAAGTCCCACGAACCACAAACACTGAATGTCACTGACAGTAGGATGTGTGTCTGTCACAAATTATCATTGCGCATGGGAAAAATGGAACTTATTTTCACTTTTTTTCCTCTCAGGATGAGTAAAAACATACTAGCCCTCCCGGGGTCCAGGGCAGTAGTTGTGGCAGATCCCTCGCCAAGCGCAGGACTGCAGACACTCCTCGTCTCTAATGAATTCCATATGCGCTCCGCCTGCAGTTACTGCTTCTCTTGAACATCATAGCACATTTCTTCCATTACACCTCATTATCTATCCCTTTCATCCAAAATAATAACATATGCACACACACTCACTTGTAGATGTCAATCTATCTGTAAACTTTGCACAGAATGTTTTGTGGGGTATTCCAGGAAGTATTTCAATTAGGCCTATCAAAATATATCTATAGTCATTTTTGTTCCAAACAAAATTGTAGTCATTTTAATGTTTTTCTTTTTTTTAAATTGCGTTTAATAATTTTACTCCAAAAACATATCAAAACATAGGCTATATTAATACTCTATGTATTTTTTGGGCTTTAATATTTGTAATCATTTTATAAAAGCAATAAGAGAATGAAAGAAATTATTATGCCATGATATGCCATGAGAAATTATTATTAAATTATTATTAATTTCACTGTTGTATGATGTTTGTTTCATTAAGTTCACAAACAATGCTTGAAACATAAAATGGTTATTTCATAATAAAACAAACTGGAAACACAACCATGCCTAAAAATGTTAATTTTTTTTTTTTTTTTTAGTGTAAGGATTGTTGCAACATACTCTGTAAAAAAGTAATTTAAAAGTCATTTAATATTATTTTTACACAATAATAGCAATGTTATTTTAATAAATTTAATAAAATACTTTAATAAATTGATTGTCATGCTAAGTACACACAAACCTCATTCATTTGAAACATGTAATTGGGAACTATATTGGAGGCAAAAACAAAATAAGATAAGCTAGAAAGCTAATCGGGTAGATGTATGCTATGCTTACGTTCCATAAGCTAACTAAAAAACTGTAAGAAAACGAAATGCTTGATTTCACAACCTAGCATCAGTTATATACCAGTATATGAAGCTTGTAATTTAAAAGACATTAATGGTCACCATAACGCATTTTAAATATATCACGTGACTTTGCAGGAATTATAGGCCTAATCAGGCGCTAAAAATAATAGCCATTTAAAATCCGTTGTACCAATGGGATCACTCAGGGTCCTAAAGGAGACCCAATTCCTCGATTTCTCACCACACCTGTCGCTGTCTAGATCAGGGGTGGCCAACGTCGGTCCTGGAAAGCCACAATCCTGCAGAGTTTAGCTCCAACCCTGATAAAAACTCACCTTCCTGTAGCTTTCTAGTAACCCTTAAGACCTTGATTAGCTTGTTCAGGTGTGTTTGATTAGGGTTGGAGCAAAAATTTGCAGGATTGTGGCTCTCCAGGACCGACGTTGGCCACCCCTGGTCTAGATAATGGTCTGATCTACAAACACAACTTCCGCCATCTACAGTTTCTGTTCTCTGTACTGAGAATGCACTTAAGTATTTACATTACTGTAATGTTGTTCCTGCATTTGTCTTGTTGGTAGGCCAGAGTTTTGGACATTGGAATAAACTAGCCTACTTTTTTCTTAGCGAAAACTTAACAGCAAATTACAGGTAAGATTATAAAATAATTTAAACTCAAATAATTATTTGCTATAATTATCATTTTTGCCCACTTTTACTATTTGATGAGAATCGTGTGCAGTCGAGATAATTCTGTTTTAATATAAATTTCCCAATAATGGATTTTAAGAATCCTGAAAAAAAGTATCACGGTTTCCATAAAAACATTAAGCAGCACATCTGTTTTCAATTGTGATAAGAAATATTTCTTGAGATGACTTCTGAAGATCACGTGACACTGAAGTCTCGAGTAATGAAGCTGAAAATTCAGCTTAGCTATAACTGGAATAAATAACATTTTAAAACAGAAAACCGTTATTTCAAATATTAATAATTTGATCAAATAAATGCAGCCTTGCTGTGCATAAGAGACTCCTTTTTAAAACATTTTACAGCCCTGTTTTTAACAGTACTTAAATAATTTTGGTACCTGGAAAATGTGTGTGCTTTATATGCACACTGAATGGAACATTCATTCAAAAAAGATCTCTTTCCACCCCCATTTACTCATTGCACTTTTCGTCCAACATGTGGAACGCGCACATCACAGCCAATACTCGGAGGGGGTTTCTCTCAGAGGAACATATTGTAGGATTAAGCTACACAAAAACAGCAAGTCCCTCCAACTGATATTGGCAAAATATCAACACCCCTTTGACCTCTTTACACTGCGTTGTGAGCGTAACCCGAAAACGACCTTTGTTCAAAACATCAAGTGGGGCTGACTATATTCACTGATTCCGATTTTTCCTGACAAAGCCTCACTTGTGTCGGCCTGTGTCCATCGAAGTGATGCAGATGCACAGGATAAAAGCTTTTTTGTACTCAGTATCGCTGAATAAGAAATTCTGACTCTCTCATCCCTCACTTTTCCTGTCTCCATCTCTGTATTTCATTGGACTGTTTCAGTCTCCTGACTGTGCTGCAGTTTCAAAAGACACTTCCTTCCTGCATGAGAGCTTGTTGGTGTCGTATGATCAGTGCGGCTGCTGTTATGAGAAATGTGAAGCACAGCATAAACAGTCAAAATGAGGCTTTGTGTCTCTAGAATCCTCTATAATTCTTCCCATTCCCTGTACATAGTTCAGATCAGGTCTTGGTTTCCTTTCCCTCTCGATCCTGACCTCATGCACATTTATTTCTAGTTATGTCCTCGGATTTGAGGTTCTGTTTTTTCATTCCAGTTGTGGGAACGGTTCGACATTGAGCTCTAGCTGCAATCCCTTTGTGTAATGAGAGCAAGCGATTTTGTGGATGTGCCAGTGCTCAACCAGTCTTTATGGAGGGTGGTGGGAACTTGACCTACATAGTGTTTTGGATTGGTTGCAGATGCTGCCTGTTGAAAAGGGAACCTGCAACTGATTCAGCAAACGCTGAAGATCCACCAAGCTTTGTCCGTCAGACCTTTAAATAAATCCCAGAAGTCATTTTTGGTATTGATTATCCAACACTGAGGTCGCTAATGCACCCAAAAGCAAAATACAAATGAACAGTTAAGCTGTAACATATTTTATGAGTCTCCCCCACAGACTAAAATGGCTCATTTCACCAATATCGTGTAAAGTACTCCAGGGAAGCACAGGAGCAGATTGCCGTGGAGAATCAAACCAGTCAGTCTGCGTACAGTAGGGTCATTCGGATTTTCACTGATATATACTGAGATCACGGAAGCTTCAGTGCACCACAACTTGTGGCCCAGAAGCAAGAATAAAATTAAGCAAAGGAAAGTATGGCTCCAACATTGTTCTTTTCTCCAAATGCATAACTCAGTGAGAAACTACACTTTTCCACTTTTGCGGTTTTCCAGCGGATTTGCCACTCAGACCTTCTTGCATGAATACATTTTCCTAGGATTTAAATCACATGAGAATGATTGTAGTTATGCACTTCAAATATAATAATGTTATGTTATATTATTTATATATATTCTGTTGTTTCAGTTTCATTTTCATGGCCTTTTAGTTTGTTTTTCATTGTATTTTGTTTCCCTTGTTCCATTTTCCCTGCTCATTATTGGTTTGTGCTATCTATCTATCTATCTATCTATCTATCTATCTATCTATCTATCTATCTATCTATCTATCTATCTATCTATCTATCTATCTATCGTAATTTCTTCACAAGTGCTTTTATGCCACGTATGTAAGCATTGAATTGTAAATGCACCTTTTCCTGGTATGTGCTACTTCAGATGGAGTTTCTGTGCCTGTTACAAGTTAGCAATAAACTGATAGTTAGACTAAATCAGCTTAATTTTAAAAATCATGCTGCATTTCAGAAGTTTGGAATCAAGCATGTGTAATAGAACTGGTGGTTGGTTCAAGAGTGGGTCATCTAGGGCTTTGCCTCATGGGACTAGAGGCTGAATGTCACTTGTAATCTGCTCTCTCAGTGTCAACACAATGTCTGGCGGCTCCTTCAGCGCAGCGTGTAGTTCTCTTGGAACAACAAACCCACATACGGCGAGCATATGCTAATGCCTCACTCATTGCATTGAGCGTATTGATGATTCAAAGCCAGATAAAAAAAAGAAAATATTAAGTGAGAGAAAAAAGAAGGTGATGCAATACATATCATTCTATATCTGGTAAACACAGACAAATGCAGTAGGTGCTCATAGATTCATAATGTTCAGTGACAAAAATGTAAGGCAACTCATACAGTGGCACTTTTGAGATGAGGTCATTTTTTCTTGATTGAATTAAGCATACATTGTGTCTCATAAATAAAAATTAGTATGTAAATGCAGTAGAAGGATTTCACTCAATATATAATGAACTTATATTTGCAAATGTGCAACAATTATTGATATGTCTTGAATATAGTGATGTAAAATGATGTTGAGTCTACCTCTGCCTGACAACAAGAATTCCAATTTTCAGCTCAGTTTAGCTGTTGCTTGGTAACAGGACGGTCTGTGAAGTGAAACCCCTCAGAAGCCTGTGCCGCGAACAGAGCCCCTTTGAGAGTAAAATATCACTAATATCTCTTAATGTCGAATGTTTTTCCTCTTTGAACATCATAAGAGAAAGATTAATGATTAATTAGTTAAAGAGATTTGTTTGATGACAGTCATATGTTACGAATTGGTCTCTGAATAACGAATAAACACAATTTCAAGGATTTTATGGAGCAGTTCTTCAAATTATCCAGTAAAAGCATGTGATAGGGACAATTGCAGCAAATTTTATATGAAAACATTACAGATTCTGCAACATCTTTTACAGATCCCATCCCTCTTTTTCTTCTTAGTGAAATAGCTTGTTTGTTTAGTAGTATGAAGAGATATGAGCAGGTGAAAAAGATGCTCATTCTTTAAACAAGCTACATTATTTAGACAAGTGAACAGAAAGGCAACTTTATAGTCATTCCAAAATCAAGTTTTACTTGAACTTTTCATATTAAAGGGTACCCATAATGCTCCTCTTACAAGATGTAATATAAGTCTCTGGTGTCCTCAGAATGTGTCTGTGAAGTTTCAGATCAAAATATCCCACAGATAATTTATTATAGCTTGTCAAATTTGCCCCTATTTGGGTGTGAGCAAAGACAAGCCGTTTTTCTGTGTGTCCCTTAAAATGTAAATGAGCGGCTGCTCCCTGCCCCCTTTCCAGAAGAGGGAATTTAACAGCCCACGCTTCGGTTGCTCAAAAACAACAAAGCTGGAGAATCTTATGCAGCCAAAATGACAATTATCAGTAATGGTGTTCAGCCTTAAATTGTTCAAACTGGGGTCTAACACTGATGGGGAGACTTAGGAAGAAGTTTCAACTTTTGGAATGTATCTGGAAGTTTCTGAACGGTTAGTGGATAAATTTATGTAGTTGCCGTGGAGTTGATTCAATTCATCAACTAGCATTAGCGGTCATGTTAATCTTTTGTGCAAATCCAGCATTGATTTGACCTTCATTTGTGAAGCGGTCCAGCGTAAAATGACGGCATGGTAACAACGATCCACTACAAGGTTCATGTGACGTGTAAACTTCAGATCACTGATTGGTCAGAGAGAATCGTCACTACCAGTGTCATTGGATTTGTGACACAAGACACCAAACCCACTAGATTTAAATAGTCAGCAACAGCCATAACAATATCATTTGTTTGCAAGACTTTTTTAAACCACTTGCTTAAAACGACCATCGCATGCAACTAGACAAAAGAAATGGCTGTATTGTGATCAGTAGATGAGGTGCAGACATTCCTCTTGTTGGTGACGATGAGCGCATCCATGGCAGTAGAGGCGGTGCAACTATGGTGATCAATCTATAATCCCACCCACTTTGAAGCAGTACTGAACTGCAGTGGAAAAGCAAACCAAACCAAAGTAAAGCGAGCCGAACTGTGCCATGCGTCGTACCCCACAGTGGAAATGTGCCATATGGCAGTTTTTCACCATGGTATCGATGTCAAAGTTGTGGCCAGTGAAAATGCTGTGTGGTTAGTAACTTTGGAAAACCAAATTAATAATAATAATAATAATTTTAATAATATTATTATTATAATTAATAATAATAATAATAATAATAATAATAATAATAATAAAGTAACAATCTCCCTTTTGCAATTTCATGCCTATTTCATGCAATTAAACTGAGCGTAAGTTAGTTTAAAAAAAATAAAAATTAATTAAATAAATAAAAGTAGCCAATAGGCATAAGAACAACGCAGATCTATTAAAATAATAACTCTTGTACAAATTTTTCCTTTATTTTTTCCTAAAATGAAAAAAATTATAAATATTAAAATACAGCAGACAGAAAACGGTAACAACTGTCCAAAACATCATTAGATTTAACCATAATAATTTCAGCCAGAGGTCAAGTTCATTATTTATGCTTGACATTTCATGGAACGGACCGCAAACTGCGCTCATCAGCTGAACGTGGTGAAGGTTGCGGTCCCTTTAAGAAAATTGGACCGCAGTATGTTGAAAACAGGGGTGAACTGTTAATTTAAAATTGAAAAGTCATTATACAAAGAAAGTATATATCGCATATTTAGTTTATTTATTATGCAAGTGGATCTCTTTTTCCTATAATGTAAAAGTGGTGATCAGCTAATTGTGTTAACGAGAAATAATCTAGTCTGTTTGACCGCCCCCCCCCTCTTTCGCACAACTGTCTGCCTGTTCTGGATCTAAGGCTCATGATGCAGCAGGGTTCAATAAGCTGGTAGGTGCTGCCCAACGCAAGGTTTTCGGCTCCAATCGACTGCGAATGAGCACGGAAATAAACCGCAGCATCCTCATTCATTTAAAGTCTTCACGCGCAAATCATAAAGGTAAGTTATTTGTTGTTACTATCATTTTATTTCACGCTGTATTTAGGATGCGTCAGTGTTTAGACCTCATAACAGCCCATTCAATAACAGTCTAGCATCTCTCACCTATTGTTCAACTCCAGACATCCAGATTCCATGGACATGAACACTGGCAATGACATGTTGCATGTGATTTTGCTGTGCTACGTTTATTCTCAAGCATTTTGATATACATGCAGAATATCTTCGCTCAATATAGCTAGTGTTTGCATTATAATCTTCTTCCCGACTGCATTTTGCAGCAAAAGGTGGAAATCTTGCTGTTGTCATGGATTACAGAGCAGACAGACAATACGTTTCAACTAACAGCAGCCTTTCCTCCATTTATGACTTTCTTTTCTTCATTGTAACTGTCTGAAATTGTACGCATGAGCCTGGCATCTTGAGTGGGCTATCAGGACTGTTACTAATGTAGTTCCCAGCATGCCAAACACAGACTCATAAATGCTTTTTTCTTTCGTCCCCCTTGTCTTATGCTTGTCCCTTAAATTGGTGTTGCTAATGTCTTGGATCATTCTAAGCTCCAAAATGTAGGTTTGAAGGGTATCAGACAAGCCGTAATGACAGCTTGCTTAAGTCAGACATCCAAGGTTTGACAGGGCGCCTGTCTTCGCAGTCCAAAATCTGTGACCTGTTGTGTTTATAAGTACTTGTGTAAAATACAGCTGCTCAGACCAGATTTAAAGGCTGTTTGACTGCAGTACGCTGTCTGTTTGGATTAGGATAGCTGCTGAAGGGGATGATCATAAGGTTGGCTCACACTTGCATCTCAAAATTCTTGTTTTGAGCATTAGTCATTAGCCAAAATCTCACTATATTAGGTCATTTGGTTTGAGCAACCGCAGACTAGTGCTTGTTTTGAGCATAAGAAAGTGGCCGTCACTTTTAACACCCTTTAAATGTCATCTTTATTGTTTCCCTCAAAAAAAAAAAAATAGTCAGTTTAAAACTCAATTGGTGGGTCACAGGTCATGGGTTGCAGGGAAACAATGCTGGCATAGTTAGGATGAAAACATAAATGGGCTTATTAACCTTTTAAAGTCTGGAAGAAAAGGGAATTACATCTGTTTTCTGAATGCATGCTATTGGGAATGATTAATCCATAATGATTAATCCAGACTTCTCTCTGTTCACGTATGCCGTATCATTTAGTCTCCGTAAACCCGCCCTTTTCTTACAATCAACTTGAGCTCACATTCAGATTTGCCTCCATTGAATGTGTACAACCAAGTCCCGAACCAAGATTTTTCATTTTCACAAATGGAAGAAACGATCCGTCAATATGTCCTTTACATCGCAACTTTAAAAGGAAAGAGAAAACGTTTTTTGATTGTGTCTTATCTTAAAGAATGTGTTTCCAATCAGACTGTGGTATTTTGGCACAAATACGTCATGTTAATATTTTCACATATTGTTGGGCTGAGACTTTATTGTAATATTATAATACATGTTTAGGTTAAGAATAGTTTTGCTAATTTTATATGATAAAATGTCGCCAAAAGCTTGGCTTTGAAACAAAACCTCTGGTTTAGGTAATGTATGTAGTGTCTTGCTTAACTTTATGCCTTGAGTTTAATTAGGCCGTTTGCTGTTCTTACATTTTGATTACACGCTACATTGCATCGAACCTACAGAATCCTGTAATAACGCAACAGGAATGTAGCGCTTTCTCTTCTTTGTAAGAATGGATGTGGAATGAAAAGCGCAGAGCTGGAACAGTGTCATGGGATTGTAAAGCCATGATTATATGAGGAATGCCATGATGACTTCAGCAGAGATACGGAAATGAACTGCGTTTTTAGAGGTAACAGATGAAAATGCAGTTAGTTTTTGTCAGCGCTCCTCTCAGCTTGAGGAAATAAAGGGCTTCAGTGCAGTCTCCTCTTTGGCTGAGGAATTGTCTTAAAAACAGCAGAGCAGTCTATGAATAGCTGACAGATTTTGACATCATATTGGCACCTTGCATTACATGGTCGAGCCAGCTGCGATTGGATCATAATTTAAGCGGATGATCCAGTGGGTCATTCAGGGTGAGTTTTGTTGTTCACACGTGGAAAGTCTTGGGCTTTCTCAGCCTTCTCACAGTATGATCGGTGAGTCACAGGATAAATCATGAGAGCAATTAAATCCAGTAGGTATATCAGCTTTTCAAATGCCTGCCTCTTTTTGCCTGAGAGTGAATTCAACAATGTTTTCTTTTAGACTACTCGCTTCATGCAGCCCAGTTCATTTGTGTCTGTCAAGCAGCCCCTTATATGTATTTTTTTTTAATGTGAATGCTTAATAACTACTTTAAATCAATAACAATCACTTTTACAAAAGGAAAACACTTTCAGCCAAAGCTGCTGAGACTCAGTCAGTCTCTTATAAAGAGTAAAACCCCTGTTATGATGGTGCGTCAGGTTGATCTGAAGAGCAGGAGATTGGAAGGAAGTGAACATACCCATGTGGTCATGTCTCAAAACATAATGATGTGTCTCAGATTGGATTCATTTCATGTCATGGAAGAACTATAATAATACTGGGTTATGGATATGGTAAATTCCAGCTCTCAGCAAGATATTAACATTTTGAGAAAAAAATAACAATTGACCCTTCGCTGGCAGTTTGATTGACAGGCGATGAACTGGTGAACTTGAACTTCAAAAAATGTTTATTTGATACTATAAAAGAATTTGTATGAAGAGATGGTCGGTTACTGTCACGACACATTAAAGAGCCACTATGCGGTATTTATTGTTTGAAGTTCTTTAAAAAAATTACAATATTTTAAATTAGAAAATTTGTTTCATATCCAAAGTAACCTGCTCTGTCTTGTCTGTCAACACAGTGTCAGTGTCCTCTTTGCTCCGTGATGTATCCTCACTTCGTGAGAACATGATGTGTGGCGTGAGAGCACATGGGTTGTCGGACATAGCAACAGTAACTAAAGGGGGTGGGGCTTTGCGAACGGTTAATTAGGGCTATCAAGTGGTATTTCTAAAAAATATCAAATTAACTACTTGATATCTCAGTGAATTAATCACAATTGATCTTGCATAACTTTTGCGTTAATTACGTATTAGAAAAATATTAAGAAAATTCAAGGTTTACATTTATTGCTGCCTCAAAAGCACTGAATAGACATTACAAAGAGTCAATATATTGCTTGTTTTATTAACATATTATAGAATTATAAGACATCATTGGCCTGCAGTCAACAGCAGCCCATTTTGCCGATCTGTCTGAGGTAGAACAAAGTTGTTGTTTTATTAAATGGAGTGTTTTTCAGTTCCCAGATCTATTTTGAAACTGAGGTGATCGTGCTTTCGCTGTCGCTGGATTTTTTTAATACATCAGAACTGCTACTACAAAAATGATTGACAAATCTAAGTTTAAAAAAAAGTTAAAAAGAAGAAAATTATTTTCTTTCACTTTTGACCAGCTGTAGAGATTTTAAATGTTATTGTCTGTTTTTTTTTTTTTTTTTTTTTAAATTATATTTTAGGATGCTGTATTTATTTCTGTAGAAGACTTTGGTCAATTTGTCGTTTTAACAGTGCTATATAAATAAATTTGACTTTTGGCGTATAGATATTGTCAAACCTGCTTTGATGTCAGTATCGCAGTCCAAAATCTCCGGTGGTTGACAAATTTCTTCCGTTATTCGTGTTTACCGGTATATTGGCCACCCTTACCCTTGAATGTGTTCTGATGTAATAGACGTTGTTTTGTGAGATTTGTAATGAAGACAAATCAATATCTGTTTTAATGGCCGATAGCTTGACAGATTTCACAACAACACTAACTGGTTTGGATGCCCCCTGACCGAGTAGTTATTAGTGGTGATGAAACACTTTTGTTCCCAGGTTGCGTTATTGTGGTTTCATGTTGCCTTTGTGTTGTTTATTCTCCAGGGGCGGTTTAGGCCCATCTGTCTGACTCTTCACATCAATAGAGGCCGCAGATGCGTAGCTTGACCCCCAGCAGGCCTTTGTAATGTGCCCAGGCGTGGCGTGTGTTTGTTTCTGTGCGCGCGCACATGGGTACATAGGCTCCATATTCACGGTTTTGTTCAGGAAGTGCCACCGGTCTGCTTCAAAGGGTCCTTAGAGTAGGTTGCGTGTTAGTCACCACAGACAACACAAAGATGTAAAGCTGTCTGTGATGGTGCTGAGTACAGGTGTCCTGTCAGCAGAACTAACACTCTTTTGTCTGCATGCATTACTATCCACTCTCTGATTTTTAAGTCTACAGGGCTCAACAATGATTTTTTTTTTCTGCTGATCTAGTGAAGTCGGAAATTCATATTTATGCTTGATATTTTCCCTAGCCTCACAGCAATAAATGATGCATTTGATTTTTAGCAATATATACGAGTTAGAAAGAAATGTATAGGTTTTCATTAAATATGAAGTTTTATTCATAATTCAAATTGGGATACACAGTATATTCATATTATATCGATTATTGGCTATTTTGCACATTTGAATTCAAGGGGTCCTATTATGCTCATTTACAGGTTCATAATTTTGTTAATGGGGTTTACAAAATGATCAAAAAACAAATTTTTCTTATGTATAATCTTTTGTATAATTGTTACAGCACCTGTTTTCTCCTTCTGTCTAAACGCTCTGTTTTAGTTTTGATTTCTTTAAAACCCACCTTCCGAAAAGCACAGTCTGTGCTGATTGGTCAGCCATTTACTCACCATGAGTAAAGTCTTACCATAACCAGACAGTATCAGCTCTGGATTCTTGCTGACGTACTGCAACTCCTACTGTAACTGCTCTAACGGGCGTCAATTTTGCTGTATCGGTTCGAGCCTGAGTCCAATAATGACGGTCAAAAAGTTGAACACCCCAAACCGCTTTTGCAAGCACGAGTTGTGCAGGATATTTCACAGTGACACTCTCCCATTTCAGATGTGATGTTATAATTATGTCATTTATAACATCTGACCTGCATCCAGGGGTGTGGGATGTAGGGGTTATGGAGGTGCCCCCCCCCCCCCCCACAGGTTTATAAACGCAACACAATTTTTTAATAAAAAATTAACACAGTTTAAATCAGTAAACCTTCAATAAGGAATTTAACTGTAAATTGTGGGCTCTGCAGGCTACAAACCTTTTTCTTATTAAACTCTTTTAATATTACAGTTTACTATCTCAAAACGGGGTTAGTCTATTTCATTTCTCATGGATCTTGATTGATGCACATCAGGGATCGAAATGAATAGGTGCTTGTGGCAAAAATGTCCCCCAAAATTAAAGGGTTAGTTCACACAAAAATGAAAATTCTGTCATTAATTACTCGCCCTCATGTCGTTCCAGCCCCGTAAAATTTTGTTCTTCCTCGGAACACAAATGATCTTTTTGATGAAATCTGAGAGATTTGTCCAGTAGACTTTCACATATAAAGATTGATCAGTGAACATACCAAACCAAACCTGTCAAACCAAAAGTCCTAACGTTCTGTCTTAACACATGACAATGAACCTCATTGGTTCTCGCATGCTTTAAGCAAACATGCTTGAGCTTCCGTTTACCACAACTGATGTGTGAGTTAATGAATATTTGTTAAGAAAAGCTTAAATTTAATCTGTTTATCATATAAGCCGATCGTGTCTATTCAGAAAATTTTGAATAAACCGCTCAATTCATGGATTAGTTTTACGATCTCTTTATGAACTTTTTGAAGTGTCAAAGTGTCATTTCTGTAGTTGTCCATGCAGGGACAGAAAGCTCTCAGATTTCATCAAAAAGATCTTCGTTTGTGCTCCGAAGATGAACGAAAGTCTTATGGGTTTGGAAAGACATGAGGGTGAGTACTTAACAACAAATTTTTCATTTTTGGGTAAACTATACCCATAAGTTATGGGCAACATGACCGAGCAACATGTTTTGTTCCTGTTTTTGAATCAATTGATTTGAATAAATGATTCAATGACTCGTTTATTAAAACAGTGAATTGTTGTCCCCTACTGGTGCGTTTCCCCACTCGGGAGTGCAAGTCTGTAAGCCAGGAGAAGAAGTGTTTTAAAAAAAAAAATTAAAAAATTATTCATTATTTTTTATTTCCTGTTGATGTGTGCAAGCTTGTTTATTGCCTGCAAAAATACCTCAATTGCCCTGTTTAAATTGCATATTACAAATACATTCCTTGTTTCATTATGATTGAAAGTATCAGTATGTTCTGTCAAAAAATGACCTGTGTTCTCCATTGAAACGAGTGTTCTCTGGGATTGTTTGTTTTGCTTTGTGGCATTGACATGTTTTATATTATATTATATTATATTATTCTAATAGAATATTATTCTTTTTATATAATAAAGAAATAATTTATTTCTTTATTGCTATATATAATTTATCACCCCAGCAACCCCAACTCAAAATATCTTCCCGTGCCCGCCGCCTGTCTACATCGAACAGCATAGTTCAGAATGCAGTCATTGAGATGGTGAGAATTGTTAAAAATATATTTTAACTACTGTTTCCTAAGTTCGTCTGCCTTAGGAAGGTTGAAATAAAGTGGTTTTGATTCTGGATGGAAAAAAAACAGCATCTTTTGGACATGGCGACAACACGCTAATAACGCAATTTAACCAATGAAGATTCAGTCTGTGGCCAGTTACCTTCTTTTTAAGTATTTCCTTGGCTCCACGCGACTGCAAGGAAATGAACTTTTTGTTAATTCAGAGTGCAACAATGTTCTCTGGTCTAATCCCAAAACATGAAAATAATGTGGCTACAACCCCAATTCCATTAATCTATTAAAATGGTTCTATTGCTTTTCTAATGTCCTGCTTTGAGCTCATAGATTTAGAGGCCCTATTCTTACATAACTGCTGCAGACATTTTACAGGGCCCGTTACTAAATATTGCTTTGATTTTACAGAATGCATCGACAAATAATATCCTTTCGCAAGCACAGCAGATCAGGCCTTTATTGAATCTCTCAGCACTTATTCTAGCTCAGGCCTTGTCGGCTTATATCATAGAGAAATGTGATTGCATCTTGTTTACAGGCTCTTGAGAAATATTTTTGCAATTAAAGTGGCCCAACGCTGGGTCAGCTGAAGGAGGATTAAGGCCACACTGCTGCGAGTGTGAAGAGCTCAACAGAAGGTGTTGATGAAAGCAGCCCTGTGGAGGTGCTCCACAGCAGATGGCACACACACTGGGATCTGATATTAGGTGCCAGGTCACATTCCTTCTCCCAATTCCGGAGGATTATTAGAAATCATTCAATATGTCTCTGCCTGGGTGATGATCTTTATTTGTGGCAGAATTATAATATCCTGCTTTTATTGGCTATAAGAGGTGATGGATATGGAGACAGTATAATGAATGTATATTGCCATCCATACCAAACCGATATTTTCCACAGTTGTTTCAACACTTGTGAACTTATTTCACAGGAGTTGCTTACATATTTGAATTTCTTCTAATATAAAATCATAAATAAGGGTGTTTCTTCAACTATGGGCATTTTCAGCCATTGTGGACTTTTAGAAACAGATTTCTCAAACTAAACTTCTGTAAATGTCAACAATGACTGAAAATGTTGCATTTTGTTTAGTGCAATTAAGGTAGAAAAAGTCATTTCCATCATCTCAAATCATCATTCATTTTGTAGCCTCATTTCAACTCATCCTTTTGTCTTCCTAAGGATAATTTCATTGCTGGCATCTTGTGTATCCTAAATACACACCGTTAAATCCTTTTTCCACATCTTGGAAATAGGTTGGTAGGAAGTTATATGAAATAAAAATGTTCAGTGATAAATACATTCAAGTGAAATTTTTCTTTGTTTTTTTGTTTTTCCTTTGCTCAAATATCATTTTAGGCATAGACTCATTGGTGCAGATTCATAACTGTTATTTTGGCCAATTGAACTTTGGTTTAAAAATTGGTAAATATTTTTCACACAACACGTACTAAAGTAGTTTAATTCACCCTTTGCCTATCGTAGTTTTACAAATGTTAATGTTTTATGATGTAATTTAGATTTCAAATATGTAAAGTCTGAAAAACAATAAAATCTATATAAAGCTATTTGAAAAGCAGCAAATATAAATGAAAGCTTGGTAAGAAGTTTCAATTTGACCTGCATACTACAAAAAGAAAAATGTTGCAGTCAAAACAAAAATTTTAATATTAATCAACCCCTGGGACATGTCTGAAGCGCTCATAAATGTTTAGTCAACAGTGAAATATGAAATGTTTGATTTATCATTATACATTTTAATTATGTAAACAAGCAGAGTGCATTATAAAAGTAATGATGAGTTAAAGTAATTATCTCTGTGAGGTTTGTCTGACTGAAGGATTAAAATGTGACCCAAATCCTCTGGACGAGATGAAAAGCATGCATGAACCTGGGATTTGTGTTTGTATTTAGGGAATGGGCTCTTAATTACACAGTTAAACATACAATGGAGGTGTTCACGGTAAGATTCGAGCAATTTCTGAGATTCTTTTTTAACTTTACTATATGAAGGAAAACGTTTGATCTTGAGGATTTTGAACCTAGTATTTCCCATATTCTTAGTTTCAGTCACCTTTCAGACATTTTCAACATAAACAATAGGATTAGCCTTGCGTGTGTGAGAGAAGCACAATCACCCTCCATTTTAGGAATACTTAAATTCTCAAGGCTTCATCCAAAACTGAAAAATCTCCCCATCTCTCATTTATTAGTGCTGCTTGTCTAGCAGAATGAATAAAATGTCTACAGTCTACATCATCTGCCATCTTGCATTCACATGACTGCTTTTAGAGAGATCAACAATAAAGGAATTTTTAAAAAAAAGAGAGAGAAGAGGATCGGCAAATAGTTGGGAGCATTGGCGGATCGCCAAGCACGACACTCAAACGGTGACCTATTTTATGTTGTCCAGAGTGCGCTAGACTAGAGGAGAGATGAATTACTGTCTCTGTTGCCATCTCATTTCAGGTGCTTAGTTTCTTGGCACTGTTTGTACTGCATTTTGAAATATTTCTAGTTGCTAACAGCTGCTGTACATTATATGCAATGTGCATTATCCTTTTGATGACCCCCGTGCTAAGGGCTGTGTTGATGGGATGGGGTGAGACGGTTATAGCGACTACTAGCTTGTCTGGTGGGCATCTAGTAGCAAATACATGGTGGTGTGTCCAGTTAATGCACCCTGGAGGTTGTGTAGATGCTTAAATCACTTGGTTGGCTTGAGTCAATCCTGGGTAAAATTGTGCCCGACCCGCAGGGTTGGTTCAAGTGGTAGTGCATTAGCACTCAAAACTCAATCAATTCTCATGGTGGCACATCCAGTTCTCTCTGGTGGCACAGTATTGGCAGAAATGCAGATATGTTGCCTGTGAACAAACCCCCATAAATGTTTTTCTAAAATTTTGGTGTACTTTCCCTTTGTTTTTGTATTGAATTAAGTAGTCTATCCCCAATCCTTCGAAAAGAACTTGAATAGTTCCCTCTAAAATGAAAATGGTCATAATTTCCTTCCACCTGATATTGTTTCAAATATCGGTATGGCTTCTTTCATCAGTAGAACTCAAAGGAGGTAATTTAAAGGTACACTATGTAACTTTTGCATGTCTAAGAACATTGATTTGGAAGTGCTTTGGCTCTGGATGACTCTGCGGATGATTATGGTTATCGGACTGCTCATAAAACATTCACCAATAAATGAAAATAATTCTAGCACAGCACTACAACAACCCATAATGAAATGACCCTTCACAATAGATAAGGCTTTACAGTGAACTCTGTTTGAGAGCTGCATATGGCAATTTCTGTTCTTGTCATCTCCGAAAAGCCAAGCTATTAATTCTCATTTTATTATGAGCACTGTCACACTCTCCTCGGCTCAGTTTTTGTTTTCTTTAAATGGGGATTCTCGAGATGTTTGAGATTTAGCGTGCTCCATGTCAAACTTTCTCGCTCTTTGTGACACCTAACCTTTGCCACTCCCACACCATGCGTCAAAGTAGCCGGAACAACTTTTCTCTATTTACGGATATGACGAGACATGCGCATGCAAGTAAATATTCAATATCCTGTGAAAACCATCCCCCTCGGTCTAAAATATGAACACTCATAATAGGCTTACCATTTTGAACCATAGTCAGTAGTAAATTGTGATTCAGATTATGACAAAAAAGTACATATGGCTCGCTGATCATTTTCCAATTGGTTTTAGTGGAAAAGAAATCCAACCCAACCCAAGTTACTGCATACTTCGGTCATTCATCTGTGTGTGTTTACGTCATTTTTGACATCAGACTATTACTATATGCAGTGGAAGTTGTTGTAGTAGCTTGAAGCCACAACAAACATCAAACTGAAATGAGTGTGCAAGCCAAAAAGGAAAGTGACAGTACCTGTAATAAATCATGAATTAACATAGTTTGCATAGCATTACATTTGCTGTGCACTGTAAACAATGTTTATGTTGGTAACAATGCCAAATCTCTAATTCAGTTGCTGCTTTGGTCTACGCTATAAATGGCCATATAAGCTGCTTACCTGCTCATATTTTTCAAATATCCAACTTTATTTTGGGAGAGTTTTGACATTTGCACCAATAAGGGTATCATCTGTAACCGCACAGTGGTGCGCCTCAAGCCATGAGTTTCATCTGTGCAGAATAGTGGAGCCAAAGCACAACTTCATTGACCCTTCGCGAACAGTTTGATTGACAGGCGATCTGACCAATCATAACCCCGAATCTGCCATTTTGTCTGATAAAGCAGTCAGGGGAGTTAGTAGATTAACTTTGGTGAACTTCAAAAATTTTGTGTACTCACGTCTTTCGCTGTGGAAACAACATTCCTTCTGATGTCCATTCATGTTTATTTGATGCAATAAATGAACTAGTATGAAGAGATGGTTGGTTCACGAGCCGCTTGAAGGAGCTACAGCGATCTGTCACGACACATTAAACAGCCGCTATATGGTATTTATTGTTTAAACTTCTTTACAAAAAAAATTACGATATATTAAATATGAAACTGTTTCATATGTCTGTCGATGCATTGTCAGTGTCGTCTTTTCTCGGTGATGTATTTTTCACTGTGAGAACATGATGTGGCGTGAGAGCACATGGTTGTTGGACAAAGCAACAGTAATTAAAGGGGGCGTGTCTTTGCGAAGGATCAATTACAAAACAATGCAATTAACATGTAGTTTTCTGTTTCAACCACTAGAGGCCCAAAAGTTACATAGCAGTTGTAAGCAATTTTAATAATAAAATCGTAGCAGATGCCGGTGCTCTCCTGTGCGCCTTTGTGTAGACAGGTTTAAATGACATGATGGTGACTATTTTGGATTGGCATTAAAACATACAGTATAAGGGTGTATTCAACAGTTTAAAAAAAAAATCCAATAGTCAGCGGATTACACAAGACATTTTAACTTTATAGCATGTTTGTTGGATGACTAGTTCACCATCGTCACCTATTTCTGATTATTTTATATATTTATGTAGCCATTTTTTTGTTGTTGGTTGCCCATTAAGATGTTTGTGATTTGTAGACTTTACTATTGTTGTGTGAACATTTGTTTAGACCTGAGGACATTACAAAGGCATCCTGGGAGTCAGGCTATGTAGAAAAATAAACTGCACTGACAGATATTAGGCTAGGTTTCACTCAGTTTTGTTTTACAAACAAGAAACTTTACAATATTTGGTTTGGTTCACAAAATGGTGAAATTCTCAGTTTTCAACACAGCTCCAAGTGACTCACTAGATGTTGTTAAATATTGCATGTGAATCACCGTCTTTGATGCCAACATTTTTTTACTCAATACCAAATGACTCCTTTCATTGCTTTGCCTTATGTAACATTATGAATCCAGAGATGAAATTGCTGAACGATTCATCTCAACCTGATGTAAGCGTATCTTTCCTCTCATTGGTCATTTGCCGCTTGCCGTTAAAGTCTGAACCAATGTCATTAAAACTTTTTGTTTTTTTTGTTTTTTTTTGTGGGCAGCGAGAGCGGCGATGACACTGTAATCCCATTGAAATCTGGCCCACAATCTCCACTGATGCGATTAAGATGTTTCTCAACTCTTTATGCGGTAGGCGTTGCTTCTGAGCTACAATTAAGCTATGTTTCAGTGGGCCTATAAATAATTTGTTGTCCTCCGGCAACAAATTGCATTTTAGTGAAGTCTTTGTTATGACAAACTTGTTTTTTAAATTGAAGATTAGGGTCTTTCAATTTAAGGAAAGAGGGTAAGCTGTTCAATGTGGACCTGTGATTAAGGAAAGCAGTCAGATTGTATTAGACTAATAGAAGTTGATTGAGGGCTAACTGCCATCCTGGCTGGTCTATCCGGTCAGTTGTAAGATTTTGTTTAGTTTGAAGGACACTATCATTCGGCTGCCACCGTTACGGGACTAAACCTGGCAGTGAAGTATGTCGAAAGATGTGTACTGTGATTCTTTGCTTCCTTGTACGCCAACTTTGGAAATGTGTTATCTCGGTGTGGATTTCAAAGGAAACTTCATCATGTGAGTATCGTGGTTTTCTGAATTCCCTGAGTTTTTATATCATTGCAAACAACTGTTTGTGTGAGACTGCTTTCATGTCATTACCTACATTTGTAGTTCAGCCTTACTAAATATTAAAGACTGTTATTCAGGGGTGGGCGGCAGAGATACCCGTATTATTGTCTGTCTGGATGGACGACTGCCAGAATTAATCTCTTTATAGATGACCATGAGAGGATTATTCAGATTCAGACCCGTTTCATGTGGAGAACAATAAATCACCTCAGCAAACGATAGGAGTTTAGCATTGAACAGACCCAAATGATGAAATGCAAAGTCTCTTAATGATGTGTAGGGGAATTCTTCAATCGAATTAACAACTTCTGGTTGGGGGAAGAATATCTATACAGACTGCCTGATGTTAGTTGTTGCTAGGGTCAATGATGTTCTTTTTTCTTTTGTCCATATCTATTGTTCATTACAATGATTAAAAAAAAAAAAAAAAACGCTAAAAATGTAATTCAGTTTAATGCAGTAACTTGAACACACCTTGTTAATTGAAAAATCATTTTGACTTTTAAAATGAATTTTGCTTATTTGCCAAAATATTCTGAATTAATAATTCATATTAATGTAAAGTGTTTTTTTAAATATATTTTTTACATTCTTTATACTTTTTTTTTAATTACTAATATGTATACACTCTTTGTACATTCATGGCATAAGGAAAATATATTTTATATTATTATATATTATTATAAATAATTATATGATTTATGAAAGAAGTATGAAGTCTGTATGATTTTTGAAAGAAGATTTCTTTGAAAGAAATTAATACTTTTATTCTGCAAGGACATATTAAAATGATAAAAAATGATAGTAAAGACTTTTTACTTTGTTAAAAATATTTCTATTTCAAATAAATGCTTTGAAATTATTCATCAAAGAATCCTGAAAAAATCTTTCACAGTTTCCTCAAAAAAATTATGCAGCACAACTGTTTTCACCATTGATGTGTAGGAATATAGTTTTTGAGCTGCAAATCAGCGTATTGGAAGGATTTCTGAAGGATCGTGTGAGACTGAAGACTGCAGTAATTATGCTGAAAATTCAGCTTTTGGAATAAACATTTTAAATGCATTTAAAATGGAAGAGGGTTATTTTAAATTGTAATAATATGTCATAATATTACTGTATTTTTGATCAAATAAATGCAGCCTTGGTGAGCATAAGAGACTTTTTCAAAAACATTAAAGATCCTAAATGTTTGAGTGGTAGTGCATATTAGATTTTTCTTTCCTTTATCTTGGGCAGTTTGATTTGTCATTGACCTACTAATTCAAGGACAAGCAGTAATACAGTCACAAGTCTTAATGCATTCATCTTGTCGACGCTCTTGAACATTTTAAATGGAATTCCAACCTGATAACAGTTTTTCCAGGTGTGTTTCTAAACCACACACACGAGTACTGCTGAGTTCAGATGGCTTCTTTTAATGAAGTATGCCCTGTGATGTAGTGGAAACTTTGAAACGGCATCAAACACATGAGCAACAAGCTGCATGTTCTTTCTCTGTGGAAAATACATCCCCATGTACAAACGCTTGCTGTACTCTCAGCATGTTCACACAGTGTTCAAGAAACCCGACTTGGAAAAAGGTGAAACTGTGCTTATGGAGGGATTAAGAGCTCTGACTCACAGTGGCCTTCCTCTGAGCCAACCTCCCCCCATACTGAGACAATGCGAGAAACATCCACAGGCCCATGCAGTGACAGCCACTTTATATATGTTGTTCAGCTCTAGTGCTGGACCGTTTAAGTCTGAGTCACATTTGTAGCCAAGTAGGCTAATGGTAATTGAAGAACGTGCCTTTATGATTTACTATTCCTCATTATGAGCAGAAGTTGTATCGTCAGAGAGGTTAAAATGTAATTTTTAACATGTTTGTGGCTATGTCACATGGAGAATTCATACTTTGACCAAATTAACACACACTGAGCTAGTCAACAGACTCATTTAACACTTTAGAACCTAAAGCTAAAATAGCCATTTTCTTACATTAATTATTTTATTAGTTTGTTTATTTATTTATTTATTTTCACTCAAAGCGCTTTCTTCAAGTGCAAGGCGTAATTTTTTTCAGAAAACAAGTAGCTTTCAATAAATTACAGTTATCGACCATTGATATGTATGGTGAGTTTGTAAATGGAATTTAAATAGACAAAAAAAAGAAGTATACATTTTCTGATTTTTATCTAGGAAAAAAGAGAAAAATGATGTTCAAACTTGAAAATCCAACTATATTACATATATACAAGTCTTTTTGTGACACTGGATTGTTTTCATTCAGGAGAAATGTTTTTCATACACGCATACATATACTACGCATGCCATGTATTTGTTTGTTTCTTCTATTATTTATGCGATACTCCCTAGACAGCCACGATCCATATCTCTTTGTTCAAATCCTCCTTCCACCCACTCCTCTAAAGCGGCTGCCATTTGCTGATGGAAGGCACAAAATTACAGTAATAACCCATATATTGCCGAAAAGCCCATGTTGTCTAATGTCTGTAACAATTTGAATTATTATGATAGTGCAAACGATTCAAGTGTTACGGTAACATGAAAACAGCTTGGTTGGCTTATCCCCGATGACACATCCGGTTTTAAAGGGTTAAAGGAGCTGTAAGTAATACTATTTTGTATATTATTATTATTATATTAATAACTTTTTTGCTAACCTATACCAGATTTGGCAAAAAGTGGAGGTTTGGCTGCCTAGCATGGTTGCGATAGCCCATGCTGGTAGATGCTGTAGCTACACCATCTGGACCCAGAAAGAATTTTTTCCCCTCTGACAGCTATTTAAAAGTTTCTATGTGCTTTGACATTTTTTCAAAGCATCAATTCATGATATTATAGTACATGTGACCGTGACCATTTTTCTCGTTACAACTTGGGTTAGAAATAGAAGTGACTCATTGAGATGAATGGCGATGCTAACGGATGGTTGCGTAGGTGTTGCTGGACCCTTCTTAGGGGAGATCCATCCAATAAGCTCTCTCATCCAAACACCCTCCTTTCCTCCAAAATCACAAAATAATATACCAAATATGCCATATCTTTTTGAAAGCCAAGCAATATTCAGGCACTGGAACTCTTGTACTTAAGGATGAAGTATTCCTGAAAGCTACATCGGCTCATGCTCAGGTTGTGGGACTGAACCCCCCCATAGTCCTAAAGTGACAAGAATACTTTTATCCAGGTATTACAGACCTCTTTGGACTTAAAGTTGCTAATGGTTGTCAGCATTTCATGACAGTTTTGAAGGGATGGTTCACCCAAAAATGAAAATTCATTCATGCCATTCCAAACCTGTATGACTTTCTTTCTTTTGTGGAACATAACGGGGTCCTACTAGCTGCATGAAAATAATATTTTTCAAATAATTTTTTTATTTATAAGAGTTTACAACAGTGACAACTACACTCTACAAACAAGCTCACATACCCATACATTTTCAGGACTCGTGCTGTTGCGCGTTCTAGATATACGCACTTCAAGCTACCATAATATTGTAGCCCAGGGGCCTCTGGTTATATTAAGGAACCCCTGATGGTCCCCAAAATTATTTGGTTACTAACATTCATCAAAATATATTATTCTTTGCATAATACTACTTTTAATATTAATATTTTGCTTATTTTAATAATGCATCATCAGTGTTTTTGAAACTGATTTTTTTTTTAAGAAATTTGATTTTCAAATAATCCAATCATAGTATGTCAGGCATTGTCATTTGACCTTAATTAACTGTTATATAAATGTATCCTATATGACATTATTCAGATATATACACAACATAAACATAATTTTAAAACTTACATCAGCACAAAAAGAAGCAAAGGAACAAGTGCTACTCAGAGTGCACTCTTCGGAAACAACGCGCTAAACCATGAAGGATTCACAACAACCAAACCAATTATAGTAGTGTTCTCATTATAATGTGATGTATATGACAGATTTGTGCTGCACATTTTGCACTTAACCATTTTCATTATCAATGTGATTCCAGGAACAGTTTCACTTCAGTTCTCCGGTCTAGGCCACATCACCAATCAGACCTCAAGTTACAGCCCAACATGGCATCATGACCAATCAGAAAAACTGAAGAAAACCTATTTTTAATACAAACATCACTGACACTTTTGAGTACACAAGTACTAAGTATTCATGCCCATTCCTGCTAGTGACTTGCAGCAACAAAGTTGCAGATGGTGTAAACTGGGCTGAAGACATCAGTGCACTTGCTCCATGAGGTCATGGAAGAGGGAATATCTGACACCGCGGTTCATGTTTATTGTTCCTGCCATGGATTTTTAATAGGACAGAGCTGAGAATTCATTGTGTATTCCATGACAATGGTTTGCTCGACTGCGTTCTTTCAAATTCAGGGAAGAATGTGGTGTGGTGCTCAATGCTCCAGTTTTGTGTGTAAGATGGAATATTGAAGGTAAGGTTATGCTGATGACTGTGGTTTTAGTGAATAGACTGCGTGAGGTCTGAATCCACCGCGCCTTTGTCCAGTGGGTCCACTTATTAAAAGAACAGCCATATCAGGTTGTCTTCGAAAGATTTGGTTTATGAAAATTTAATATAGCTGATACTCTGTACCGACCTCAGTCCGGCTGCTGCTGTCTGCCGACACAAGCAGCTGGTTGAGGGACTGTAATTAGATTAGAGAAGAGTGGGTGGCAGTGGCCAGACGAGTGTGTGTGTGTGTGTGTGTGTGTGTGTGTGTGTTTGTCTGTCTTTGCTGGTGTCAGAATCACGCACACGGCTGATGTCACGAATGGCTGACTGTAATCCGGCACCCCGAGTTGTGCGGCCCATAATGCTGATGGAAGGTGTGTGATGCCATCCATTACTCTTGCTCTCTCCTTCTCTCCTTTTTGTCTTTCTTGCGACGCTTATGGTGGCATTTGGGATATTGGGATATTTATTATTTTCTAAAAGCAAACACGAGCTGAGAAGAGATCATTTAATTAATGCAGACTTTTTTCACACTTTCTGCATTTTTCATACACACAATGTTTTCAGTTTTCCTGATACTGAGTAATTTTGTATGAGACAAGGTGAGCTAGCGTTTGTATCCTATTTCCTTCTCATTCTTCTACTTTCTAGCCTGTCATAATGTTATTTACTGTTTTAGTCTTCAGGGCTTAGTAAAAAGCAAAAATGATTTTATCATGGTGCTGTAGCACAATAGGAGCTGATACGCAACAAAACCGCTAGTAATTCATTTAATTCTAGTAATAATAATAATTCATTTTTATCGTTTAATTATAGCCATTTATTATATTCCAAAGGCATCATATTGAAATAATGTCAGGAAAAACTTTTGTTCCTATACACACCTATTTGCTGCAAATAGCATAGCATAGCTTCTTCCGCCTTAATGTTCATGATATGCATTTATTTTCACACAGAATAAATAAAATCTCAAATAAAAAACACTTACAATTGATTTTACGAAAGTATTGACCAAAGACTGTATATATGTCGGATGTATACATATTTCAAGATCGATCTGCTCTTCCCCATTTCATGTCATTTGATAATTCATGTGTATTAGTATAGAGTATATGTGCTCAGATAATTTTATGTGATGCAATGTGAGCTCGAGTTTACATCGAAGACTCAATTTCTTTTTTTTTTTTTTTTTTTTTTAAACCTGTCATATTGTTGTGATTTCAGTGGGTTTCTCTCTCTCCCTTTTGATATGTTATGAGACATTTTGGGTAGCTGAGAGATTGGGAATCATAATATTTAACTGCCAGGTGAATATTTCTCTGAGTAAAATTTCAATGAAATTATTTGACCCAGCATTCGTCAGTAATGATGGCATATAGCATGATGAAATGCCAATTAGCTGGTTTATATGATGCATGACTCTGAGAAGCTTTTGTTTCTAGTAAACAGAGACCTAAGTGCCATTATTCTTAAGAGGATGCACCACCCAAAATATCTCGGTGAGTTCTTGAAGTCAGCCTGAATGGGCAAACACACCGAGGACTATACAGGCACACGTGTGTCTCAGCGTGCACGCGTCGCTGCTGCATCCGGATTGTTTTGTTTCTTTCGAGTCTCCAGCTGGTTTTCACGTGGCATGGCTATTTGATATTCCATCCGTCATTGATTAATCACAGCTTTACATAATACCAGCACTGTCAATGCTAATACATCATCAAAAATGTTTAATGTTCTCTTTGAAATCAGAGATGACTGTTTTTAGCTCTTTTTCACTCTGCACAAGGCCCAGCAAAATGAATTAATTACGGCTAATATGCTAAAGTATTGTAACAAATATTTAATGAAAAATGTAATATTTTCTTCAGGCATGTTTAAAAGTATGCTATGCAACTTTCACCCTCTAGTGGTTTAAAAATAAAACTGCATGCATTTTGCTGAAGAACATTGTTTTGGTTGTGCTTCGGCTCTGCTTGACTGTGCGGATGAATGTGGTTCTTGATCGTAACTAAGTTTCAGTTCCCTGGAGGTTTGAGATTTAGCGTGCTCAATGTCAACCTTTCTTGCTCTTTGTTACAACCAACCTATGCCACTCACACACCATGCACGTGTCAAAACAGCCGGAGCAATTGTTTTCTATTTACAGATATGATGAGACATGCTCAGGCGAGTGACATAGGGCCTACACAATTTCCTGCGAAAACCATCCTATCAGGTCTAAAAATATAAGCAGTTATTATAGGCTTACCATAGTGAATCAGGGTTAACCACGTTTTGGAAGAAGGATTGATGTATTGTCTCATTTAAATTTGGATAATTTTGAAAAAGAAAAAAAAGTTAGTGTGCATTTTAATATACATGGCAAAAATAAATTTTACATAATTTTTTAATTTAAGTAATATTTTTCGGGGTGGCCAAGCAGAAAAAAAAAAGTTGAACCCTGCCTTACATTTGTGTCTGTGCCCTTGGCCTGTGCGTGAGAGATGAGTTGGGCCGGCTGAGCCTTGACAAAACCTTTTGAGATCGTGAGGCAGCAGACGGGCACTGCAGCACTCCTTACTCAGCACAATGTCCTCTCTCCGTCTCTCCTCCCACCCTCCCATACATTCCAGCATCTGCTGCTGTTCTGATCCTTCCCCAGACTCCTGTGTGTCCAACCTAATGAGGAGACTGCACATCGCCTCAAATTCCGTCACTGCCCTACTGACAGCGTTTGTATTGATGTCCATTCATGATTTTGCATTTTTAAAGATGTGCAATGACCCAAACGCTAAGAATCATATATACTGCCATTCAAACATTTGAAGATATTTTAAAATTCTTATGGTCACTTAGGCTGCATTTATTTGATCAAAAATACACTAAAATGTAATATTGTGAAACATTATTACAATTCATAGCAACTGTTCTATTTTAATATATTTTAAAATGTAATTCCTGTGACGGCAACACTGAGTTTACTCCAGCATCATTACTCCAGTCTTCAGTGTCACATGATCCTTCAGAAATCATTCTAATATGCTGATTTGCTGCTCAATAAATATTTTTTTATGTCTAAAGTAGCCATTCTGCTTAATATTTTTGTGGAAACTGTGATAATTTCCATTGGGACAAATATATATTTGTATATAAATAATGATGCAAAATGCATTTTTTTTCTTCCCCAAATTGGCCCGTAATTGGCGTCAAGTTATTTTTCAACCCAAAACGTGCGTTGCCTCCCTCTCTGTATGAGCTCTCATTAAGCTGTTCTGGGTGCCGGCCCATAACTTGGCCTCTTTCTCAAAGCGGACCTGCTATGGAAGGATGTTTTAGTGAAGAGACGCTCCTTGTTTCCAGCTTTTAACATACTAACAAACCTATTCATCTCTCTCCTTAAAGGAGGCCAGCCTCTCCCACACTGGCCTTGTTGGTAAACAAAAGATCCTGTGCAAAAGCCGCCACACCTCCAACCTGTTTATCCCCATTGGGGCCTGTTTCCTCAAAATAAACCTTGTGTGTGGCAATGGGGAATGTTCCTTTAGTGGTTTGGGACTGTCCTGGTTTCCTGTAGGAGAGCATGAATTAAAGAGAGCCTCTGTAAGTAAGTCTTGCAGTTATTCTTTTTCCCCAACCATCAGATGTCCCAAGCGAAGCAGGCATGGATTCCTTATGAATGAATTGTCAAATGGTTCCTTTTATGTTTTCACCGTACCATTGGATGGACCTTTCTGATTCTGTGTGGCCCTCCATCTCCATTCAAACCATAACTTCCTCTATTTTAGTGAAAGATCTTGTCCAATGTCCTCTAGATCAATGGTTCTCAACTGGTAGATGACAACCTTAAAATGGGTTTCAGGTTTTGATTTGGACAACACTGATTTAAAAAAAAAAAAGTGCAAATAAGTATTTTTTTTAAATTAACATTTTTAACATTAAGAGTTTCTTATTAAAATAACAGTATTATATTTTGAAAAGAAAGGATAGTATGCAGAGGGGAAAAAAGTGCAATTTTTTAAATTTAGATTTTTTTTTTTGGTAAATATAGCTAACCATATAATCATTCATAATTATCGGATGGCAAATTAAACGGGTGTAAAAGGAAGGAGAAACCGCTTCCCACTTATTTTGTTGTTGAAGTCAAACTAGTAGTATTTTGCCGCAAATTCATGTCAACATAAAAATAAATTAGTCCTCAAACTATAGACTGCCGAGAGCATGAAACCACAGAACTTTTAAGAGACATTTAGCACAAATTATACATTAAATTATTATTATTGAAGCTCTTTTGTCATTTAATAATTGTGTTGTCGGGTCACAGTTTTGTTCACTTTTAAATGATAATCAATACTGTATTGTGTCGCCACATGATGTCCAGAAGTAAAATCTGGGTTATGAGCAAAACCATTTGACAACCACTGATGTAAAGTCTCCCTGCTGTAGCTTGTTTACTCATTAAAACTGGATCTTTGTGAGAGACTGATTCTGCTGCTGCCGGTGGCAGGGAGGCATGATGAGGGTGCCAACAAAGACAAGTAGCATCCAAGGTGAAGAGTTTGTGTGTGTGCATGAAAGAGACACACTGAACATAAATAGCACTTGCATTCAGCAGTATAATGTATTCCTGTGTCTGGCTGATGAGCGCTTCACGGAGCTGTTGTTTAATGTCTAGAGTTTTAGTTTCCATTGACGTCTACAGATCGTCTGTAGTTTCAGGGATGTTACTACAATCGTTTGTTAGATCTTTGTTCTGGTTTCGCACCATTTCATTCTCTGTTGTTATTTAGTTTCACGCTGAAGTGGAATAGGAGTGTTGTAGTAAGTTAAGTTGACACTGTTGGCTGTAGATTTGGGAACTGACTCACCCACATGCTGTTGTATGTGATTCATGGCTCGGGACTCGTTTGGAATGATAATGCAGGCTTTGGTGTTTGCTCACAGATAAATGAAGCTGTGAAAGTCGGCGGTTGGCTCTGTGAGGAGTGCCGTCTGCACGGAATGCCAAATGACCACGTGAAAAGCGAGGGCTGTCTCTGTGCTTGAGTGCTATCTAAACCAGCTCTCAGCTGGATTTATGGTCTGCTACTAGAAGTTCCTAAAGCATGGTCACCTCTGACCCTAGAATGCATGACTCAAAAAACCTACATGGATGCATAAATGGGGTCAAAATCACTCCTGTTGGATTAGCTGGTTTTCTTCAATGAAGAAATGAAGGCATCCGGTTTTTTATCTTTATTTTCAAAGAAACGATCAATTTTACAACTACATAAATGTTTAAAGTCAGCATGAAACTGTTTGAGGGAAACTTCTTGAATGAGAGAAAATGCAGTGTAGGCCTTGATTTTGTCCTTTGAGAATTGATTGGAATTGTTGGAAATTTAAAAAACATTTTTTTTTTGCGTGGATACATTTATAATAAGCTCTGCAATATTCCATAAAAAATAAGAATTGCCCATTTTGATTTCATGGTGACTTTAAATGTTTCATTAATGTTAATTTGTAGTTGCCATGCACATGCAATATAAAATTGAGTAAAACTTTTTTTTTAATGAAATAGATTTACATAGATTTTAAAATAGATTAAGTAATTTTAAACATAATTATAATTATATTATTTATATTTTATATAAATTATTTTTTTAATAAATTAAATGTTTAAATTATTATTTAATTTTATTTTTATTTTTTAAATTTTTTTTACATATCCAGATTTTATCCAGATGACGTTTTTGAAAGTCTGGATAGCAAAAAAAAAAAACATGAAATCTGAATTTTTTTTGTTCTTTCAAATCTGACAAACCTCATTTAGAGGTGGTTTATAATACGAGTCCAATCAGATTTTTACAGATGCGCCTTAGTGTGGATGTTCTGGGCGCTCAAATCGAATTTCAAATTATCTTTTGCATTTTCTTCACACGACACAATTATAACGTCAAAACCGGTGACGGAAATGCTGGAAGTATTCATAGGGTTTTCAAACATTATGTCCAGCGATTCCGGCCATGACTACAGCACGGAACATCACGATATATACCGGATCTGCACCCTCGACTCGACATGGTGCTTGTGTTTGGAGTACGAGATGATGCACCACCATTTCTCCTGCACCCATTTTGAAAGCCTCGTCACATACTTGTTAATGAATCACATTTTCCTGCAGTCTGAACATAGCCTTAGTTGTAAATCAACCTCTGACTGAGAAATGAGCATTGCAGTAGTTGTAGATGCCAAATATTTACATGGTTGTCAGTGAGGAGGAGTACCCTCATGCCAAAACCAGGTGCACTTCCTCACGCAGTGCCAGTAGAGATCTTGCATCGTACATTCTGTGAGACACCCAGTCCTGTCATGCATCTGGACCTGGACCAGTTAGGGTCTGATGTGAAAGGAAGGCAAATCTTCCATCTCACTCAACACGAAACACCTAGACCCATTGATTATCCTCTTAATTGTTTCTGTAAGCTTCTCAAAGTAGAAGCCTTGTGTTCTGTTGATGGATCTGTAAGTCTCAGTGGTGTAGTCTGCTCAAAGTTTGTGCAATGTAAGGAGAAACCAGCTGACTAAATGTGGGTTCTGCACTTTCATATCATTAATCACATGAACTGTGCTGTGTTGAATTTTCTAGGGAGGGATGACATGATGAATATGCCTGTTTGACATCTCATCTGTGTGTCTTGATGAGTCTTAAGGGAAAAGGTTTGTGAGGGAAAAAAAAAAAATCAACAATATGGAGCATTAATAAAGTAATTTCTGAATTTTTAAATTTCTTAACCTGAGTTTTGCTGTCTGCTTGTGTTCTAGCCATAACTCTGACTGCGGTGATAATGTGGTTACCGTTTTATTAAAGTGCCAAGCCCCGAGCAGCGAGTTTGTACCAGGATTTTCTCATTACTTAGATGTCTACGTCGGGAGGAACTTCCCCGTAAAATGACAAACTGTAGCCATGTGAGCCTGCGAAGCTCCAACATCTGCTGCTTTCTGTATAGTGTCATGATGATTCATTAACACAGTAAAAGGGACGGAACACTGTGAGCTCAATATACAAACACTCATGATCCACGCTCTGCATTTATGCGGCCCACTGCGAATGTCCTTACGATCGCAGTCTTAGCTGTCTCTAAATAAGAGACTGGCATCTAAGCTGCGCTGCTCAGCATTGCCAGATTTAAAATGATCTTTATCCCCTCATAACACACATATCCATATTTAAAGCTAGTGGCATGAGAAAGCAAACTGACGTGTTCAACTGACACACACACACACACACACACACACACACACACACACAGGTTTGTTTTGCTATCAAAGTGAGGACATTTCATAAGCGTAATGGTTTTATACTGAGCAAACTGTACATTCTCTCCCCCTTCACTAACCTTACTCCTAAATCTACCCATCACAGAAAACATTCTGCATTTTTACATTTTTAATAAAACATTGTTTAGTATGTTTTAAAGCTATTGTAAATCTGAGGACTCATGAAATGTCCTCATTTCATGTTTACGTTGTAATACCAGCATCATTATACAAATTTACACACCCTGGTTCCTTACCATTATTATTTTAATAATCCAACATTTGTCTCATTGCAAGTGCTTTGGTAATAAAGCGATCATAAATCCATTGAGTTTATTGTTCACTGATTTGTGATGGCCCATCTAACCTGCTGTTTTCTCTTGCCCAGGTGTCACCCCTACTGATAACCTGCAGCAACTGGAGGACAAGGGTGGCTCGGACAGTAGCTCGGAGCCTGTTAAAACCTGAGCCACGCAGAGGTTGGTTACCTCTTTGCTATTTAGTTAATGCTTTTCCATCCAGCAAAACTTTTACTGCACTAATTGTAAAAACAATACTTTGAACAAAACTACTGTCAATATACCAACAAACATTTCATACAATATCTGTAGTGCTGGGGGGAGAGAAGTCTGTTTGCATTCCCACATTATGCAAGTGTGTTGTGTTTGTTATTGTGTGCGTTAGCAGATGTTCCTTTACAGCAAAACAAGAGTTACCTGAGGGGAGCCTCTTTTAGTGCAGGGAAAGTTTTCCCCATGTCATTTCCTCTTAAGTGTATATGCTGTAGATATTCTCTTTGATCATTTCCAACCCTTCAGATGTGCATAACTCGGTGTGTTCTTCTGGGTAAAGGCGATGATAAAGTCCAAGTGTTCCACATTCACTAACAAGCCATTAAAATGTAATCGCATGATATTTGGGGTCCACGATCAGAAACAAAATGTTACTTAATTTTTTTTTTTTTTTTGTTCGGATTATGTACAATTGCAGGCTTATTGTTTCATGTTTTTAAGACCATTGTCAAGCTAAACGTACCTTCTTTTCTAATCCGTTACGGTCAGTCTTTTTATTTTTGAACGCAAGAACATGTCCCACGTGAACGACTTCTCATTGATTCTGTATTGCTTGCTCTTGGTGAGTGAGGCTCGGGGAGTCGAGTTTCCTGTTGTAACAGATGGTACTCGCATTGTTCATTTATTTAAAAAGCGCTTTCTGATAATTAAATTGACTACCCTAATAGTCATCTTTAGACTATAATACAGTATTATGATGAACCATGTTATCACATGCGCTGAGACCATTAAGTAATCCAATCCAGAGCATCAGGATCAGCCAACTGCGGCCATCTTCAGTTCTCCGTCACTACTGACCTTCCGATGCTCCTTGAGTACCGCTAACAGGATTATTTCTTCTATGTCCGGGAGGGATAAAGCATTGAGTGCACAAGGGCTTAGGGTCTTCATTGAGGACACCATTTACTTTTTAATGGATGAGTCTGCTGTGGATTCCTTATAGTTAGTATTCAGTATAACTGCACACATGCGCTCATCGTTCATTCACTATTCTACGAGTGATCAAAGCCCATAAGCTTTGGGGTGTTGAGGCAAGAGTAAGGTCATGAGTTTTGAGATTTGTCCCATGAGGTTTAGTACAGGATAATCTGGGTCATGGCTTTGCTCTCAACGAACCTCAGTCTGGGGTACTGTCCATTGTGTCCTTTTAAACCAACCAGATTAACATTGTTCTCATTAACTCACAGAATTAGTTGGGTATTGATTGCTGCAAGAAACATACACAACAAAGCTGTGCTAGAACATTTATATTCTCTCGGGACATGTTTTGGATTGTTTATACACCCCTACTTTTTACATGTACATTACAATTCAAAAGTTTGTGGTCAGAAAGATTTTTTTCTCTTTATATAATATTATTCAGCAAGAATGCATTAAAGTGTTAAAAAATGACAGAAATCTGTTGTAACATTATAAATACTGTCACTTTACTATTTAAAATAAATACTGCTATTTTGAACTTTGTTTTTATCAGAAAAATGATCAGTTTCACAAAAAACACTTTTCAACATTGATAAATGCTTCTTCAGCAGCACAACAGCATCTTAGAATGATGGAGCAATGATGCTAAGAACTGAGCTTTGCATCACAGGAATAAATTAAACTTTTAAAATGTATTGATAAAGAAAAGTTATTTTAATTTTTAATTATAGTTGTGTGTATATGTATATATAGGTGTACTTTTTATCAAAGTAATGCAGCCTTCGTGAGCATAAGAGACTTCTGTCGAAAACATTGGAACATAAAAAAAACTTTGCTACTGTTTAAAAGTTCAGGGTCAGTTATTAAGGTGTTTTAAACAGACTTTATCTAAATTTTTGTATCATTTGTAAGCTTAAGCAATTTTTTTTTTTTTTTTTCATTTTTATTTATTTATTTGAATGATGTTAACAAATCTAGATTCCTCGGTACCTTTACACCGCGTCTATGGTGGAAAGACAATAGAACTCTTTATAATCAGTGATGCTGTCTACACTGAATGCAGTGCAGCAAGACAAATTCCCAACAGTAAACTGATGCCCCATTTTATTTCTGACACATTCCAAGAGCTTGAAATACTTCCGAAACTCTCTGATAGAACAAACAGATTTGCAATGGCCACTTTTTTGCATCCAGTGTGGACAGCTTCTTGCTGTTCCGGCACAACGCAGCAAAGGTGTAGACACAGTGTTGCTCTTCTTCATGTGAACTTATGTAGCCAGGGTCCAAAATTAACACTCTCAGAATGTCAAATGCTTCCCTGTTAGCATGGCCTTTGAAAATAGTTTAAAGGTTATTCCTAGAGTGTGTCCCAGAGGGAAGGGAGCACATTTAAATGTGCTAAAAGCTGAAGTTGTCCTCCAAAGAATACAGACAAATGTGCTTGTGTTTTGAAAAGCTCACCTGCAGTCTTGCATAAGCCATAGAAGGTGATATTCTGGGTATGTGGAGTTGTAATTTAGGGTTTTGTAGACCTTCTCAGAATAGATGCACTGTTGCTACCTGTGCCTGCCAGGTAGCCCTTGACAAATCACAGGACGTCCTGTGTTTGGTCTGGATGTCAAAATGATGGCTTTTAATAGGATCGCTATTTACCTTAGGCTTTATTTTCAGTGCATTTCCTTTATCACAGAGCACCTTTGATTTACTGCGGTGGCCTTGAGATCACAAATATCCTTGAAATCGCTGTGGACCTTCCAGTGTCAGTATCACAAATAATATTATAGTGGCTAAGACAAATATGCCTTCTGTCTGGATGTTTTGGCAGAAAAAATGCCAGATGGAAATGGTGAACTGAATGTGATACCAGAGACTGATTTGTGTCCAGTAATGTTTGCCACATATTGACATTTCGTATAATTTAAAAGTTTTTGTTATATGTAGTAATATTTTCTTGTGCTCTATAAAGTTATGATGGCATTTGACTTTAAACTAATATTTAATTTTTATGTGAATAGTAGACTATCCAGTAGGCTAAAAACAGATCAACATGAATGTCCGGCTTGAAAATTTAGTGCGATTGTCTGTTCTGACCAGGGGCGTGTAAGGGCCTCCTCAAAAAATTGGATGAGAAAATTATCCATATTACTAAAATAAAACAATGCAAATATTTCAAATATGACCTGTATAACATGATAAATCAATCATTTTTCTAAAGTAACTGTCCAACTGCGACACCAGCAGGTAAAGTTAGAGCAGGAGTCTTGCCTCCCCTGAGCTCATTGAGTTTTAATAGAGCCCCTAAAGCATGCGGTGGGTTTGTTGGGGGATAATTGAGAATGAATGGGGGAAAGTCATGTGAGAGGGGGCAATGCCTCCATTGCACTATGATATGATTGGATATGATTGGTTTGTGCGATTTAAATCCTGACTCTTGGTTTCGTGCGTGTATGCAAATTGGTCTGAATTAACAAGATCATGGCATTTATAAGTCACACAATATTTACATATTTCTAAATAGGTGTTCAGATTTTGTATTCACTATGATGTTTATCAAATAACACCAAATACAAGAGTGCAGAGACAAGAGAGCCGGTTCTGGATTCTTTCTCTGATATTCATTGTTGCTAAGCAAAATACTCTGTTCGTGAGTGCCACCAATGTAGTTGTATGTAAACAGCAGGATATCTGGGCTTGTGACCCAAAGAGCAAATCGTACTGCACTGAAAAAATTTGCTATAGGATTTGGTGTAGAAATTGCTAAATTCCATAAAAATTATTACAAAAAATGCTAACACATTGAATTAAATGTGAAATTTAGAAGCAGAAAGACTGAAATAGATTTTTTTTTTTTTTTTTTTTTTTTTTAGTTAAACAGACTTAAGATGCACCGTCACTAAATTTCTCTGTCAATAATGGTAGCCAATTATTCAGAATGATATCTGCCGATACTGATAGTTTCACTTTCTTAAGGTGAAGTGCTGTAATGCTGAAAACCATACAAGGAACCCTCTCATTTGGTTCATTACTACAATTAGAGGTTAAAATGATTAACAGAGCTCAAACTATATTCAAATTTATTTTCAGATATGATTATTACACTCAAATATACCTTAGTGCATGTTTTTCATGCAACTTGTATTAAAGTGGAAGAAAAGACTCGCACTCTGCGCTGCCGCTTGAACTGAGGTACTAGAGCGATCTGTCACATCCCATTTAAGAACGTTATAATTCCATTTATTGTTTGAATTTTGTGATAAAATGGACAATTTTTCTGATCAGAATTGGCAAAGCACAAAGCTCTTTGTGATTATTGGATTATTGCACACTACAAATAATGTTTGGTGTAGAGAGAAACCCATGGACCTGGCAAATAAAATAATGTCCTGGCTTTCCCAAGCTTTATAATGGCAGTAAATGGAGGATGAGATTTTGAAGCCCAAAAAAGTACTACCAGCTATCATAAAAGATTACCGTCACAGTTCCAGAGGGTTAATAAAGGCCTTCTGAAGCAAAGCGTTAGAAAAATATCCATGTTTAAAACTTTAAAAACTAAAACAAAATAACTTCAGACAGACTGCCATACGCACCGATTTACGGCGAAAGATTACCCCAGACCTGACGCATGACATGTTAACGAATGTTGGAAGGGCAGAAGATAGAGCAAAACAAAACAAAACACCGTTCACGAATAAGTCTAAAACGAGAATTTTTAAACAGAAATGTCAGAGGATTTCGATATAAGAGAAGAGGAGCTTGAGTTTGTTGCACAGCCCTATTTATTTGAACCGCAAGAGGCGCCAACATCGTGTCAGAGATTACTCTTTTGGCGTCAGTCGACTTGCGTACGGCTGTCTGCTGGAAGCCAGTTATTTAAGTTTTTAAAGTTTTAAATGTGGATATTTTTCTAATACAAACGCAACGCATCGCATCTCTTCAGAAGGCCTTTATTTACACCCCCCCCCCACGAAGCCATGTGCTTATCTTTTATGATGGGTGGTTGCACTTTTTTGGGCTTCAAAATCTCATCCTCTATTCACTGCCATTGAAAAGCTCGGAAGAGCCAGGATATTATGGAATATAACTCCGATCATATTCATCTGAAAGTGGCTGTCATTGGCTGTATAGTGAAAACAATTGCTTTGATACATCGGTGATAATTAGTGATGCTGTTTACACTGAATGAGTTGAATGGATGCCCTGTTCTATTTCTGACATACTCTGTGCTTATGCTAGTTCCAATAACAGGACAAATGGATTTAGATTTGTTGTCATGTGTCCATTGTAGACAAGCTGCTACAGACATTGTGTGGCAGAACAGACGCTGTGTGGCATTGCGACTGATCTTGTAGCTTCTATATATGATATTATGTAACAAGGGCTCAGCACATTCACACACACACACACACACACACCTGCTGTGATGGTGGCCCCATGTCTGGATGAGTGACAGGAGGGGAGAGCCAATGAGCTGGTCTCCCCTGAGGGACGGGGCTCATCTGCTGGCTCCACGAGTCACTAGACCAACCCACTGCTCACAGCACACAACCAGCTCTAATGTCACAGCCCCGTGCTGCTGCTGCTGCTGCTGCTGGTGTGAGCAGATAACAGATGGACACCAGAATCTGTTGCTTATATAGCAGTTCATCAAAACACTGACACTCTCAATAAAACTGCTCATTCATTTTAGCTCTGTGCCATTATGTCTAGCTGTTGTGTAATATTATGAAACTATTGCAACCATATGAATAAACAGTCAGGTCCGTAAGTCTTGCTTCAATTAAAGCTCAGCATACGTGCTTTTATTACACTGATAAGGTTTGCATTTTTTTTTATAAATAACTTATAAATAATAGTATTTTTATATATATAAATAGGATTTAAATTTTTATTTAAAAAATATTATTTATAATTGATAAATAATGGTAACAATTTTTGTACATGTTTATTTTTAGATATGAAATATTTAGTAAGAATATTTTGACATCATAACCAAAGCAGGTTTAATAAAAACGGTTTTGTTGTGAAGCATGATCATACTGTAGTTCGTCTCACCCTGAGAAATGTAACTAGAGGACGAGCCTTTAGGCAAATGTGATAAAAGGATTTTTAGCTGAAATCCAATCTTCTCTTTGTTGTATATACAATTTTGTAACCCAATACACCCGGCGGGACATTGGTGCTTAATATCATCTCAGAGTTGATAAATGCAACAGACTCTATGATCTAGTAGTAACGTGCATCTACAAGCAGGACGTTTTATATTGTCATGTGGCCTCAAAGCAGCAGGTTTTTTTTTTTTTTTGTCAGTTTCTGTTTTAAACTGCCCGAGTAAAAACCGTTCGCGTGATCATCATGTGTTTGGAGTTAAAAGAAAAAAAAATTGGCCTCTCAGACAAAAAGATGGTTTTAATGGCGGTGTTCCTACACTGCCAAACGGCTCAGCTGATGTGGCGTATTTTCTGTGAGCGTTTCTGTGAATTTTGTGACCCGAGGCGCACTGGAATGTGGCTTATGTGGTCATACAGTATAACACTGCTACAGCTGAGAGCACATTCCTAACATGGGAAACGTATTCGTTCATTCAGATGTGCTTTATGATCTGCTTGCTGTATGTAAGAAACATTAAAGACCTCATCAAATAACAAAGCAGTTTTCTGCTAAGTGCTGACGCTAGCATTCTCATTCTAGAGTTTTTTTGATTGTGCAAAAAAAATGTTTACGCCTCTAATTCATATGAACAACATTATTTTAAATCAACATTAATTCATAAATATACTATTGTTCATTTATAATAGATTTAATGTTGAAATATACTTAATGTATTATTATTTATATGTAATGTAGCAATGAAGAAGCAATTTAGTATTTATAAATATATTGTTGCTTATTTTTAATTCATAATGCCTAATGCATTAACTAATGTTAACAAATTGAATCTTATTGTAATGTGTTTACCACTAAAAGCCACAGAGTTCATTGTGGTCTCTTTAAGAGCAGAAAGGCATATTTACTGTACTGTACTGTACTGTAGTTTCTGATAAGGTCATAGGATCACACACAGAGGTCTCCATGTTCAGGGAGGCCTGCATGTATTACTGATTGTGTAGCAAAATGTTTTAATATCCGTTTGACCAATCGCTGTTTTATTTCAGCAGGCCAACTCCTATGGATGGTGCGATGAGGTAAAGTGTTGTTCTTACATGGACGATAAGGGTGAGCGGGTGCGTTGAGAAAGCCTTGGGGATTGTCTTTGGCTCTGATAATTCAGAAGGGCTTTGGAGGGAGATGAAATGATGTGAGATGGCTCTTGGCTGGAGTCCCACAGCTGGGCTTACTCTGTTTTGGGGGAGGGGGCTACAGCACTAAACACCGAGGATTAAAGGAGACCGTTTTTTTTCTTTGCGGGGGCGTTTGGGGGGATCGTTACAATTATTACTCTCTGCGTGACCCGTGTTTTAGACTCCTCTGTGTTCTGTAATTATGTTTGAAGAGAAAGGCCCATTGCCCATATGCTGTTTAGGTTTAGAATCACTGACCCCTTGCGGAAACTTCTAAACAGTCATTGTTGAGAGTGTTATTAAAGAACTGAAAGCACAGTTTTCATCACAGTTTGATCATATTATGTCTAGCTAAATCCCAAGTGACTACAAAAATGTTTGCTGTATTTGCTTGTTTTTGTCCTGCAAATGGCAAAATAGGTTCGTTTAGATGGTATTACTTAAGGTTACTCCAGAGCAGTGCTTTTATGTTATGATTCTCTGGCTGGTACATAATTCACTTGCATTTACTAGTAGAAGTTGTTTTTTATTTGTGGTTTTGACCAGAAATATTGTTAAGCTTTATTAAGAACATCTGTGGCATGTTGTCGATTTGCCACCGCAAATAAATTTAAACTTGTGCCACAATTTTTCTAAAAAGAATAGTGTATGTATAGGTTTTTTTTCCCCTCATAGACTTCCATTATGAGCACATAACCTTCAGTGTGTTTTTTGAAATTAGTTTCTGTGTGAATTGACACCATGCAACAGATGGAGTTTAATTTAACCAGAATTGTCCTTTTACAGGCCATGTTATTCTGTTTTCTCCAATACTTCCTCCTCTGACATTTCTAAGGCTTTGCAAAGCCACTATCTAACCCAAAAAGTAACCCTGGGGATGTTTTAAGTGCTTGGGTGGAAAAAAAATGTGCTTTCGGGTCCAGTGAGGTTCACTCGCTAATGGGAGTTTTTGTAATTAAATTCTGATATTTCTGCAAAGCTGATTGCCATACAACAATAAAATCTCTAGTGAGCTTGTAATCGCTGGATTTGAATGGTCTCTGCAGTGGGGATGTACTAAAATGAACAACTATGTGTAATAACTCAGATACGGGTGAGTGCCATTGTAGGATAATGTTTCACAAAGTCAAGTTAGCTAGACTTTGTAATGGTCAACATACAATGTCACATCATGATAACATTCTGTGCTGCCAAACAAAAAGTCATTTTCTACACTACAAAGTGGTACAGATATGCTATTTAAGTAAGTTTCAAGCTATATAAGCAAGAACGCATAAACCTATTGAGCCAAAGACTTAAAGTAAAAGCTCAAAGAAAGAAACTCTAGATTGCTGTCTCCGAAATGGATGTGCTGATGTTTAATTTTTTTTTTATTAATCTCTGTAGCCCTTAGATCGAACCAGAAGATTGTCACAGACTGCTGTGCCAAAAACTGCTTTGTCATAGCAGTTTCCAGAACTATTGTGCCCACCACCAACACTGTTGTCCAAGAACCTCTGTAATTACTTTTATTTATGAGACCAGGAAAGTTTTCCTCCATTTTGTGTTTCTTCCTCGCTTCAATGCATTTTTTTTCTTGTCCCCCCCCGCAAACAACCTCAGGGTTTTGGCAGGAACATGAGCCCTGATCATACGACTGTGTTTCTCTGGCTGCAAAAAGAAAACTTGCGCACTCACACTTAAATTGCTGAATAATGGTTTCTTTGCAGTTTTATGAGAATAATTTGCCTCTTTTCACTTATGAGAATATATACTTCTAATTTTGTTATGAAATAATTATAAGCAATAAATGAGAAAGCTGGCTTATCAAATTCTCTTTTGCATCATTGGATGATTATAAAAACAAACAATGGCAATATATTATATAAACATAAGGATTTTCATATCAGGGTGAACATTGCAGTTATACATATGGGACTACAGTGCACTAGTCTACATAAATCTTTCTAGATTTAAAAAGTCTAATATTGTCTCACCCACACCCACCATCACGCAACTATGTTAATTTCACTGATATTGAGGTGTACATGTATTTCTATGAGTTGTTTTCTCGTTCTTACATCATCAGCCAACAGCATGCTAGAGTCTCCCTGTTGTTGCTAGGAATGTGATGTCACCTGCTCCCTTAACATGGTTGGTCCTTGTGTGTTTCAGATCCTCAGCCTTGGCCAGGAACAAAGGAGCAGAGACAAGGCTTTTCCCCACAATCCTCCGGTGCTCCCTCCCAGCTGGCTGAGCCTGACGGGTTGTGCTGACACTGACTGGAGCTGAGTGCTCCCTTTTTCCGTTGTGTAGGGCCTGGCTGCGTGGAGGAAGTGGGGGCTAATTAATGAGCTGTGAGTATGAGGCCTCACTACTGACAGCCAGTGGAGACAGGATTAATAGTCCGGTCATCTGGCTTGATGTGTGTGCCTCCAGGCTGCCCCTTGACGAGAGTCCACTGCGGAATCCACCACGGCGGCCGCCGAGAGACCAGCAGAGATGCCCACCGAGACGCTGCAGGCAGATAGCAAGCCCGTTGGCCAGGGTGGGGCCTTTGCCTCTGCGGTCCCACTCCGCATTCTCAACAAGGGGCCTGATTACTTCCGACGTCAGACTGAGCCAAACCCGAAGCGGTTGAGTGCCGTGGAGCGGCTCGAGGCCGACAAGGCCAAGTATGTTAAGAGCCAGGAGGTCATCAATGCTAAGCAGGAACCCATCAAGCCACAGGTACTGGCCAAGCCCCCTGTCTGCCCAGTTCCTGTCAAGAGGAGTGGCGGTGTGGGATCTGGCTTGAAGGCCTCCAACAACAATGCAAAGTCGGACACCTGCGCAACCACCACGAAACGCGAAAATCTCAACCTGGAGATCCTGAAGAACATCTTGAACAGCTCCTCCTCATCTGAGGGGCCTGCCAAGGGGACGTCGCATAAAGTCGGGGCACGCAGTTGGGCACCGCATCGCTCGTCCGATCTGTCGGAACCTGGATGTCGCTCTTTTACCGACTCGCTCAAGGTACCACCTTCCACGCAAGGTCGACACAGTCCACAGGGAGGCAACTTGAACCTGAGTCGCAGGCTGTTGGAGGAGAGGTCGTGCGAGGCCGATGGGGAGCGCTCGCCACTGCACGCCTCCCACAGCTCCTCAGACATTCGACGTATGTGTAATGGCAAGCCACTGAGAGCAGCCCGCAGCAGCAGCTCTTCTGCACCACCACTGCCGCCCAAGCCAAGTGCTAAGGCTTTGGCTGCTTGTGACAATGCTCCCTGCTCCCCTGAAAGAGAGACACTAGCCAGCACTGCTACAGAGCTGGAGTTGGGCAATTCTGTGTCCCGCAGGCCCTCTCTGCACCGCTCCAAATCGGACCTGAGCGACCGCTATGCTCGGGCCGGCGCAGACGTAGAGCGCTTCTTCAACTATTGTGGGCTGGATCCCGAGGAGCTGGAGAGCGTAGGTGTGGAAAGCTTTGCCCGAGCAAACTCTGACATTGTGTCGCTCAACTTCCGTAGTGCCAGCATGATCAGCTCGGACTGTGAGCAGTCGCGGCATAGTAACGACGACCTGACCGATGAAGAAGATGATGCCGGGGAGCGCGTTCCCTATGGAATTTCTGCCGTTGAACGGAACGCCCGAGTCATTAAGTGGCTCTACAGCATCAAGCAGGCGCGGGAGTCTCAGAAAGTCTCCCATGTCTAAAAGAGGGAGCAGACCTCCCCAACCCCATCTGGACTTGGTACCTGCTTATTTTTGCAATCCATGCACTGTCTTTGAAATCTCTAAAGATTACATGGCAAAGCCTTTTGAGTTGACGGCTCTTTTTAGTAGCTTTTTGCATTCAGTGTTCGCTGTCTTCTGAATCTGCATGACTCCTTAGACTCTCAGCCTCTTTGCGGCCTCAAGGTAATGCAGCTCATGTAGGAACCTCTTTTAAAGATGGTTGTGTCAATGCCATCTCTGTGCAGAGAACAACTCGTATTTCCTTTTTTCTTTCTGCCTCTGTCTATCTAACGTTTTGATGCCAGCACCTTTCAGGTGCTTCTTATTTCACTTGGGTGCACTGAGCCAGGAAGCCATATCGGTATGAATGCAGAGCTGCAGTGTGTTTAGACTTCTTTTGATCCTCTGTCTTTTTTTTTTTCCTTTTTTTTTTGAGACTTGTTCTTATGATGGATATGAGCTGTATGTATATAAACCTCTGTGAATAGGCGCAGCAGAAGCATGTTTTAGTCTATTCTCGAGATCTCCCCCATCCGACTTCTCTTGGTCAGCCTTGCACTGGTCATATTGTTCCAGCAGTATCACCACACCATTCAGCTTCATGTGTTTTGTTTTCACTTTGTCTGTCGTCCATAAAGTTCCTGTTTTATTTTTGTGGTACTATTGTTTCGAAAGGTGTAAATGCTGTAAGAATATGTATATAATTTTTAGAGTTGTCGGAAAAGCTTTGTGTGATGACGAGTCTGATATGTTCCTCCATAGCTCCTGGTCTGTTTGTTCCCCCTTTGGGCTTGCATTGCGAGGCTGTGTGAGACTTTGTCCATAAACAAATCTGTAAGACACTGTTGTTGCAATGACATATATGTTCGGTATATTGAAGTTTGAGCTGTTACTTAAAAATTTCATCAAAATGTTTGTTCACATTTAGTTTTTTTTTTTTTTCATTTCAATAAATTCAAAAACTTTTGTCATCAACCTCAAATGTTTGAATGTATTTTCCTGTTATTTATTTATTTATTTGATGCTTGCATGTGATATTTTCATCAAGTGAAGCATAAACATTCTTCAAAACATTTTGTGTTGCTCTGGAGAAAAAGGTTTGGAACAACATTAAGGTGAGTGAATAATATGTATATTTTTTAACAACCTTTTTAAGCAGCCATAGAATGATTTTTGAACCAAACCAACTCAAACATTGGGTAGACAGTGGTGGAAAATCACAAAGGCCAGTCATGTGATCCTCCTATTGTGGACCCTGAGAAAACAGCTGTCAAGTCTTGCATTCTCACAACTTGTGCATAGGCAAGATCTTCCTAGTTTCGAAACCTTTTTTTTTTTTTTTTTCCTCCACTCTCTCATTGTAGCCCTCAGTCTGCAGGAGGGTATGTACCTTTAATTTAGTCATTTGTGCTGCCTGCTTTCTCAGGGCAAGAGGAAATGATCTAATTCATCACAAATGTTTAGAAAGACCAGATCGCTGCACTAGAGGCCCCCTCACTCCCTGGAGCACCTAACTCACTCCCATAAACAAGCTCAAGGGATCCATGGGTCACAAGCTGGAACACTTACGTGAAACCTAATGTTTTCATCCACTTTTCTCCGCAGTTTACAGAAAAGACCTTCAACTTGATACAATCGAAAGCACTGCATTGGTCTTCATGATGCTTGCTAAGGCAAGTCTAAGCATAACTACTTCTCATACTTATAACTTGGGTGCACATGTATGGTGCAGACATGAATGTGTGCCTTTTAAATAAGGAGTGGTGTTTTTGCTTTTATTTTTCTTCAATTGGACTAATTATTTTAGCCCAGTGGACAGTATAATGGGCAAAAAAAAATAATACTTGCATTGAAGAAATGACCTGAGTCATCTCTAATGACCAGAATACATACTCAAACATAAAGGTTTTTTTATTGGCATCTATGGACCTTTTAACATCCATGGAACCTTTCTAATGCACAAAATATTCTTGATCCTGGAAAAAGGTTTTTTCAATTATTATGCTGACACAATGGGAAAAAAAAGAGGTTCTTTTGAGAACAGATCGCTGAAGGTTATCATTTTCCACTTAAAACCAACCTAGCAATGCCCTAGCAACCACATACACATAAAGTGGCATTTCTTAGGTTATGCTGTGATCTTAAATCAAAAGCCACTTATAATTCAATAGCTGTTCTAGTGTTCCAGAATAAGGCATGTCTGTTATTTAAGCCACAAAATGGCTGCCAACTCTTGCTTTTCTGAAATTGAATGTTGTATTAGGGTAATTCTAAATGACTTGTAATAGCATTTGAGTGCCTGCTAAACAATATTTACAGAATGCACACCCCTTCCCCTACTCCCCTTACCCCAAGAAATGTAGGATTAGCCAATCCTCCCTCCGGCTTTGCATGACATGAAGATAATTTCTCCGTTGATCTAATGACTAATGGGGGTTTATCCGTTCATGTGAGGAAAGCACAAGATTGTCGAGCTGTGGCGATTTAAAAAAAAAAAAAAAAAAAAAAAAAAAGCCTTGCTTTTCCTGTCAGGACCTGGATTGAAACAAAATGGCACCCCAGGCAAAACCAAGACTCTATAACAATGAGGAGGTGAATTTAATTTTCCATTTTGTTTCCTGAAGTTATACTAATAACATCAGACCCTCTCATGAACACCTTCATTAATTTCCATCTTGCATGCCTGACAAAAGAGGCATTGATGAATGCCCTTTCTATAGCGCCTCGCTCTCTTTCCCTGGCAGGAGTGGAGCAGAACATTAGGCAATGAAAGCAAGCCATGTTTGAGCTCTGTCTCTCTCTCTGCTGGAGGGATGCTGCGACATGGTTGTTTGGGGTTCATTGGCTGTAATCATTCCCCTTGCACGCCTTCCTCCACAACACAAAGGGTGCGAGTTTCTTCATCCCTTTGATTCATGCTTTTCTAATGCAGCGGTTTAAGCCCAGCTCTCAGCTACAGCTGTGAGCTAACATGACATTTACCACCGATTGCCACGTCTCTCAGGCCAGAGGCTCACAGTCATCATGCGGTGTCATAACAGGCTGAGTGTGGCCTCATTGTCCCACTTTTGTTTGTTTTGCTTTTTTTTTTTTTGTGGCGCAGCAGCATAAATAACCAGGGATTCTTCAGCATTCTATCTCCTTATATCAGTATTGAAGTGGAGGATTTTCCTTTTGGCACTTGATCGATTTTTAGTCATGTCTGTTAGAAGTGTTATGATCATTAAAAACGAAGGGCACTCAGGGTTTTAAAGCGAGTGTATTTTGAATGCAAGTTTTTTTTTTAATGCATTTTTGTAGGAAAAAAAAAAACTTTAGAAATGCATTCTGATCTCTTAAGTTCAGATGCAGTTTTGCTTGGTTAAATAGAAAACACTTGTGTTACACTGTCCTTAATGTGTGTGTTGTCTGGGGCAATTGTGGTATCAATCATGTTAATTTGTTCATAAGTAGCGCAAATATTTTCAAAACTATGATACAATAATAAATGTTTCTTGAGCAGCAAATCAGCATATTAGAATGATTTCTGAAGGATCATGTGACGCTGAAGACTGGAGTAATGGCTGCCAAATAAATAAATCTAGTGTACGAAGCAAATTGCAAGATAATGTAATGTGACTGAACTTTTGCAAAGAAGTCTGATCTTTATGCAGTCTCTATGCTTTGTGTATTATCACAAAAATCAAGCAAAAAGCAGGGCCAAAACCTAAAAGCTAAGTATAAGAATGAATAAGAATGCTGGAAATGAATGTTATAAGTTCATCTTCAACTTAATTTCATGAGTGCCAAGCGTAAAATGACTACACTATGTATTACAGTAGTCCCTTGTAAATTCATTCAAATTTTTCAAATGAAATCTCAACTAATCAGTTTCAAAATTTTAATTATATTAAATATTTTATTTAAATGTCACATCACTTTTTTTTAGGACTTCAGCTTTCTGCTACCTTCGTCAACGGTTGTTAATCAGGTTTTACCTTGTCAAGTATTTGAACAATATGTCAGAGCAAAATATCATTAGAAAGCATGTGGGGACCCATCGTTAAAATTCCAGTAGCTTGGTAAAAGCTTTGTCAACAACCTGCATTCACTTGTGTTCAGTCAGAAGAGTAAGAGGGCTCTGTGTGCAATGAATGCTCCTGAAATTGAAATTCAAATGGCAGCCCACAGCTAACCATCATCAGCTGGTTAAGATTCCTCTGTAAGCCTCAAATAACTGAAGATGCTTGAGAGGGGAAATCTGAATTATAAAACGTTTAATTGGGCTTGTATATTCAAGCAGTGTAGATACTTGTGCCTTTTAAATCAGTCTGTTAAAAGTGTTGTTTTTTAAACCCATTTCATTCAAGCTTGATTTCTAACATCTATAGCAGATTGTCCTAACATCCACCCCTCAACTGAGTATGACCAACAATCATAATCACTTGATTGAAGTGCTTTTTTTTTATTCCGATGAGAAATGTATAAGCCATCCATTTCTAAATATCTTTTATGGGCATGTTACTGAGATGGCATGCAGATGTTGATATTAGTGTGATGCCCGTAGTGTCCGCATACAGTATGAAATGGAGATTAAGTAAAGCTTGTGTGTTCAGGACAGTGTGTGTAACCCTTCTTGTCTTGAGCGATTGTGGTGACAAACATAATTTGTTCATTTGTTTAGTTATTAAGTAGCACATGTTTTCAACATTGATAATCATCATGTGACACTGAACAAATTCAAGCAAATTCAGCTTTGCCATTACATCTTAAAATATATTCAAATGTTTTTAAAAAATGTCAAATAATATTATTTTTTTAAGTATTTTTGATCAAATGCTGCTATGGTAAACCAAAGAGACTTCTTTCAGACCCCAACTGTTGAATGGTAGTGTATGTACAGTAGCCTATTTTAAATAATGAAATGCCATATGCATTTTACACGTTTGAACATTAATGAAAATATACTTTTTTTTTCTTGCTATATGTATCTCTATTCCTGATATTAGCCAGTTGTGTATTTTTCCAATGACCTTCAGTTAAACAGAACCATTTCACAGATTCAACTCTATACGAAACAAAATGTAATGTATCTAAGTCTATAAGTCGTTCAGTTCGTCTAAGGGACACAATGCACAAATAGGTTTGTGGTCACAGCACCGAGGATGGAAGGTCAGTCACGCAGGACTATAATTGACCTAAAAAGCTTTTATTTCAGTTCCCAGTTCTGCATCAAACTCTTGGCACACAAAGAAGGAACAGAAACCATATCTGGATCCAGAGCAACAATAACTGCACATGATGAACACAGACTGTCCCCTAGTGGTCCTTTCTGCTTCCTACATGGGTGAGAGTATAAATGGAAGAGCCTTTTTAAAACTAATTTGACATAACTAAACGTCAATGCGTTTATACTGTATTTAATATTTTAAAATGTGTTCGCTTATGAGAACAAAATGGAAAAAAACATTTCCAACATTTCCATTTCCAGTTTGATAGTGTATTCAAATCATTCCACACACAGGGCCTCAAGGGGGCAGTGCACACACAGAGATGATCCTCCACATACAAGAAAGACACGTGAATGTTTTGGCTATGTTCACAAAGAAATACTAGCTTACTGGAAACTGTGCAGCTTACAGTTCAGAAGTATATAAACGGAGTGAATTACAAGAATTTCACTCACCATGGTGATGTGACAGTAAATGGAAATTGATTTGAATTATGTGATAATAAATGTATCAAATAGCAGTATGCTAGGCTACGTTGTTATCACATGACCTCATTGAATGTAGCATGTGTTCTGTTGTTTATGGCATATTTTGACAATCATGCTGTAGTATAGCTGTCAAGTATTCCATGCATACAGAATAATTGATTATATCCGCCATTCCATATAATTTAAAACTTTGTTAGAGTTAGTCGACAGGTGTTTTCCTATTTGCACTTGACCCTTCGTCGATGCGTTATCAGTGTCCTCTTTGCTCCGCGATGTATTTTTCACTGCGTGAGAACATGATGTGTGGTGGGAGAGCATATGGCTTGTCGGACAAAGCAACAGTAACTAAAGGGGGTGGGTCTTGCGAAGGGTCAATTGTTGATATAGGTGTCTAACCCCCCCCCCCAAAAAAAAAACATTATAAAGATATTCAGTCATATTATTGTGATATTCATAATTTGTGTAGACAGTTTATCTACACAAATTGAGTTTTTCTTCTACAGGGTTAAATTATGTGTGGCGAATGTGAACAGTGAACCAATCAAGATCTCAAATGATTTTTGTTGTTGACTACTGAAACTGTTTTTCCCATGGAAATTAATGGGGAGGGTAAACATTTCAAATTTAAATATCATTTTATGTGTTTTTGGGCAAGACGAGTAAAGGGCCACACTTGATATAGTGTTTAATGTTCAATTATGTTTTCCTTTATACAATTACCATTGTGCTAAGAAGTTAAGCTTTTGGAGATGAGTACATATAGAAATTTATTTGCTGCTTTGCTCTAGTAGCATTTAATACGAATGTAATGCTATTGCTTGCTAACTGTTTGTTAGCTAGCTAGGACAATCTTATAATTCAGTGGTCACAAATATATAAAAATGAATTCATACTGTCAGAGATGATTTTTTTTTCAGTACTTAGTTTATCCACATGGTGTCAACCATGCCCTGGGCTGGCAATTCGCAAGCTGAAGAAAAACTGCATAAACAAACAGACCAGAAATGCAAGCTACAGAACAATGGAGGCCTATTTAGACAAGAGTTCTGTGCAAAGAGGTTAGAAAGTACCCTCATTTGTACAACTCTAGCATGAAAGCATACAAAGATGTTTACATGGGTTGTAACTCATGGCGACAGATAAACTGCACATACATCGAACGCCTGTGTATGCATATGAATCGATTGAGCGAGTCATTGAAATTCCGAAGCGCTTTGAAATGGTTACTACATAAAGAAGACTCTGAAATCACGTGACTTTGGCAGTTTGATACATACTCTGAACCACTGATTCGACACAAAAGATTCGTAAAGGTTTCGAAGCCCATCACTAATGATAAAATGTCCCGTAATAATCAAACAGTATCTGGTTAAAATCCCAACCAACACTACCAGCCAGTATCTGGTTGACATCCCAACATACAGTAGGTGTTGGTATTGCACCTTAACACTGGTTGCCGCCACCTTTCATGAAACACAAGCAGACAGCACACAGCTGCTACTGCTGAGAGAAAGCATGTCATTGGATATGACAGATGAGACTACCTGCACTCCAAGACAGTGGGTTTGTCACTAGTGTGGAAATTTTTTGGATTCCAAGAAAATGACTCGTCAATCCCCCCCAAGTCTGCAGGACTTGCTGATCAATAGGGAGTGCAAAAGGAGGCAATACCACCAACCTGTTTGGCCACTTCCACCTCTGTTATCTTGCAGATTGAGACCGGGGTGCTTCTCAATTCTCAAATTGATGCTTCCTCATTTCCTCACTCCTCCGTCCTCCAGCCCGTGACCCAGAAACCAATCTAATTCAACCATCATGAAGGACATCTCAATTCTCTAATTGCAGCTCAAGGAAGGGAGGAACGAGGAAGCTTCCTGAGGAGTCATGAACGAGGATACCCAGGTGTATCCTTTCGTCGCATCCTAAGGGGGTGGAGCTATGACGCAAGGAAAGAAAACAAGGATGAACAAATAAGAAAGGAAAAGCACCCATGGATAGCTGCATTACTGCCTGTGCTGAAAGGAGGCGTGCCGAAAGCGGAATTGCTACAACAGACCTACCCTTCACCCTTTCACGACTACTGATAAATACCACGACTACAGATAAATTCTCCCCACCCCAACCTTTCAACACGCCCCAAACCTTCAACACGCCCATTATTCCAACCTGCAGATACCCACACTTGGGCAAATTTGGCCACTGTACAGAGAGTGAGTAGCAGAAATTTTATTGTCCTGAAAGGGGAAATGTTACATTAAACCGTCAACTGCTGATTTTAGTCCAAAAGTGTGCTCATTTGAATAAAAACTTATGGAAAAACTTATGGAAAAAAAAAGGTCGATATGAGCATTATGTGAGGCTAACTGTCACATTTTATTTGTTTCATTCATACTCAACGCTAGGGCGCCCTCGCACACAAAGTGAGACTCAAAAGAGTAATAAAAAGTCATCTCGGGTATTTTCATAAGAATAATGTATATTTGCCATAGACTATTATAAAATAATATAATTTCTGCCTCATTCTGTGATAAGAAGCCACACCAGTTCACAGAAGAAAGTTATTTCAAACTGGTTGCCATTAAGTGTAATTCTTCCTTTTGTATGAAAAGGTGTGATTCTTAAAAAAAAAAACACACACAAAATAAAAGTACGGCTGAATTTGACTGATAGTATTATTCTTTTATTTTTTTTCACCGCGACTCAATAGTTCACTTATTGGGAGAGCAAATAAAAAAATGTTGCATTCATTTTCAAAGCCTTGTCAAATACGCCTACGTCTTTACAAAAGCAACCCATGCGGATAAGTTGGTAATGTCTGGACGTGTTGACATTCTGCCTGAAAAGATCTGATTTGAGGAAGAAAAAAAAATCTGATTTGCCTGTAGCTTTCTCCATCCACCAAAGTTAACACAGACTGCTTAGTGTGCAACATTACTTCTTTGGATTTGTGGTTCAAATTTAACTAATTTACCTAGAGCTTTCAAACAGACTAGACCAAAGATCAATCAAATTAAAACAACTGCCTAAAGCAACCACTCAAAGCACCTTAGCAGCCTCTTAGCAAAATCTAAATCTCTTCAAACTTTGTGTATCTCTTCAAATGGACATAGTATTCACAATACGCAAGCCTTATAACCTTCAAACTTTAAATATCTCTGCAATATTTCAAGGAATTAGGAGTACAAAGAGCCTAAATAGGCTTCAAACTAACTTTTATATAAGGCTTTGTTAAGCTAAGATTCAAAGTTAGGCAAGACAGTCGTTCTTTTTTGTTGTTTATGTTGAAGACTGTTTTGCTAGGAGGGCTTGCAGATAAAATGACACACTGTTCCCACATTAGGCAAATATACAACAGCTACAACAGCACATACCGTCACATCTCTTCCATTTAGCATCGAGGGCTCATCGAGTGCTAGAGCAGACATTGTGTTCTCCTGAGGGACTTGGCTTGCTTGAAAGGCAGAGGATTGGAAATACATGAGGGTCCGGTGGATGACAGTCAGCAAACTGTGTAGACAGATTGAAGAGAGACTGAAAAGTAATTACACTGAAAAGGAAGCCATTCTGTATCATAAAACCAGACGAGTTCAGGATAAGACCCATCAGTAATGATGATATGACAGTAATCAAGCTGAATAAGAAAAGCAGAAGTACATGCATAACTCTAAAAATAACCTTGCATAGGTTAACAGTACTGAAATATAGGGCTGTAAATGGACTTTATTGCCCTGGGATGGTCACTTTTTGTGTTAAATTCAGACAGAGATGCAGTTGATACTCTAGTTCAGTGGTTCCCAGTACTGGAGGCACTGGTACTGGAGTACTCCCAACTCTACACATTTTGCAAGTCTCTTTAATCAAACACACCTGATTCATCTCATTCGCTCATTAGAGACTTCAAGCCCTGAAATGGTTCTGTCAGATTAGAGAGACATCCAAAATGTGTACTGTTTGGGAACCACTGCTTTGGAGTCATTCTGTGTCAACTCAGCCAGAGGTCCCCAACTAAAAATTTTGATTTTGATCTTATCTTTAAATGAAGAACAAAGCCAAAATATTAAATGTCATGAATGGCTATTTACTGAGTAATCTACTCTTTTTGTATATTTGATTTGGAGCCAAATTTCAGGGGGTAAAAATGACTTTAGAAAGATGGCAGCTTCATTATTTTATTTTTACACAGAGATTGGTAGGTATACTAGAAAAATCTGTTTACTTTAGCAATATTTGTTTCAATATATATCCCAACGGTGACACTTTTTGTGTTTTTTGCCCTTAGTTTGCATGATTGTAACTCAAGAAGTATTTTTGATATTTTAATATTCTTTTAGATTCTGGTTCTTAACAAACTTTCCTTTTGGTATCTTCATTTTAAAGGCCCTTTATGTGGTTCATTCACAGAGATATGGAGATCTTATTGTGTCTCCATGAGTAAATTGGTCAATTGAACCTTCGCCGGCAATTTGATTGACAGGTGATCTGACCAATCATAACCCCGAATCGGCCATTTTGTCCAACAAAGCAGTCAGGGGAGTTAGTAGATTAACGTTAGTGAACTTGAAAAAATGTGTGTACTCGCATCTTTCCGTGGTTGAAACAACATTCCTTCTGATGTCCATTCATGTTTATTTGATGCTATAAATCTCAGAACCCAAGAAATGCATTCAGGATCTTTTTGCCAAAGTTGGGTTGTAAAATCAGAGAAACTTCTGTCATGAGTGTCTAAGAAAATAATTGTACACTCAGAAGCATCTGCTTCTGCCTCTTAAATTAGAAAACTGCATCTGACACACTCCAAAAAAAAAAACCTTTTTCAAGATTTAATTTAATGGTAAAATTCCATCAAACTGAATTGAATAACCCTTCCTTACATATTTTAATTGAATAATTGAATGATCCTTGTGTATTTTTATATAAGGATTATTCAATTCAATTTGATGGAATGTTTGCCTTTAATAAATTGAAGTGCATAGAACTAAATCCTAAAAAAGGCTTAAACATTATTATTGATTTACTGATTTATTTATTTTTGAATGTCATTTGTCAGTATAGAGTCATCTGACTCATCATGACTCCTGCTCCAGCTCGATTTAATCCAGTCAAAATTTACAAAAGATAACAACAATCTGAGAATTGAAGTAGAATTCAGTTTCACACCAGGAAATTGGTGGTCTTGAAACCTACACATGAAGTCACGACAGCTAACCAAACCAAGAAGGAAATTGCAAAATTTTAACAAACTAAGTTCTTGTTTTGGAGAATTAGTGGCATGTGAAAATGAAAAAAGTTTTTTTTTTACTAATTGTCAGACAAGAAACCGAAGCTCTAAATTTTGCGTTTTTGAAATTGAGTATTTTTAAGGGACAACAGACACTTGCTCATGAACATTTGACAGAAAATGCTTATTATAAGTCGGTGAAACAATGCAGGGCAAAACTATGTTGGCTAGGAGGCATGATGCTTCATTCTATAGAGATTTTGTTCTTTAAAACATTATTTATTCCCCACGGCAGCCATTCATTCCATTCAAAAGTAGTATTCTGCGGTACATGTAACTGCATGTATATAAGTAATTATTTGAGCAAACCTACTGTGATGATCGGTTCACAAGCCGCTTGAAGGAGCTACAGCGATCTGTCACGACACATTAAAGAGCCGCTATATGGTATTTATTGTTTAAACTTCTTTAAAACATTACAATATTTCAAATACGACACACTTTCATATCGTCAGTGTCCTCTTTGCCCCGCGATTTATTTTTCACTCCGTGAGAACATGATGTGTGGCGTGAGAGCGGCATGGCTTGTCGGACAAAGCAACAGTAACTACAAACAAAAATTTTATATTTAAATGTTATACATTTCAATAACTATGTTTTAAACTAATTTACTTAATTATTTTTTCGAAATTCAAAAAACCGGATGATTTTAATTCCTAACGGTATTGGAATGTGTGTGATCCTGTCGAGATTGAAAGAACAATGGATTCAGACCTAAAAGGTATTGTCATTCAGAAAATATTAAGTTAGCCTTGAAAAAAAAATATCAATGTCATGAATATATCCGAAAGTTCTGTTCTGTTAGTAATGGAGTCTGTTAATGTTCTCAAATTAAATATTTTTCAAATATCCAAGAAGTTTAACCATTTTTTGCAAATTTTCCTGTTCCCTTTTATCAAACGCGTATTGTTCCATTAAAAATGATTTTTATTCTGATAAAATCTGCTTATATGTTTTTATATGTTTTGTATGTGATTAATGCTTGTTTTACATGTATTTGACAATTAAATTAAATTTTACTGTATTTTTAAAAATGAAAAATGTTTTATTTTTAAAGTATTATAAGGGAAAACGTTTAACGGTCCTGTTACTTCAAACTTTTCAAAGTGAAAAAACGTTCAATGTTTTTGAAATTATAAGACAACACATATAATTCTTTTAAGTATGCAAGTATTTTTATAATAAGAAACCATCATAGCAAACACAACTTAGGCTAAAACATTACAGAAAATGTTATTGGTTAGACACGGTTAAACGTTCGACATTAATAAGCTTAAACGGTTCACTAAGAAACAAACTTACGTTTGTTCAATTTGTTTAAATATTATTTACGTGATATAGCCAAGATTTAGTCTTAATTATAGTTTCAATTTAAACGTTACGCTCCCAGTATGCAATTACGTCTGCATTTAAGCCTTTTCTGCTTAAAACTGTATTTGTTATTTGTGTTGACAACATTCCTGGTATTAGTATAGAGTAGTTCAGTTTGTAATTTTCGCATTGCGTTCACACTTAAACAAAATTCAGTTTTATTTTTAATTTTTTATTTTTCCATTCTTTAAATGATACATATTAAACTATCAACTTTGTATTTTCATCGTGAGACAAAAATCATTCTTTGTCACTGGTGAAATAAAGGAATTATAACATTGCTATATTTTAATTTATTAACAGGTCACAATTAAGGTAAGTTTTTGGTGAAAGCATCTCTAAAGCATCACATTTTAAGCACAATATCAGTACATGTAAAATTCAATTCAAAGATTTCAAACATAAGTTTATTTTAAAAATTGGCTGAAATGCAGTTGTCTATATGTGATGCCATTTCGCATAACAGAAATTTTACATTTGAAGATATATTTTTTTTTTTAGACTTTGCTTCTTCTTAAAGCTTGGCATTGTTTTTTGATCCTGGAATGGAAGTTCAGAAATTCGAAAAGTGTGGAGCCCCTTGAAAAGAAGAACTTCTTTTTGTTGGGTCTGTTAATCTAAGTTATACTTTTTAATTCGAAGAAGAATAAACCACATGAATACTGATTAAGAGAAGAGCCTTTTGGTAAGAGCAGTCATTAATGGCATAAGTCCTTGGACTGGCACTGTGATAAATGTATTACAACGCCATGAGCTTAAGTTTCCAAGGTTTGATTGGAGGCATGCATTTAATTGCTTGCGCAATTTGGTTGATCTCATGATGCATGTTTATTGTGGAACGAAAGAGTTCAAAAAATAAAGTGTCCCTTAAATTCCAAATCGAGTTAATGACTTACATCTTTTGAATGGGTTTATTCATTGACCCTTTTCCTACACATTTTGAATTCCCGTTAAGAAGAATAATCCTTAGACATGTTTTAAAAATTCAGTTACAGTTTTGCAACTAAATGGCTTATAATCCTTTACAAAAAAAGAGTTTTATCACTAACTTTATCTGTGTTAGAAATTTATCTTGCTTGAATGCAAGAGATAAAAATTTAACTGAAACTAACCAGATTGAGTGAAGTATACAGGCTCATCTTCAGCAGAAACTGCTTGCAAAGGGTTTTTAAACCGTGTTATTTGAAAAGAAAAATTGAAATGTACTTATTCAATTAAGTAGTTACCATGTTTTATTTTCTGTTAGTACAGTAATAATTAACCTGTCTTTAGTTACTTGTTTTTTGTGTATTGACTTCAGTTTTTTTTGTAGTATTCAGTTTTGTATTACTTGTTTTCCATTAAGTCATTTAAAGAGAAAAATGAAACTACAAGATTCTAAATTTTCTGTGTGTGATTCAGAGTCAAACTGAAACACCACATTGTCAGAGATAACAAACACAGATAAAGATTTGCAATTGTAGATCAGTGAGTAACATATGCATGCACATTATCATCTCTTGAGGAGAGACATGCACTCACTCTAGATTGTCCTGTACATGACAAATGTCCGTAAATGCAATTTAAGAAATTGCAGAAGCAAATCTTGCATCAGAAGCAATTACGAATGTAAACATTCCATGTCACCTTTATTTTCAAAAATTAAAAATTGGAGCTAAATATGTTGTTTCCAGTTCTCAATGTTTGAGCAACCTTTAATTCGCTCAAATTATGAAAACACAACTTGCATTCGCACTCAGTGATTTCAAAAAAGGAACATTTACTCATCTCTTTTCAAATCTGAGTACAGAGAATCTCTCTCAAAAGAAACTTTTGAATTGATTCTGGTAGAGTTTTTTGAAAATTAATGCAGTGATTCTGCTTGTTTGTATGTTACATTCAATTTGTTCAGAGCTCAGCAGCAAAAAGAAACCTTAATCAGTGTTTGGTAACTATGAAATAAACTAGCCTTGTGAATTTTTCTAAGATTCCTTATCATTGCTATTTAAATTTCAGCAATCTTTACTCATTCTTTGCAGCAGTACTTTTTGGTGTTAGAGATTCATAATGCTCATTTACAGAGAAAGGACGCTCATAAAAAATTTGCTGAACTACCACATTAATACACCAACCCCAATACACTCTGCAATAGTTCAAATTTCAGTTCCTTATGTACAATACCATAAGATTAAGAAATTTCTTTTAAAAATATATAAAAGAATTTTTTTGAATAATAGTTGTGTATAGATTTAAGTACTAACACAAAGAGGAAACGTTCCCCTTTTGAAATGTGTACAATTCTAATTTTGAACAAGCAGGAAAAAATTCAGTTCTCTCATTTTTGACAAATTGCAGAGCAACAAAATAGGCAGGACATCAAGACTCATGGGTTTTTTGAAAGTTTTTGATCAGCTTCACCAACGAGTTTCAACAACTTTTTTTATTCTATATCTTCAGGTGGGGAAGAAAATTTCAATTTCAGGATGTTTATTTGTCGGTTTTCTTAGGGTGTGCTGTGTACTTGGCATTGAGAGTTTTTGAGGAAAGTTTTTTTTAGCTGTGTTTGATATTCGCGCTGAGCTACCTGCAGGAGTTCTGATGTTTGCAGAACTGAGGTTGTCTGGTCTCCCTGGTGAAAATTGTAAATTGAGGCTTTATTTCATCTCTTTCCATGGCTGATTCTGCCACAACTGTGGCGAGCATAAAAAAGAAGAAATACTTTTACCGAGTCCAAGTCTCACTTTCTTCTTTGTGGCGATTTTCTGTGTTTGTTACTTGACATTTTTCTTGGGTCTCTTGGCCTGTTTTGGTAGAGGCAGATTGCTTTTGTTGTTGTTGCAAAAGAAAGCTTGTGAAAGGTGTTGGAGCTAATGGGCAAAAAAAAGGTCATTGAGAGAAGTTTTTTCTGTGAGATCATGAAGCCTTCAAAAAAAGATGGGCAAAAAAAATGAGAATGATGATAAAACAAGGTGTAGTGGGATTAGAATGTGTTTATTGCTTTACCTTGTGCTCTGGGGAATTCAATTTTTTCAAGGGGTGTGCCTAGAGAAAATCTTTTGTTCTGTCTTCCCTTGTAATTCAAAAAGCTTCTGCACTGTGCTTGGATGTGGTTCATTATGACATTTGATTTTCATTTTGAAGTTTGAATTGAAAAAAAATTTTGAGAATGCAATACCTCATCCAATTACATTCCATAAAAGCTGATTGGGGTGATGGTGCCATGAAGGTACACCTGGGTGGAGGGGAGTACAATTGGAATTGGAGTATAATGAGTTGGTTGGTTTTCGTGGATACACAATTGGGCATTCCAAGGTTGACCTTGGGATGCAGGATTTATGACCAGTGGCAGAAGTACCATGAACTTGATGTTTCTGGTGAACTTATTTTCTGAACACTTTTCTGGGAACAATTACCTTTTGATGGTAAATTTCTTTTTTGGTGCACTTGTTTCTAAACCATATGCTTTTTGAGCAAAAACCCAATTAGGCCAAAATTCACCTGGCATGACAAATTGCTTTAAAGCAATTCACTTACTCTGTCGCTGTAAAACATCAGCAACAAGCATGTATCAAATTTGAACAGCTTGCAGTCAAAACAGCCACAAGCAGCAAATCGCTTCCCTCAACGGGTTCGAAAATCCTGTTTTAAAAACACAAGGTAGCTAAAAAAGACAAAGAAAAAAACATTTGTAAAAAGTCCATGACAAAAGTTACGACATCCTCTTGATGTTTGGAAACATGAAGTGGCGATCCTGGATCAGCTCACTTGTTCCAATTGTATCAGAGGCAAGAAATCGTAGAGAATTTGTATAGTATGGCTTGCGCTTGGATTATGGTTGGCGATAGTGGTGGTTGGTAGGGGGAACACTCTGGTGACTTTTGAGAAAGTGGCATTTCTAATCATAAAAGATGACGTTTGTTGAATTTTGATTGACGTTTTTAACTAATCGTTTTGGCCTTTGTTACATGGTGAAACAGAAGTTTTCTTTTGTTTTGAAAGACATGTTTTGTTGTGACAAGTAAACTAGCTGCTTTTTTATGATGATATTTTTAAAAATTGCTCATTTTCTTTATTTTTACAACTATTACTTTTGTGATACTTACCTTAAATCTGATTTTATTACTTGCATAATGTTTTATATTACTGTAGTTGACAATATATTGCATAAAAAAAAACTTACTGTTTTTTACAAGGTTAAAAATTAAACTTGTTTTTTTTTTAGTCAGAGGTTTTTTTTAATGTTGTTTATTTGCTTTTTTTGTTGTCCCCCTACTTTTTGAAATTGCAATAACCGTCAGATCTCAAGTTTCAATTTTAGATTGCCCTTCTGGATGGTTTTCCTATTGTTGAAGGTGACCAGACTATGTTGCAAATCTCATGAACTGATCCTCCAAAAGGATAAATTGCTCTTCAAAGATTCCAGAGAAATTTATTTTTGACATCATGAATGAAATGACCGCTTTGACTGAATTCATGAATGTCATCATGTCACTCAATTGAACTTCAAAGTGTTCAAATGACCCTTAATCACTATCATCCACCAATACAAAGTGTGCTCTCAAATCTGTGAAGTCATCAAAACTCTATACACTCTGCCTCACTTCTCTCCTCACATCCACTTAACTCTGAAATGTCCCGCTACTTTTGCTCTTTCACTCTGAAATCTAATCTTCTTTCTCAATATGATGCAGGAACATCTACTTCATTTTTTCTCTGAGCTTTGCAGCTGTATTGCATTAAACCTCGTTTCAGAATATAAATCAAGCTCCATATGAGAATGAGCTTGCACTTTTTCAAACTCATACAAGCTAAGAAAGATTGAAAATTTGCAAGAACTACAGGCATTTTAGCCAAATTTTTAATTTATATCACCACTGGACTGAAACGTGAAGAGTGTTCTGTAAATCCGATCTTGCAGCTGCAGAAAGCCAGTTCTAAAATACCAGATTGGCAAATAGATCAGGTTACCGTGGAAAGCTGCACAGAAATAAAATGGAATTTAAAATTGCACAAGATATTTGTGGTTGGGAAGTTGAAGATACAAGCAAAATTGGAGAAAAAACCCCCAGCATATCAAAAAAACCACGTAAGGCTGAGGTGTGATTAAGAGCCTCACCCATCCACAAGGGGAAACTGAAGAACTGTTGAGCTGCCAAGGAAAAGATTACTCCAGAATGAAAAAAAAAGAAGAAAACTGAGAGAAAAAATAAAAATGAAAGAAAAACAGAGAAAAACTCTGAGAAAAAGAAGAGTGATCTGATGGCCTATTATTGCAGATTTCTAAATCAAGTTGGGTGATCAAGCATTGTAGAAGAGCAGATTTCAATTTCTTTTGGCAAATTCTTCAAGGAACAGAAGACTATTTTAACATGAGAGTAGGTGAAAACTTTTTCTTGTGTTTATATCTTTGTGACAAATTTGAAATGAATACATTCTTGTGTTTGGTGTCATCAACATGTTTATGGTAACAAGAATTCTTTTCAACAAAATTGAGATTGTTACCAAATTTGCCAGGCAAACCTTGAAACATTGAAAAACCAAAAGCTGTGGGCACACATGGATACTATGGAAAAACAACACTCAACAAACACCTTGTATTAAAAAACAAAAACAACTAAAAAAATAAATTACTCAACAAACTCTTGTCACACAAAAACTTCCATGCCTGTAATTTACTTGCAATCATGTCATTACATTTGCTAATTCCAACTTCCAAAAACGATGTTTGTGTGTCATTCCCAAACCAAAAAGTTATGTATGTTAAAAAAAACACAAATTAAAATGGTTATTTGATAACGATTGTAGTGCAACTTACGTGTGTTGTCCAGTCATTTATTTCATTCTGTTTCATGACTTGGCTGTGAATGTTTCAGAGTTGCGCTCCATAACTACTGAGTTACTTTTCACTATTACACAAGGCCATGTTGAATATGGTGTTAGTTCACTCACAGCACTGAAAGATCAAATTGTTGACGTGTGATATTTTTTGTGTTTCTGTGCGCACAAAATATTTTTTGTTACTTCATAACAAGGTTGTTGCTATCCATAACTAGGTTTTGTTAATTGCTTTTTATATCATTACATCTTGATGACATTGAAGTCAAGAGAGAGTGCATAAGTCAATCTCTCTGAGATGAGTGCCTATCGAAGACCCTAGCAGTATTTTTGGGAGTGAATGGTGAGCTTTATGATTTTTAAGTATATGTTTTTTTTAAAAGTTTTCTAAATGCTTGTTTTAAAAATAAAAAAAAATGCTTTTTTAAAAGTTTTTTTTTTTTTTTTTTTTTTTTTTTTTTTTTAATGATTTTTTTTTAAACCTATATCCACTTCAGATACACAGGTGGATTCAAGAGACTGTGATGGGATGTTATGTTCTGGACTAGAAGGTGTGATTGTATAGAAGAGAGCCTTGTGACATGTTGGAGTGCCTAGTTTGAGGGGCAGTGTTGGAGACCCTAACGTCTTCCCATTCCGCAGTAGCCATGTTGATCTATTGGGACATATATGGACAGATTGAGCTGCTACCTTTGAACCTTTTCAGGTAATACTCTGCACTGCAAAGTTGATTCGGATGGAGTGAGCTTGAAGTTGTCAAAACAAGTGAAACCAAGTGAAGGACAACACTGAAGACCTGTGCTGTTCTGTCTGGTGCCCCCTGAAATTAATGTTGTAAAAAAAAAAGGGCATTAAAAAAAATGACATTGTATCATGTTCAAAAGTTGTTAAACTTTTCAACTGCCTATTTGGTGTGTATGTGTTATTTTTTGTAAAAGATTTGATAATTGTTTACATATCATTAGACAACCACTTGGACATTTGTTGCTTTTTTTTTTTTTATTAATTTTTTTTTTTTTTGAATTTTTTTTTTGGTTAATTTTATTTCTCTTACAGTATTTAATGGTGTTTTTTTTTTAATTTTTTTTTCAATTTTCTTTTGTTTTTATCTTGACTTAATGCATTAATGCATTTGCATTCTTTATTTTGTTAACTTGAATGTAAAATGTGAACAAAATATAAATTGAACAAAAAAAATTTGTTTTAGTCTTTTTTTTTTTTTTCTCTCACAACAACACACACACACAACAAATGCTGCTTTTTTAGGGAGTAACTTAAGGGAGAAATTACTGGAGTTAAAGTAACAAGAAATAATTGGATGAAACCACCACCCTATTAATAAATTTAAATTTGAAACCAATCATCTCTCTTTGCCTTCTTGTGTTGCTTAATAATAGCCAGTTTTTAAATAAACAAAAGCATGTCCAGTAACTTAAAACATTTAAGTTATTACAAAGCAATTCCAAATTCATTGGTTTTTACATTACATTACCATTTCAAAATTTAATAATTTTGGGTTGTGTTGTCACAACACACAACTCAAGGATAGATTCAAAAAAAAAAAATTTCATTAATAAAAAAAATTTTCTTGTTTCTTGTGTGGGAACCACTGGTCAATTGAATTAGTAAAAAGTTTAAAGAATCATTTTTTTGAGTGTAAGGGGGTGGGTCACTTTTCAAACTGCTGATACTTTTTTTCTTCAAAAAAGGAAAATCTGAACAACAAATAATGTTGAAACTAGAAATGTATCTCTCTTTTTCTATCAAAGTAACTGCATAGAACATACCAGTCTTATTGTCATTTATCCAGGATAAAAAAGTTTGCGTGCATGTCACTCAAAAAGTAATAAAGATATCCAAAAATAATTTTAGATTCGGTTTCTTAACAAACTACTTTTGACATTTCAAGGCCCTATTTGGTTCAATCCCATAGACATGGAGGTCTGTCATCATATACTCACCATTATTTCAAACCATGACTTTATTTTTTTATCCCCTGTGAAAGAGTATGGGGTCTCTGCAGAATAAAAGTGGGCGCTTCTGAATTTGTGGGTGTTTTCGAACCGGTGAGTGTTTATAAATCATGCAATGAAAATGATCCCCATCACCCTTCCCACACTCTGACGTAGGCAAATCAGGTAACACTCTCAAAAATGACCCACTGTTTATGGCCTCGCTCACTGATCTGGTAACTCCTATTACTGTCCTCCAGAGACCTATACTTGCTGTGAAACACAAAAGAAAAGATATTCAAACCACTCTGGACCCCAATGACTTTCACTGTGGGGGAGAGGGGTTTGAAATGACATGAGTATGAATTAAGAATCATACAACTTACATTTTTGGGTGAACTATCCCTTTAATTTAGTGTTTTTAATGGTTTTCTTTGTTTTTTTGTGTGTTTTGTTGATTGTTTTCAGAGTTATTACTTGTATCATATTCATTACTATTTTAGATTATTGAACATATGGCTACAATAAATGAAACAAAGTATTTATTAGGTTTAATTTGAATGTATTCAGCATGTTGCATTTATACAAAGTTTAACGAATTTGTAGTTTTTTTTTTATAACGGAATTTATCCATTATAGCTGGCTAACACAGTCATAAACAAGACTTTTTTCATCTTCATTCCTTTTTCCTGACCTGTGTGGTAACTTCTGTTGTCTATTTTTGTTAATATGGCTTGTTGGATAAGCTTATTTTTCTTTCTTTTTATAAGATAAGGCATGTGTGAAGTAAACTTGGTCCCACATTGCACTTGTCTGAGCATGACAGATAAAACTCAAACCCAGGTCTTCATATATCAGGAGCAGCTCGCAACACTGTGACACAGCGCTTAACATAACATAATAATGGAAGCATAATGGAATTGTTGTGGATCCCCGAATCATTTCTATCCTTCCCACTGTTATTGTGCACAGCCCTGCTGAAATGTCCTGCAGAATATGTAGATACTGTACACACAATTTATTAGGGTGTAGCCTTCACCTAAAATGACAGATGCACTTAAGTCTTTTGACTGATAATACTGTTGCTAATGGTAGCAATAAAAATAATACAAAACAGAGCAGCTATGGAGCAGATTAACAGTGAATCTTTAAATCTTGAATCACCACTGTGAAGGATGACAAAGGACAAAAAGCTTTTTTTCCCAAATAAATCCCAAAATTTGCTTTAATACTCATATATTCAGTGCCCAAGAAATGCATTCAGGATCTTTTTGTCAAAGTTGGATTGTAAAATCAGAGAAACTACTGTCATGAGTGTCTAAGAAAATAATTGTACACTCAAAAGCATCTGCTTCTGCCTCTTAAATCAGAAAACTGCATCTGACACACTCCAAAAAAAAAGCTTTTTCAAGATTTCATTTAATGGCAAAATTCCATCAAACTGAATTGAATAACCCTTCCTTACATATTTTAATTGAATAATTGAATGATCCTTGTGTATTTTTATATAAGGATTATTCAATTCAATTTGATGAAATGTTTGCCTTTAATAAATTGAAGTGCATAGACCTAAATTCTAAAAAAGGCTTAAATATTATTATTGATTTATTTATTTTTGAGTGCAGATACACTTTACCCTGATCTGCACACTGGCTGGAGCTGGATCTCAGCTTGAGATTAAAGTAAAGTGTGTCATCAAGGGATAAATCATAAAAGAGGAAGAAAATGACCCAAAGGCCTAATTTCAGTTTCAATTCGAGTTTCAGCCCCTATAGAATGATTGGAAATGTCAGTATAGAGTCATCTGAGTCATTATGACTCATGCTTCAGCTTTTTATCCAGTCAAATTTTCCAAAAGATAACAACAATCTGAGAATTGAAGTAGAATTCAGTTTCACACCGGGAAATCAGTGGTCTTGAAAGCTACACATGAAGTCACGACAGCTAACCAAACCAAGAAGGAAATTGCACATTTTAACAAACTAAGTTCCTGTTTTGGAGAATTAGTTGCTGTTTTGGAGAATTAGTGGCTTGTGGCAATGAGAAACAGCAAAAACCTTGGGATTTTGAGAATAGATTTGAAATGTTTCTTTACTAACTGTCAGACAAGAAACCGAAGCTCTAAATTTTGAGTTTTTGAAGTTGAGTATTTTTGAAGAGGTCAGGGTTTACCTTCACCTATCTGTCTCATTTCATAGTTCAAACAGATAACAGTACGCTGATGTATTTACTCGATCATGAATTCAACATACAACACTGGCCAGGAATAATCAATTCTTGTGCAGAAACTCTCCAGCTTTCTATCTAATGTAGACTAGCATGTCACAGAGTGCACTGAAGTAAAAAGCAAACTGACTGTAAACAGCTACACATGATATGGTCCGTTTGGCAAAGAGAGCTGTTTTTGCATTGACTATACATTTAGAGCACAATAAAATATAACTAATGTAACTATTTTGCAAAATGTAAAAGCCCCCCAACTCCATAGATTGCCAAAAAAAGTTCATGTGTGCTGAAATCATGAAGAACAATAAGAACGCTGATGTTGGAAGTAGGTCTTTCGGCTGATTTCGGCTGAGTATTTTAATAGGTTACAGGTAACAAATGTCCTTTTATCTCTACATTACCATTCCAACTTCAAGGTTAGTTATACTGTATTTTGCTTTAATCTCCTGACGTTTTCCTTTTATGGCTCTGTGAGGGTCATAGTGCATGTGTGGATGTATGCTGACACAGACATAAACACCGTGGTTCATTTACTTTTTCATCCAGCAGATGCTATTATCCAAAGCGACAGAAGCAGTTTATCATAAGAGACATTACAATCCAAGCTTTAAATATAAGGTAGATTACAAGTTAGAACGGAAAAGAGAGAGAGAGAGAAATTGTATTTATTATATTATTATATATATAGTTATTAAAATAAGTGCCTATGTTTATGACTATAGATTAGTTAAGTTCTTAATAGGTCTTTATTCAGTTGTTCCTGTGAACTTGCATTGCCATTCATCCATCTATTCTTTTCTTTTCTTTAAGAACAGGTTCCCTTTCATTTCACTTCCCTGGCAGTCATCCATTCAAAGTGACTGTTGAACGCAATGCAGAGTTTGTCTGGCTATCTCTCATCAAACAACAGACACTGCTCAAGACCATTTGACAGAAAATGCTTATTATAAGCCAGTGAACCAATGCAGGGCAAAACTATGTTGGCTAGGAGGCATGATGCTTCATTCTAGAGATTTTGTTCTTTAAAACATTATTTATTCCCCACGGCAGCCATTCATTCCATTCAAAAGTAGTATTCTGCGGTACATGTAACTGCATGTATATAAGTAATTATTTGAGCAAACCTACTGTATATGTGTGATGTTAAGTAGCAGTCTTATGCTGTACTTGCTTGTATCGAATGCAGCGACTACCGACTATGTCGATGCCAACTTAAGTAGGGATAAAATCTAGTGGAATGTGCTCTGTCGTATTATTTAGGGATACAATCCAGCGGAATGTGCTCTGACGTATTATTTTTATCAATGAGATCCCAGCGTTAGTTTCAAGTCAGTTGTGTGTATATAGACTTGTTCTAAATATTTAATTCCATGGGAAGACTTCCTTCAGCCTTTGGGGTAAATCATTTTTATTTTCAAACAAAGTCTGACGGCTGGCACTACCAGAGGGTGGTGCTCATGTATGATAGAGATTTCACCCCTGTAGCTCATGTCTAATTGGTTAAACGATGTAACAAATCACCCTGTTACAACATTCCCCAGTCTCCACTACATTGTCCTGTGTTGAATAATCAGTGCTCCCCATCTGATCACCAATGAGAAGTCTTTTTTTTAACATGTAGGTGAAAAGCTTTTAGATGTAATATAACAAATTGAACAAGGTGCCCTGCTGATTCAGATGATATACATTGTAACATTCATTAACATTATAAATTAAACATGAAATTTTACTTTATTTTACTTTACTATGTACATCAAATTTTTATATTTGCTTTATTGAATATATGTATTTGTATATTTAAATTTTTGCTAAACCAAGGGTTTAGCCAGGATTTGCCATGTTGGATGGGCACTATATTGAACATATTCTTCTTCCTCTCTCCTGTATTTGACCATATTTGGCCTGTCAGATCACTATAGTGAACATGATTTCACCAATGTACTGGGATCAACATGTTTGTCAATCCTGGAAGAACATTCAAATAAGTCAATCAGATTTGGGGCACAAGTTTACAGTTTATGTCAGGTTTAGGCTTACAACCAGGTTAGGTGCTTCTACATCAGTGTTATTCCCCCATCTCCCTCTGATATTAGGGATAACTTATGGGTAGGGTTAGGACTAAATTTTCAGACAAGAATGTTGTTCCAGGATCAACAAAATACATCTTGCCTGGCCTTACGATGACCCTATTCAGGAAGTAAATTAACTTTTATTATGTTTTTTTAGTATAGATCTGAAGAGTTCATTTATGAAACAGATGAAACAGTTTTTATTAATTCTCACAAATCATGTTTTTTTTTTTTTTTTTTTTTTTAATTGTGCATTCCAAGTAATGTCAATCAAATGCAGTTGGGTTGTTTTGATTAAGTAAAAATAACAAAAGTTTATTGAAAGTATGCTTTGGTAACACTTTACTTGAAGGGGTGTTTATGAGACTGACACGACACCTTCATAATCGTTAAATGACACGTCATGAATATGAAGGAGGTTTTATGCCTGTTTATGACAACTGACATTAAGTGTCATTCGCTCAATTATGCCATTTTCAATGCGAAGATGACATTGTTTGAGATGTCTTTGTTATGGCAACTTGACATAAACCAATACATCATAACATGTCAGTATCTTTGTCATGACTTGACATTACCAATATGTATAACAGCGTCATGAATATTTTTCTTGACCTAAACTACCAACCACATGACAGTTTAATGTAATGTTAACCCATAGAAGTAAAAAACTCAAGAGTAGTTTCTTAAGTTTTATAATTAATCTGTTATGTCATGTTTATGACAAATGGCTTATGTCAATCTCAAACAATGTCATCTTTACATTAAAAATGACACTTCATGTCATTTGTCATAAAACCTTACGATTATGAAGGTGTCATGTCAGTCTTATGCACACCCCTTCTATTCAATCATGTGAGAAGTTACAGCAGCCATAAATCTTTATGAAAACCTTCATTCTATAGGTGAGCCCCCTCACACTTTTTACTGGTATGTACATGATCCTACATTTCACTTTTCAAACAGTGGTTTGTGAGCTGAACAAACTATGGGGAAAGAGGCTCTCTGAGGATACAGTATATAATGATTTGATTGCAGCAGATTGTTTGGTTTATCTGCAGTTTCAAGGTCAATTGAATGCCTGGCCATCACAGTGTTAATTATTAAAGTTGATGAACATGGCCTTCATCTGGACCTTATCAAAAAAAAAGTTAACTAATTTCAGCGAGACACGTCACACATATTGAGATTTAAACGGTGCTTTTGATAAGATCAGAAATATATTGGCGCTTAAAACTGATGATCCGTTAGTAACATTTTACATTATGGCTTCATTAACTCAGTACCATTAAATAATATCAACAGATACTTTTGATATTAATAAGGTATTAGTGAATGTTGAAAGTAACATGAACTAGGATTTTTCATACCTAATAATTTTGACAAATGAAACCCATGCTTGTTACGATCCACTCAGTTGCCAAAAATATCTGATTTTTTTTTTTAATTAATTAACATGCCGGTGTATTAGATCAAATGCCCAAAGGTCACAAAACAAGGTGTGTTTGTAATTATTCATTCCTAAAATCATGTCTGTACTCATTCACTTGGATTATTGTCTGACATGTGACGTAAAATTATGTTAAACCAGCCTGAACAAAGCTGTCATATTAAACTTTTACTTACCAGCTCATGTCAGTAAGTGTGTCTAAACTGACTGAACTCACTGATGCTTTTAGGTTTTCGGGCAGAGCACCAGTTACCAACGATCAAGGACCGTTTATCCAGAAGTGACCTGTCAAATTAAGGTTACAATAGTATAAACTTCTTGTCTTGCAAATAAACACTTTGCCAATTCATACAGCTTTTTGACCTCTCCTCATCACCAGGAAAGGAAATACTCAGAAAACTTTTGCTGGAAATATGACTAATCATTTGCTTTTCTTGAACGTCTGACACAATCAAGCTGCAAAAAAAAAACCCAGACTTTTAGAAACAATAAGAGTGGTGTAATATTTTTTTGTTTATAAAATCTAATGATGGATTTTTTTTATGTGTGACACTGATGCAACATCTGATGCCAGCCTTTTCGTCATCAAGAGATTTTATTTCATGATCAAAAGATAAGCATGCATTCATTGTTAAAGGCTAGTTTTGTTTTGAGACATGTGAAAGACCTATGGTTGTGAAATATGAGATTTTTAGGTAATACATCAACTAAAAATGAAAACAGAAACAAATTTTGCAAATGAATTTGTGTAATATGCACATAGCATGATATTAGCATAAAAATCTACAAAGAAAAAAGAATGACTTAATCAACATTTTTAAATGTTTAAAAGGAGTTTCAGAGAAAAACCCCCCAAAACAAATCAAAGACCTTGAAGCTGTTTCTCAACTTTGCAATACTATCAAAGTACAGTCTACTGGCCCTCAGGTGGAGGTGTCCATGGACTCCGTTCAAGGACACACACACATACACACACACACACAAACGCATATACACCTATCAAGTTTTTTTTTTTCCCCTAAAGGCATCTGGCACGTTTTCAGAAAAAAAAGTGTTGGAGGGAGTCTTTCGTTGAGGAGTTACGTCATGGGCTGTGGCTTGTGGTGAATCATATAAAAACAGTGCTAAGAGTGTCTGAGTGCATCTTTAAGGATTACAGCCACACTCTAGTTTCACCAGGTTTTGTCTCCCCAGCAGTCATGATCCTAAGCATCGCTCTCATTTGGGCCATAGTGGTTGGGCTCTGTTGTTGTCTTTGGCTCATCACAGGAATACGCAGAAGGTAAATAACTACAGATTTGTGACTAAAAGCTTCACTAATCTTGAGAACATCATGGGGATGTTGATGATTCACATCTGTTTGACAACTGATGTAACATTATGTCCTCTAAGATCTCAACTACTTGATAGAACTTGTTTCTTGTTCTTAAACCTTACATTTATGAGCTGTTTTGTAATTGTTTGACGTTGTGGGTGTTTCAGACAGCCTGGGGAGCCTCCAGTAGAAAATGGCTGGATCCCTTACCTTGGATGTGCTCTTCAGTTTGGCGCAAACCCTTTGGAGTTTCTTCGCAGCAGACAGAAGAAATATGGTCACATTTTTACATGCAAAATCGCTGGGCAGTATGTCCATTTCCTTTGCGATCCATTCTCGTACCATGCCGTTATCCGCCAAGGAAGGCATCTGGACTGGAAGAAATTTCACTTTGATGCCTCTGCAAAGGTAGAGGGAATTACTTTTTGATTATTTCAGCAATCAAACGACAAAATTAACTACTTAAATAGGCATTTGATGAGGTGTATGTTTTCTTGCAGGCATTTGGTCACGAGAGCATGGATCCCAGCCACGGTTACACCACTGAAAATCTGCATCAGACATTCCTAAAGACCCTGCAAGGGGATGCCTTGTCTTCTCTTATTGAGACCATGATGGAAAACCTCCAGAGCACCATGCTGCAGTCTGGCATGCTGAAGGCTGAAACTTCCAAGTGGCAGAGCGATGGTATTTTTGCCTTCTGCTACAAGGTCATGTTTGAAGCAGGCTACCTGACCCTCTTTGGAAAGGAATTGGATGGGGACCAGAGCATTGCACGACAGCAAGCCCAAAAAGCTCTGGTGCTCAATGCTCTGGAGAACTTTAAAGAATTTGATAAGATCTTTCCTGCTCTGATCGCTGGCCTCCCCATTCACGTTTTCAAGAGTGGCTACAGTGCTCGCGAGAAACTCGCCAAGACTATGCTCCACGAGAACCTCAGCAAGCGTACCAATGTGTCTGACCTTGTATCCTTGCGCATGCTCTTGAATGACACATTATCTACTTTCAATGAGCTGAGCAAAGCCAGGACCCATGTGGCCATACTGTGGGCTTCACAAGCCAACACATTGCCTGCAACCTTCTGGACCCTGTTCTACATGATCAGGTACAACTCATACTCAACCAGCATAAAACTGCACAGTAGTCACTCCCCAGAGTTATAAACCAGCATAGATAAATGTGTTAATTGTAGTAGTAGAGATAAGCATTAGAGTGCTCTTGGAAAAGACTTTTACTGTACCTGCATATGGAAGCGTTAAACTGTGAAACTGATCTAGGCTAATATTGAATGCACCAGAGAACAGTTCAATAATGTATTTGTTAGGTTGATGACAAAACTTCTGCTTGTTTTCAGGTGCCCTGCGGCCATGAAAGCTGCAAGCGAGGAGGTGAGGAGAATGTTTGAAAGTTCTTATCAGAAAGTGGATCCGTCTAATTCTCGACTTGTACTAACAAGGGAACAGTTGGACAACATGCCAGTTCTAGGTAGGAAGCACTTTGAAAATATTTAAACATTTATGTATTCAACATTCTTAACATAGCCAACCAAAGTGGACTAAAGCTTCTCTGCAATTTCAGACAGTATCATTAAAGAGGCGATGAGACTGTCCAGTGCATCCCTGAATGTGAGAATGGCCAAGAGTGATTTCCTTCTTCACCTGGACAACAAAGAGTCTTACCATATCCGAAAAGACGATGTAATTGCTCTGTACCCCCCGATGATTCATTTTGATCCGGAGATCTATGACGATCCTCTGGTGAGTATTATGTTCTTTGCTCATGTTTAATAGATTAATAGCAGCTTTTACCTGAAAAACAAAAAACAAAAAAACATTTGAATTAACTTGTAAGTTTTATCTTCAAATTTTATTCTTATCATGAATGTTTTTTCCACAAACAGACATACAAGTATGATAGATACCTTGACGAGAATGGGCAGGAGAAGACCAGCTTTTACAGAAATGGACGCAAACTTCGTTACTACTACATGCCTTTCGGCTCTGGGGTGACCAAGTGTCCGGGCCGTTTCTTTGCCGTGCACGAGATTAAGCAGTTTCTGTCTCTTTTACTAGCATACTTTGAGATGGAACTTTTGGACTCTGATGTGAAAGAACCACCGTTGGACCAGTCTCGGGCTGGACTGGGTGTTTTGCAGCCCACCTATGATGTTGACTTTCGATATAGACTCAAATCTCACTAAGGATCTCATTTATTTATTGACTGTTGACTAAAACTGTAAATAATGTATATTTTGTGTAATGTCCAAGTAGAAAAATGTGTTCTTCCTATTCAACTTGATTAGAGAGAGATTTTAGGAAGTTTGAAAGGAACTTTAAGGCTCTCCTTTTAAAATTTTCAGTAACATTTACTGTGTTTTCATGTACATTGCTTAGAAAATGTAATCACCCACATCCTCTTTCACCCGCTATTCACCATTTTTGTAAAATGATATGTGCTTTGTGAATTTTGTTTTGAATATACTTCTTTTTTTTTTACCAAAAACCTGAGTGTGTCTTATTCACCTGCCGTTTAAAAGTCTGTAAGCATTTTAGATGGAATTATATGATCCTACTACTAGACAGATATCAATGAAATAACTGTCCTGATGTATCACGATGATCTCTGTAATAGCCTTTGTAAACAGTGAGCCAGAATCGCGGTCAGACTAGCCAATCAGAGTTTTTTGAGTTTTCGCTCTTTTCACAGCATATAGTCCATATATATACAGTTCATTTATGGGACTTGGAGCAGGTTTATATGTGCTTGAAGCGATTCTGTCAATAGTGGCGACATAACCATACATCTTAAAGAGAATAGGAGTAGCTACAGAGGAAAGTATGTTGCAGGGGAATTTTACAGTTTAAATACCCAAAAGACCAGTTATGATGAATGAAGACAGATTCTTAGTCAGAGTTTTAAAAAAAATAAAACAAAGAAAATTTTACCAAAGAAAAGTTTGCCATTTCATCAGCAGAAGCCAGCTTCATGTAGGCTGCTCTGCGTTCATTCACATTTCCACAAAAATGATACTCTAACAGAGTCCACTAACTACGTCATTACTTCAGATGAATGATTCTGATCAGCTAAGAAAAATAGACAAAATTAGTAATCTTCCTCACATGGACAGACAGTCAGAAGCATATCACCATCCATCACAATGCTGACGATCGGATCCTGAACTTAGGCACAGGATGTCCAGTTAAGTCATGAAAAGGTGTTTGCAGGTCTCAAGCAGAGTGCCAGTTGTCAACCAGTACCCATAAAAGACCTGCACCGAACACTTAGAGCACATACAAAGATACACATGATTCACAGCTCCCTTCCTACTCTAGCTTAGGGTACTGAGCAATGTATGAAACTTGTATTGTGAGCACTTCCTGTGTCTATTTGCCAATTCATGAAGAATCGCTTGTTTGTTTTCCTCACTTGTAAGTAGCTTTGGATAAAAGCGTCTGCTAAATGACTAAATGTAATGTAAATGTAAGGTGATCTGAGCTCTGCTCTGAACAGGAAACTTTCCCAAAACATACTGATAAGTTGTACTTTTCTCTCAGTGAGAGGTACAGGCATATCCATCATTATTTTCTAGAGTTTGAAAATGAATATAAATGCTAGCATAAGTTGAAGAAGTTATTCAAATAATTTACTATTTAGAAAGATTAATGTTGATTAATAACTTCATGATAAATCACTCAATATATTGAAGTGGCAGTGGATTCCAGAATCCACCCCCTTCATTATCATATGATGGAAATAGAGCCTAAAAATACTCATAAGCGGCATTTTTTAGTCTAAAAAATTTTTTTTAGGCAGTCTAACCTAAACCTAAAAGGCTAAATCATGAATTCTACTCTCGGCATGTTCTTGTTTGGTTTTTGCAAAGTGAAGGACATACTCTATGATGTCAGCTGACACATCGTTAAAGCAACATTTACGATATTATCGTAGACATTATATATAATATTTAAGCAAGTCAATGTTTGTTAAACCTGTTTATCTTTTCTGTAACATCTGTTAGCAGTAAGGATGCCAAATAGTCAAAATTAAAGCTAACATAGACCTACATTTAGTTGATAAACACATATAGGTTGTGCCAGATAGACGGTATCAAGGACGCTTCATAACCGCCTTCTGTTGATAAGCTGGGCACAAGGTATGCAAATATTAAAATGACTCTTAGTAAACCCAGGCCGACGGCACATGAGCTTTCTTCAGGGCACAACGTGAAAGAGTGTACTTGTGTGCACTGCAGTACACTTTGACCTTGAGCTGATTACGTAACAAACCTGCCAACACGAACTACAAAAGATCAATTTGCTAAAGGATAGGAAGTTTAGATTAAACACACCATATAATGTCTTCAATATTTAATTGACATACAGATCAGTCTTATGATAACATTATGTGTCATAATTCAGACGTGTTACATAACATTTCCGAAGAAGCAGGACACTGATGTCAGAGACGGTGTGCATTTCAGTAAGGAATAAATGAGTGTGGATCATTTTTGCCTTTTTCAGTGAACCTAATGACAGACAGCAGACAGATGCTGTTTGCCAGAGTAAATAATACATCTGAATTAGTTGTTTGTGATCTGGATAGCCTTATCTTTTACAGGGCTGGAGTTGTTTGTGCAAGACAATAAAGGGGAAATGTCTGTCACGATATAGCGGGTATTATTCATCATATTGCATGCCAACTTATGTCTTTAAGGCTATAGGCATTTGGATGGAGTATCATTAATTGATAGAAAAAGCACATCGAATGTGTAATTGAAAAGTAAAGTAGTTCATTGTTTTATATGATCTTAACTGCTTCATAAAGATTATCTCAAGGTCACTGTAATTTAGGGTAATGCTTCAGATATGGAGTTCAGATATGGAAATGAACCATCTAGAAGCAAAGTTTCTGCTGTAGCTGAAGGCTGGCAATTTTTACAGAGTGTTTAATGGATTTACTCACCTCATTTTTTCACTACATAAAGAGACAGAGAAATCATTTAACATGCAAATGAGACTGAAGCACTCTGTGTGAAGTAGAATGGGGTTGCAAAAAGGGATTTAAATGTTTGAGGAGAAAAATCAGCCTCATCTGGCACCGGCTATATTGTCCTTTTGTTTTCGCGTGCCATAATCATGTACTGTAACAATGAAACGGAAACAAGTGTTTAAATTAGAATGCCGGAATACAAAGTTTTAATAACAATAGTGGGTTATAAAATGGCAAAGAATATCAATCATTTGGATAATGTTATGCTGACTATTACAGTTCATATAGTCAGTTATTACAGAAAAGTTAGACCAAAGTAAACCCTCCACCTTGTTTTTTTGTCTTGTACCATCTGGATCTTGGGTGAAAAGCTGATACAATATTTTACAGGTTTAGACTAGAGGTTTGTTAGAGATGGAAATGGATTTTAACCCCTAAAATGTGTATGCATCCAGTTTAGCTTCACTAAGTTTGGGGATGGAAAGATTTTTAACTCATATTTTAAATATTTTAATATCGTGAAATATTACAGTTTAAAATAAGCTTACTATATTAATATATTTTAAAATGTATACTTTATTCCTGTGATGGTAAAGCCGAATTTCCAGTCAGTGTCACATGATCCTTCAGAACTAATTCTAATATGCTGATTTTGTGCTCAAGTAACATTTTTTATTATCAACTTTGAACATAATGTTCTACTTGTGATACTTTTTTTTTTTTTTTTTTTACACAGGATTCTTTGATGAAAATAGAAATATTTTATAATTATGAATATTTGTCACTTTTCATCAATTTAATGCATCCTAGATGAATAAAAGTATTAATTATTTAAAAAAAAAAATGGTAATCTTAAAGACCTCAAATTTTGGAACTTTGGTGTAGGGTTTTTCACATCGAGTGGTTTGCCATTTGACCTTACAGAGAACTATTTGTTCTCGTTTAGTTTGCAGATTTTTAAATATTTAACAGGAGTTAGCAGTTGAATTTTATAGGTTACACCTGTAACCTATTGGTGGTGTTGGTTGTTGTGGCAAGCACAACCACGGCTGGTGGATGTGACAACACCAGTAGGTAGTTCACCCAAAAATGAAAATTCTGTCATCTTTTACCCACCCTTAGTTGCTCCAAACCCTTATGAATTTCTAAAAAAAAATCATACAGGTTTGAAACTTCTTGAGGGTGAATAAGTGATGACAGAATTTCATTTGTGGGTATACTATCTAAAATGTTTTTAAATAGTCTTCAGCAATTGACCCATCGCAAACATTTTCATTGACAGGCGATCTGACCAATCATAACCCCGAATCCACTATTTTATCCAACAAAGCAGTCAGGGGAGTTAGTAGATTAACTTTGGTGAACTTGAAAAATTGTGTGTACTCACGTCTTTTCACGCTTGAAACAACATTCCTTCTGATGTCCATTCATGTTTATTTGATGCTATAAATGAACTAGTATGAAGAGATGATCGGTTCACGAGCCGTTTGAAGGAGCTACAGCGATCTGTCACGACACATTAAAGAGCCACTATACGGTATTTATTATTTAAACTAATTCAAAAAATTACAATATTTGAATTAAATATGAAGCTGTTTCATTCGTTGTCCGTGGCCTCTCTGCTCCGCGATGTATATTTCACTATGTGAGAACATGATGTGTGGCGTGAGAGCGCATGGCTTGTCAGACATAGCGACAGTAACTAAAGGGGGCGGGTCTTAGCGAAGAGTCAATTAACATTTTCTCAGAAGCTAAATTACATGTGTAGGGGATTTTTACAGTTAAAGACCCAAAAGACCAAATACGATAAATGATGTCCCAGAGTCAGAGTTTAAAATAATAAATTGAAGAAAATTTTACTGCAGAATAGTTCATCAGGAGAAGCCACCTTCAAGTCTCACAAGGAGTTCGTAGGCCTCTCTCTCTCTCGCTCTCTCTCTCTCTCTCCTCCATACACATCATTTCCACAATAGTTGTACAGAGTACAGTACACTAACTACGTCAATACTATGATAGATGATGGTTTAGAAAACTAAACAAAACTGGTCATTTTTCACACACATGACAGACAGTCAGAGAAGCATATCACCTTTCCATCATATGCTGACGATCGAACCCTGAACTTAGGGCACAGAAATGTGCTGTTAAGTCAGGACAAGGCGTCGGCAGGTATCATATGTACTCTTCAACTATGAGTGACGGAATCCAAAACAAAAATTCCAGAAAATCACATTGTATGATTTTTAAGTAATTCATTTGCATTTTATAGCATGACATAAGTATTTGATACATCAGAAAATCAGAACTTAATATTTGGTACAGAAACCTTTGTTTGCAATTACAGAGATCATACGTTTCCTGTAGTTCTTGACCAGGTTTGCACACACTGCAGCACGGATTTTGGCCCACTCCTCCATACAGACCTTTTCCAAATCCTTCAGCTTTCGAGGCTGTTGCTGGGCAATACGGACTTCCAGCTCCCTCCAAAGATTTTCTATTGGGTTCAGGTCTGGACACTGGCTAGACCACACCAGGACCTTGAGATGCTTCTTACAGAGACACTCCTTAGTTGCCCTGGCTGTGTGTTTCGGGTCGTTGTCATGCTGGAAGACCCAGCCAATGGGTCAATGCTCTTACTGAGGGAAGGAGATTGTTGGGCAAGATCTCACAATACATGGCCCCATCCATCCTCCCCTCAATACGGTGCAGTCGTCCTGTCCCCTTTGCAGAAAAGCATCCCCAAAGAATGATGTTTCCACCTCCATTCTTCATGGTTGGGATGGTGTTCCTGGGGTTGTACTCATCCTTCTTCTTCCTCCAAACACTGCGAGTGGAGTTTAGACCAAAAAGCTCTATTTTTGTCTCATCAGACCACATGACCTTCTCCCATTCCTCCTCTGGATCATCCAGATGGTCATTGGCAAACTTCTTGAGGCTGTTGGTTTTCTTTGAGACTGTGGTTCCAGCTCTCTTCAGGTCATTGACCAGGTCTTGCCCTGTAGTTCTGGGCTGATCCCTCACCTTCCTCATGATCATTGATGCTCCACGAGGTGAGATTGCATGGTACCCCAGACCGTCACCTTGAACTTCTTCAATTTTCTAACAATTGCGCCAACAGTTGTTGCCTTTTCACCAAGCTGCTTGCCTATTGTCCTGTAGCCCATCCCAGCCTTGTGCAGGTCTACAATTTTATCCCTGATGTCCATACACAGCTCTCTGGTCTTGGCCATTGTGGAGAGGTTGGAGTCTGTTTGATTGAGTGTGTGGACAGGTGTCGTTTATACAGGTAACGAGTTCAAACAGGAGCAGTTAATACAGGTAATGAGTGGAGAACAGGAGGCCTTCTTAAAGAAAAACTAACAGGTCTGTGAGAGTCGGAATTCTTACTTGTTGGTAGGTGATCAAATACTTATGTCATGCAATAAAATGCAAATTAATTATATAAAAATCATACAATGTGATTTTCTGGATTTTTGTTTTAGATTCCGTCACTCACAGTTGAAGAGTAACTATAATAAAATTACAGACTTCTACATGCTTTGTAAGTGGGCAAACCTGCAAAATCGACAGTGTATCAAATACTTGTTCTCCCTGCTGTATTTTCTAGTGTTTGAAAATGAAAATGAAAATAAACGGTTTAACATAAGATGAAGTTATTCAAATAATTTAATTTATTTAGAAAGATAAATGTTGGTTAATAGATTCATTATAATTCACTCAAAATATATCTATTGAAGCGGCAGTGGATCCACCCCTTCAAATGTTATTTTGTTTAGTTGTCTATTCGGAATTGTGGGAGAATCGTGATCTCTATTTTAAACAATTTAGCCAGAATTGTGCAGTTCAAATGAATAAATTAGGCATTTAAATAGCACTTTACAATAATATCAGGGGTCTCTCCTTATCACCCACCACCAGTGTGCAGCATCCACTTGGATGATGCGACGGCAGCCACAGTATGAAGGCACAAGTGCGCTCACCACACACCTTCTATAGGTGGAGACGACAGAGAGTGATAGAGCCAATTCAGTGAATGGGGATTATTAGGAGGCCATGATTTTGATAAGGGCCAATGGAGGGAACCCCAGGACACTGGGGTTATACCCCTACTCTTTACGAGAAGTGCCATGGGATTTTTAATGACCACAAAGAGGATGTCAGGACCTCGGTTTAATGTCTCATCCAAAGGACGAGACGTTTTATTATACTGGGGCATTAGGACCCACACAGACCACAGGGTGAACACCCCCTGCTGGCCTCACTAAAACCTCTTCCAATCCAGGTACTGACCAGGCTCAACCCTGTTTAAGATCAACCCTGCAATCCTGCACCAGTGGGCAACCAGTCTTGGACATGTGTGATATGGTTTTGGCCATAGTCTAGGTTTCCATCTACGGGCTATATATTTCATTTTCCATATGCTATGTTATAATGATTGATAGGCACAGTCAAAAACCATATTCACGTTCAGATTTATATTTAGTAAGAAAATAAATAGCAAGCTGTCATTTAGCAGATGCTTTCATCTAAAGTGATTTGCAGAACACTAATTACAGTGTCAGGCCCCCTGGAGCAACCTTAGGTTAGGTACACACATTCACACACACACACAATACAATACATGTAAACATTGACTAAACAATTAGTTTTATAAAGAATATGCAGCTAATTGTATCTCATGCAGTCCAGGGGGAAAGTTACCATTTAAGTGTACAGAATGTGCGGACACATTTATCTACAGCGCCCATGTGGTCATATAGATGTGTTTTTTTTTCTAATTAAAAGAAAATGTATTGTATTGTGGTAATGCACATGGATAAGTTCTAGCACAGTGTTTAATCTCTAGGGGAAATTGGTGAAACAAGACATAACATGTAGCTGCAAGCTCTTTCACTATTCAGTGAAGATGACAACAGTATTAATTGGTGAAGACAACATGATTACACAAAGGCGAGCTCCAACAGGTTACTATCAACAACAACAGAAAAGTCACCTCTTGCAAAGGCAGTCAAATAAAGGTCAGAACACTGGGTTTATGTCTGTTTCTTTAAACATCAGACTTTGTTCTTTGTTAAACGTAAGAAACTGTCAAATTATTTTCCATAAGTGTAAGATGGACCTTAGCTGGATATGTTGTATGTCCTAGTTTTGTCACCATCAGTTCCAGAAACACTGCTGGTTCATTCTCACAACATGTTACCATGTTCTTGAAGCTTGGCGATAGTTGTTTTCTTATAATTAATAAAGCACTACACTAAAGTCATGTTTTTTCTTTATTGTGAAATTAGTGCATGTTACATTATGAATGGAAGGTAATGTTAGTAACGCCCTAATAAGCAAGTATTATCTTGCCACATTTGCATTTGCGTAACCCCCCCCCCCCCACACACACACACACACACCCCACCATTATAGAATTGCAATAGGTTTTATGTCAACTGTCATCTGAACAAATAGGATAACAGGTCTCATCGCTTCCGCTTCTCAGAGAAAGTATCAGCAGTATGAACTGACAGCTATACATACATATAAAATGGAGAGTTCCGGCCCTTGATTCTGATTGGTTGTAAAAGTATCGCTGCGCCACTGAATAGCTGTGTCCGAAACCGCCCACTCGTTCACTCATTCACTAACCCCATGGCAGTTGAGTGCACTATATCAGCAAAGAGTGAACGAAAACGAGTGAGCGAATTCGGACGCTGACGTTAATAGCACGCGCCAGACAGCGCAGACAATTTCGTCATTAACATTTCCTATACCCATCTGTAATATGTCCTGAATTGTATATTACTGTTTATTTGTCATGTTTATTGAGAATAGAGAGAGAATAAAAACACCTGTGTCATGCTATTTAGTAAATTTATATTTAAAAATAAATGTAAAATATAAACAACAGTATACAATGTACAACAGTTCACTATGAGAAAAATCGACCAAATTATCATATGATAATAAGTATATATATTATGTTATAAATCTGTATCATTTCGCTTCAAAATATCTTCACAAAGATGTTCTAATTCATTAAAAATTACACTTACATTTGTAGACGTTGCCGCTTCCCGTATTGCCGTCCGCCATATTTATTTTTCTTTCGCGCTCGATCGTCTTATCGCGTTGGATTTTGGGTAACGGCGCTTTAACGAGTGTACATCGAATGTACACTCAAAATCAGAGAGCATTGTGGGTAAAAGTAGTTAACGAATGTAGGGAATGAAGTCGTTCACTCAGAATTCGGACCGCACTACAAAATGGCCGACACCCGATATAGTGCACTATATAGTGGATAGGGAGCGGTTTCAGACACAGCTAATGTCTAGTTGCTGCGTCTGTCTTAGCAACCACTCTTAGCAACGTAAACATATGTTTGTTCTCTCTATTGATTTTGTTCTTTGAAGCTTACTACATTATGTAGAAGAGAATTGTGGGAGAGATATCGAGTGACTCGAGTGTATTACCTGCATTCAAATTTAGCATTTTCCTTCAGTTCAGTCCTATGTTCATAATAAAGAATCCGTTGGAATGTCTGCTGCGTTCTTTTAACATGTAACAGGTTTTCCCGTGCACTGCTGACACTGACAACGCCAGTCAAAGCATTTGTTATTTGCGTCTTGTTCCGTGTTCACAACAAGTTTCAGTATAAAAGTCTTTGCGACTGAGTGACACGCTCATAAAGACAATCTTTGCCGCCATAAATGGCGCAATAAATGTAACTTCCGTTGCTGTTCACGGTAAGGGACTACTTTTTCCAGCGGAAGGAAGCCTTTTAGTGATTTTACTTTATGAAAGTTGCATTGATACAAAGTTTTCGGTTTTAATATTTGTATTGTGTGGTAACCATTTTATAAAAGCAATAAGCTCTGCGTCGTGCCTAACAACGCACCTTATAAATTCACTGTAAACCACGGCTTCTTAGGGATTATTGCTTTATTTTTACCGTAATCAGCTAAACTAGCTGGTTATTTTTATTGTTAGAGTTTTATTAAATTTTAATATCCGAATATTAATGAGAAGAGGGAAAATAAAAAGCCTTTAGACATCAATCTGTAAATGCGATGGCTTATCTTGGCTCTCTTCTTTGAAGCCATCTTGAATAAAACAGCTTAATTAAAGATGCACATAAGACCTGAACCGGAAGCAACGCGACCTGTTTTACACAATATGGAAGTTTGTTGCGCATAATAATCCCTATAGTGAGCTTGACAAGATCAATAAAAATGGTAAATGTCAAAAAATATTGATAAAGACTGTAAGACAAATGTCTGTTTTGTTACCCTGTCAAATTATGCATTTTCTTAAAGGGTTAGATCACCCAAAAATAACATTTCTGGCATTAATCACTCACCCTCATGTCATTCCAAACCCATTAGACCTTTGTGTCCTGTTCGTCTTCAGAACACAAATCTGAGGTTTTTTTATTATTATCCTCCATTGAAAGTAACATTATTACCACAGTCAAGGTCCAGAAAAGTAGTAAATACATTGTCAAAATAGTCCACATGGCTGCAGTTGTTCAACCTCAATGTTATTAAGCGATGAGAATACTTTTTGTGTGCAAAAACAAAACAAAAATTACGACTGTATTCAAATCTCTTCTCTTCCCTGTCATTCTCCTACGCTGTTTACTTTGCAGCGCTTTTAGATTTGCATAGATTTGTCCTTCCTTATCAACTGTCTTTGGAGTAAAAGTAAAGGGTGTGGTTTCAGGGGGGATAATTTCAGTTTTTCTTTCTTTCATTCTTTGTTTTGGATGAAGTGATAAGGATCAGTACTGCGTAACATAATCACCTATTGCACCATCTGGTTGCTCCGGATAGTCATAGCAATCAAATTGTTGCTCACAGAGACGGTTTACCTGTCAAAAACAGGTTTACCTGGAAAATGAATCATCCTTTAATGTAAAAAAAAACACATATATATGAATAATATGAGCATTTATCTGTTGTAACAAACAGTGAGATTCTTTGTACTCGCACCATAGATCACAATAATGGCCCGCTGCTATTCTGGCTTTGGCCACGAGATGGCAATATTTTGCCATCACTAAAAATGAACTCCATGACTACGAACTATAGTTCTCAAAAACAGCGAGATGTTCGAAATACGGATTGTCTATTAATCTGTTTTAGCTTCAAGTGAGACTCCTATACAAACTCCATTAAGGCTGGACATTGTCCAAATAGGTCAAGAGGAAGTTCATTTCTGTTTATAGAACCTAACTTTGACCTTGCTTTACCTCAAACTACAACTAATAAAACACTATCAGCTGTTCATAATTGTTTTATGATTTGTACATTCAGGATCCATACTTTTTTCCAAGTCTGTTAATTTGAGTTCCTAACATTGAAAGAAGGCAAAACCAAACATGATATTGTCAAGATAAATACTTGCTGAATAAATGCTGAAAATATCCTCTCATTATCCCCTTCAGTATGCATTATGTTGAGTATGTAGTATGCAGCAGTAATGTTATATACAGTAGTTTTGGAAACATTAGCATAAATAGGACAGAATTCAGTTGTCCCATTGGTTACTGTTGTTTCTGTGCACAATGGAGACTTTACAAATAGAGTTTGTGAAGGAAAACAGTGATTTAGTGTGAGATCAATATGTAAAATCCAAAGTAAATCAGTCCATTGCAGCTGTATGGCAGGACAGGAATGTGCTCTTGACATTGGGAGGTTTATTTTTGCTGTGTTCATGGTTGGAAAATGGATTGTTGTTATTACATTTTGTATCAACAGCACTGTGACCCAGTTATGAGATATGAGTGAGGAAGAGAATTAGTGTTCATTATACATAAACTTAAGCCTGACCTTTCTCTGCGGAAAGGAATTATGAGGTTATAAATGTTTCAAATAACATTCAATACAAACATTTTGCCCTGAATTCCTCGTAATGAAACACTCGTGACACTTGCTGATTAATTACTGCACAAAAATGCAGGTTTGCCTTTATTTATTTTCAAACACAATAAAAACTAAATAAGAATTATTCACATTGTTGCCTGGATCAATTCTGTCAAAACAAATGAACAGAAAAACATCCCTGGAACTCTAACATAATTACTCAAAAAACACCTACAGTTATTTTTTTTCCTTCATAAATAGGCGCAAACAAGTACCATAAAAAGATCTCATATAGACACAGTGTAGAGGAATAGTAAATGATCAGCCATATGCCAGGGTTATACAGCAACTCTCCAATCTGCCACTGTTTCTTCTAATTAACACCATATAAGCATCTGACAGTTTCATACACATAGTTTGGGTGAAATTAATCAATATGCCAGAAGTGATACAAAAGAAGTATTTTGTGTAATACAAAATAAACTTTTCTTTAGTATTTTTCTTAATGAATCATTTCATGCCACCTCGCTGGCCATCAACCTTTACCTTACTAAACTTGGGAAAAGAATACTTCTTTAGTCTCTTTTGTCGGTCCAATCAATGGCGACTTCCGATGCCAAGAAACTACCCCTCTTGGCTAATTATCCTTTTTCGAGTTTTAAACGAACTGGTGTGGTCCAATTCAAAATCACATTGTTACTAGAAAAAAAGTTGAATTCTTATACTCTAGGAGTAACACAGATTCTATTTACAACTTGAAACGAGGGCTGCTTGAAACAACCCGTCCGGCCGTTCATAACGTTCCTATGAGCGACTGTTTTATACTTACAACAGAACTCTGTTTCTAAGGCAGTTGACTAAAAAAGATCATTACAGAGAGGAAGAATGATACGACGAGAAAGAGTGTGGAAAAGAGTGTGGCGAAAGCAGGAGTCATATCATCCGTGTTTTTGTCCCCCCCCCCCCCCCCCGTTTTTTTTCAGATTACGATTTTCCTCTTTGTACAAAAAAAGAAGTTCTGTTTTGGTTTTGGTTCCGCTGTTTGTCAGTGAGAGCTTGCAGTCTCTGACACGCAGCGGTAAGTGCTTAGAAACTGATGGATTGACAACCTTCCTGCGAGGCAAATTGACCTCCGCAACGTCTTAAAAACCGCGAACAATCTCCAATAAAACACAGGGGGTTTCCATACACGGCCTCTTAATAGGTACGCAACGAGGACGCGGAACAATAGTAGGGCGCAAAAAGTCAATATCATTAGAGAAGTGATTGCATTTAAACAAATTTTAGCATTCAATTTACATGTTCATGCTTTCGATGATTTAAACTCTATTTTAAAGATCCAAAAGGTCTGAATGTCAGAAGCTAGAAGGAAATTGCAAAGCCACCACGATAGGGTGCACTAAAGTGTGAGCCATGAGAAAGAAAACATTCAAACGTTGTTTTGCTGATGCGTGGTTTGTGTCTAGTCTAAAATAAGGCCTGAACAATCAGGCCCTGAACAGCTGTACTGGGATGAGGAACTGCCTTGGTCCTGTGAGCGTGAAGGAGCGTGAGGCTGAACATGTCGATCAGGTCAGGTACAGGCCTTTGTCCCTCTGCAGAGCACTGCGAAGGCAAATACGAACAAGTCAAAATGGCTGTCACAGAAATTCACTTGTTTTCCTGAACCATCGTGTCCACTCACCCGTTGCCGCAGTAGTCGGGGGTCCAGTCCAGGCCCTGGGTCGGTCCGTTCCTGCAGCCGGTGCGGTAGTCCATTGAAGGGGACAGGCCAGGACCGGCGGAGGATGTGACATTTACCATGCTCTGATACTCTGCCTGAAGGGGGAAACCCTGAGAAAGAGAGAACAGAACACAATAGCAGATTACAAATTAGATCTTACATGCTGCAGGTCCCACAGAGACGAGGCTCACAGTGCCTCACAGTGCAGAGGTATGAGAAGCAAACTGGATCTGTTATATAATAATATTTATTTATAAGCCAGAATAAATTATTTCAGCACAATATGTCATGCTGGTTTTGTCTGGAAAACACAAAAGTAGACATTTTTAAGAAATGGTTACGCAGCTTTTGCCATATAAGAACAGCTCGTACTGACCAGGGACAGTTCAGAAGTTGTTTTGAAGACATCCAATGGCTTTGTGTGGGGAATTAAAGAGTAAGTTTGTTATTTAAGTAATGGTAAATGGATCAAAATTGAAGCAATTTTAAGATTTTTGGCTCACTTTAGAATGTCATTTTTGGATCAGTAATGTTGTCATTGGCTAATCATCTGCTACTGGTGCGATTTTTTAAAAATGTTTTTCTTTTTCTTTTCCCAGACTGCATAAATTTGACCAAAAACACAGTAAAATAGTATTATTATTATTATAATAATATATATAAAATATGATATTATAATTAATATATTATTACAATTTAAAATAACTGTTTTCTATTTGAATATATTTTAAAATGTAATTTATTCTAATTTTCAGCATCATTACTCCAGTCTTCGGTGTCACGTGATCCTTCAGAAATCCTTCTAATATGCTGATTTGCTGCTCAATAAATTTTTTTTGTGGAAACGATGATACAGTTTTTGTTATATATATATATATATATATATATATATACACACACACACATCAAAGAATTAATACTGACCCCAAAATTTTATTTATACATTCAGAATGCTCAACTAGCCTTGCTGTTTCCAAAGCACAAAACAGCTCGTCCAAGTGTAATTCCAGCAAACCCACATGAACTGAAGTGGACATGATGACAGTGTAATGCAAGCAGCCTCAAATGAGCATTAATGAGGAACTGCATTCGGTGGTCGACGAGACCGGTGGGGGTAGACGAAAAATAAACGAAGCAGATATTCTAATTTGAAGACTTCTTCTCTGTTCTTAGCCTAGGAAAGACTGCATGTGAAAAGGAAGTTAATCTCAGTGGTACACAAGAGAATCTGCCTGAAAGAGCAAGACAGCAGGTGGCTGCGTTTTTTTTCCCCCTCCAGAGATTCTACCTATTCATGAATTGTTCCTCAAATTCTTCTCCTTCATTCGATCACAAAGGCTCCATCTGCCCCTTTGTGTCCCTCCCCCCCCAACACCGCCCCACCTCCCCCAAGCCTGCCTCGGCTCACCGAAAAAGTTGAACCGCGCGTTTTTGTTTGCTCTCCACAAATATGCAAAAATGAACGAGGATTATTACTCCCCTTTGGATTTAAAAACTCTCCCATAAAGGCAGGATCTGCGGAACAGGCTTAAGAACTCCCCAAACGGAGGAGAGAAAAGCCAAGTTTAAGCATTCGTACTCTCCTCCAAAAGATTGACAGAGCTATACAAGGAGCCCTGTGGTAATCTAAAATTGGACTTCAGACAACTTCACACTATAATCTGCATGAAAATTAGACACTTTTTTTTGCCTTATGACGATGATCATCCACAGCAATAGTTAATTTTCCTGCTGAGGACTGATAAAAAGAAGAACATGAAATTCAATCAACTAGTAGCTCTTTTAAATACAACGTTTCCCAGAATTCCCAGCGGGCACAGGAAGAGAAACGTACGACAATGCGCCTTTCATGTTAAAACTTTTTTTGCGGCAACAGTTTAAATTGGAAATATGTTTTCCGGTTTCCTCGCAAAACACACTAAGAAAATAATTCATACGTTCATCAGCTCGTCGGGCGACGTCGGCGCGGCGCATCTCTCGGTGAAAGATCAAACCGCTGTCATTGGATAGCGTGTCACCTGTTCTCCTGACCACCTGATTCATTTCTCTTTATGAAGCTAATCCCTGTTTACCCCAAGACAATGTGATTCTCCGCCCTCTCCTCCTCTCCAGCACCAGTCAGTCCTGCCTCCCAGCTGATGCTCATCTCTTAAAGAGCTTCCAGGCACAAGGGTGCTATTCATTAGGACCTCATTACAACCTCATCCCAATCCCACTGAAGTTCCAGCACAACTCAGGGCTATTAAGACATGAAACGGATCAACACCGTTCTCGCCGTCACCACGAGTGTTTAAGGAGACTCGGGCTCGAAACCTCTCCTTAACCACCTCTGTTTGAGATCTCTATTAGGGGAACGAGGGTTTAATAAGCACTGATGCTAATAACGAGGCTCGGCGTTAACGTGGGGCTGCGGTTGCAACACCCTCTTTTTCCTCGCACGCTAAAACAGGAGAGGCAATAAACGCAGAGAATGGTATTTCAAAAGAGGTCGTTTTCTCTTTAATTAGATTTTTTTTTTTGTTCTGTGTGTGAATGGGTAGAGCCTTTATTTGCTTTCTCTGCTTTGCTGTTGTCTACGTCCTCAAAAAAAAAACAGCTTTCTCCTCCTATACACTTTAGCAGAGAACTAATTTCATTTCCTTCGGCCCAGTCTGAAAAACTGTTTTCATCAGATAGCTGAGGCGTTTTGTCTTCCACACTGATGTATTCATCAATCTCAATGTGAGTTTTTTTGTGCAACCTTAAGTCACATCCAAATCCTAATGCATCTGTTTATTACAGAGAGAAAATTGAAAATCTGTCTGTGTGATACGCTGGGATTTTTTTGCACGGTGTGGACATAAAACAAGCTGGCAGATATTAATGGTTCTTCTCTTGACCTCATTCGCCAGTGCGAGAGATAGGCTGAAGGGGCCGGAAATGATGAAAAATGAAACGGTGCAGCATCTGCTGCATAAACAGCACTTCCTCCACTCTCACATTCATACACACACACATATATGCTCCGCTATCTGTTCCACGATAATGTATAATGGAAATTGGAGAAGTATCAGACAAGGCGGGTTCTTGAAGAGGTTTATGGAAAAGAGATCGGCGGAGAAGCCGATCCTTTAATTGGCCCGGCCCGGTGTCTGTCGTGCCTCTTTTTAGTCTTGCTTTAAAAACAGTGAAAAGGCTGCTAATGTCTTTCTGGATTAAAGTCAACATGAAATAGAGTTCACAACCCATTTCACTTCTTAAATGTGACGAATTTCGCAGAAGAAGAAGAAGAAAAATGTAGGGAGGTTCTTGTAGGTGCTCTCTGTATGAGAGGTGGTTAGAGGTGCTCACATCCAAACCCTAATTCATCATTCACATTACGTCCAAGGCAACATATTAAGAAAGTAAATTTTAGTCAATTTAGATTAAATTAAATTAAGTCAATTTCATGCTGACTTTAAATTTGTTTGAAAGCATTTATTTAAACATTCACGTTTTTGGATTTGGGCACTAGTGGTTAACTGATACGGCAACAAAATGTTAAATGTGTACAGACATGAAAAGCCACCATTTAAATTCGTAATTAAATACATTTTATGTAATAATTCCTGTGATTTCAAAGCTGGATTTTCAGCATCATTACTCCAGTCTTCAGTGTCACATGAGCCTTCAGAAATCATTGTAATATGCTGATTTGCTGCTCAAGAACTTTTCTTATTATCAGTGTTGAAAACAGTTGAGCTGCTTAATATTATTATTAATAATTTCAGAAGCAGTCATACTTTTTGTTACAACTCTTTGATGAATAGAAAGCACCATTTATTTAAAAATAGACATTTTTTGCTACATTATAATTGTCTTTACTCTCACTTTATGATCTCTTTAATGTGTATTTGCTGAGGAAAAGTCCCAAATTTTTGAACAGTAGTGGAACTTATTTTAAATGTGCAATGTTCACTGAAAATTCAAAAGTATCTAAAAAGAAAAAAGTCTCACCTGGGCCATGGATGGGGAGTGCAGAGGCAGCGGGTGGCTGCTGAGCTGCTGCTGTTGCTGGTGGAGACTGAGGTGCTGGTGTAAGGGGGGGCTGATCTGAAGCGGAGGGGGGGACGAGCCCGCCATGCTGCCCATGCTCATGGGTGCGCTGGGCCGGGATGCGCCTCCTCGGGCTAGGCCTGGCTGCATCTGGGGCAGATGGGGACTGAGTCCTTGCTGCTGGTGGTACGGAGGAGCCATGTAGAGACCTGGGTGAGACTGGCCAGCCCCAGAGAACACTGGTGGCTTGGGCCCGAGCATCTGAGAGGCCTGTGATGCCTTCACATCGCCTGGGTCATTGTAACTCTAGAGAAAGTTACGAAGATATCTTAGTTGTTGGCTGCAACAATGTTAAAGAGGCTTCTTTTTTTTTAAACAATATTATTTTTAAGCATGTATTGTGCTTTTAAATGCCTGATAGCTGAAATGTTGCTTTAAAATATGTGTATATATACGCTTTAAATATACAGTGCATAAAGAATTTGCTAGACCCAATGTAAGGTTTTGTTAGCTACTCTAAACTAACAGTATTGGTGATCACCAAAATCATTTTTATGTTTCTGTAATGGTTAAGCCACACCAATATGCGTAAGCTCTTTAGTCACAGCGGTGTTTCTAACGCTAAAATATAATTGTTGGGATTTAAATGGATTCAATGAGAAAAAAATCATCAAAAGCAAGTCTTTGGGAACAACTAGAAACTATTTGGAAGTCAATAACAACAGTGACTGAGGAAACATAAAAACAATGCCAGCAGGAATGCAAGCTGTTATCAAAGCCAAAGGACACCATACAAATTCAGTTGTTTCAGTATGTTATTTGCATAATAAATGACAATATTTTTTACAATAAGTTTTCCTAAAATATTGGCGTTTTTTCTTTATTGTGACAGGTGGTCTAATAAATTTGCTAAGCACTGTATGTATATTTACAATAATATAAAATCTACATTTTATTTCATTTTTAAATATTTACTTTATATGTATATTTCAGAATATATAAAATGTAAATTGTAAATATAATGTATGAATGTACAGATTTATCAATTTTATAAAAAAAAAAAAAACATTGAATTTCTCTCTGTAATCTGCTCAGTCTTACTTGTAATATTTCCATTCAGGGTGTATGCCTCAAATGTTGCTACATTTATTAAATAACATTGGATTTCTTCCGAGCTACGACAGTGTTTTTTATGCTCTCTTCATAATATTTCCATTCAGGTTTCCATTCATTCCATTCAACACTCAAGCTCTTAAAAACATCTCTAAACTGCCATCGAGAACATCTCGAAACGTCCCTTCACAAACGTCACGATTTTATAGCAAGTATGTACGCATATCAATAGCCCAGAGTCATTTGCGTACCTGAGACACGAGGCTCGCTCTGTACGCAGCCAGCTGTTTGAGGTACTCCTTCTTTGCGGTTTCTGTTTTTTTCTTGTACACCTGCCATGATAAAACAAACAAACAAAGAAAAAATATATTAAGAGGCCAAAGCTGTTCTTCATGTTCCTGTGCACAATTATTCTTAGAAATGGGATCTAATGGCAGTCCATTTATGAGCCATAATGCGTAATTGTTGTTGGAGCGCTGAAATGGTGCTTGAGTGCAGCCCACTTTATCCATCGCTTGTTCTTCTGCCTTTATGGACTGTCCATATTTCCCCTTTCAGTTGGGGCATATGTGTAATTATTTGCCCATCAATACATCTGTGCTGTTATTACCTCAACCAATAGACCTCTACTAAAAAGACAAGAGCAAAAGAGAGCGATAGAGAAAGACAAAAACAGCAGAGAGACATGATGTTCTTTTATCAGGCAAACATCCTCTCCTGAGGAAAAGTACTTTTAAGTGTTTTCATCAGCTTCACCGGCTGAGTGTTTTACATAGTAAAAAGAGCGCGAATCAGCGACTACAAAAAATAAAAGAGTTATTTAGCTTTTTATGACTGTAGATGCTGTCTGGTGGCTTCGCTGAGAGAAATGGGTACTTTCAGTTGTGTTTATTCTGAAATCAGAAGCAACTCTGGAAATCATGTCATTCTTCAAAACCTAAATTCACACCTCAGAAAAGAGTCTAGATGTTAACATGAGCGCTAATCCTTTTCATCGTCGCTGCTTTCGATCTTAAAAGAAACCTTGATGAGGGTATTAAACATTTACAAGGGTATTTACTGTACTGCATAAGGTGCAACATTACACTTTGATATACACATTTGTTTTAACGCACAGCAGATAAAAAGTAATTGTTATTTGACTGTGTGATCTAGCGCGTACCTTAAAGGAATAGTTCACCAACTGAAAATCCTAAAAATAAACTAAAATGCATTTGTAAAACATTTATTTTGTGCTAAGTATGCAACAAATACATTTACATATATATCTGCTAAATAAAAAATATTGTACAGTTGTACTTTTGGTATACTAAACTGGTATACTTAAAGTCTGCTAAATTGGAACAACTAATTTTGTACTTAATGACCTTTAATTGTGCGGAAGTAGTGCTGAGGTCCAACTAAAGATTTATTTAAGTATATTTGATTGTGATTGAAGTACACTTTAAATATCTTGACTGATATTATACTAAGATCATACAATCCTTATTGATAGTGATATTAAAGCACTTTAATATTAAGAAATGTGCATGCTCCAAATCAAGTTTAATTCTAAATTTATATTAGCAAGTCTTAACTGATGTGTCAATAAATATGTTAATTGTTTTGAAGTATACTTAGTATGAAATAAATGTATTTTAAATTCTTTTTTTTTTTTTACTAGGCACTTCAAACCAGTGTGGCTTTCTTTCTTCTGTGGAACACTTTGTATTTTGTATTTTTGGGGAGGACTATCCATTTTATGAGGACAATGTTTTAGTTTCTTGTAATATTTCAAGTAGTATGAGAGGAACTATTCATTTTAAATAGTGACTTGAGAATCAACTTAGTTCAAAATAAAATAATAAATGCTGAAACCTGTAATGCTGTTGTGAACTGTTCTATAAATAGCCATTTGGTGATTAAAACAAAACTCAACATTACAGACTGTATTCCTGGTAAATATGTACCAAAACTCGATAAAACGATTAGCAGACATGAACGAAACTTGTGTCTGTTATGTTCCAATGAAAAAAAAAACATCTAACATATTGTACTGTTTTCACACCTGACTTTAAGACTTCCCCTACATGCACAACCGTGCTGATTTTAGACCACAACACCACTGTGGAGACAATGTTGCATAAGGGGAAATCAGCAAATGTTCTGACCAACATCACATCTGCTGTCATAACAAATCGTTACGCTGACATAATATTGTATACATTATAGATAATAACTTAGATAATAAACAAAACATGCGCTGTGTATATAGAAGCACCGAGTAATCTAATGCCTGCTGCATTACCTCAGTCTTTATGAGTCAGCCACAAGATCACAGCAAGATAAAGCAAACTTTTTCACGTTTGCACACAAGCAAGGTTTATTAAAGAGAGAAAGTCACCTGTTTTTGTTCCTCGCCGAGACCGTCCCACATGGAGGCCACTATTTTGGAAACCTCTCCGAATGTGGCATTGGGGTTTTGGCCTTTGATAGCTGCCTGTGTGTCTCTGAAGAACAGGGCATAAGCTGACACTGGCTTCTGAGGCTCGTTGGGGTCTTTCTTCTTCTTTTTCTTGGGGGTTTTGGGCTTCTTGGCCATGTCTGAGGCTGCTCTCTTCTCTGCCCCATTCATCTGAAAGGAGAGGAGCTCATTATAGTAAACAATAGATATCCAATTAGATTAAGCCATAATAACAGCTTTATGAATGAATCATCTTCCTAAAGCTAGTTAGTGAGCCTTGTCTCTAAAGCCTGGAGCTATGTTTTAAATTTTAATGACTTCCGTGCCTTAGTCGTATATACCGGGTTCCCACGCGTTTTTACCAATGAATTTCCATGACGTCTGCAGTTGTTTGTCATCACTGAATAAGTATACTTTAAAATTATTTTTATAAAGATTTCACTAGCTAAGATGTTCTAGCTAATAGAACATAAATTTTAGAACTTTTAGAACCTTTTGGCTATAGGGCATTGTGATAATAACATAATCGTCTGTTCACAATCACAATTATTGTACACTTCATATATGTCTATCCAAATAAGGGAATTTTATTTGTATGTATAAATACTATAAATGCACATTTCACTTAGAAATAGTACTTTTTGAATTAAAAATGACAGGTTAAATATTTTAGTTTATATTTATTTTATTTAAAATATGATGTCATTCATCTCTGTGCAACATGTTTATTAAAAAGCCTTAAAATAAACCACACATTTTTATGCTTTCAAGTTCATTGTATGACTAAATGATTTCTTAAGGTGTGTGTATTAAGTTTACACTTTAATACTGTAACTGTTTAATAAACTAAACAGATATTCAATTTAATTACTCTTTTTTTTTAACTATAACAATACTATAAACAGACATTTGATTTAAGTATTAGATCTGGAAACCACAATTTTAAAAAATCCTGAAATGTTTAGGTTTTCCTTGACTAATTGTGATGGTGTATGTCTCCTGACTTTTTTTAAGCTGAAATGTGTCTTCTGTGTTGGGAAACAAGACAAAAATATCTTGGCATAGCACTCAAACGGCCACACTTTCCAGAGGATCAGTATTGATGTGGAGTTTTGGAGAAAATGTGCTGTGATTTGGGCTGTGGAGAACAGACTTGAGGCAGATCAGTGTCTTAGCAAATCTATGTTTAAGGAAACATGGCAGTACAACTTGCTGAAAGGTCAGCAGTGACTCATTCCTTTTAATACACTGTATTTTGCCACAGTGCATAAAATAGTACCTGACCGTGTGTGTGTGTGTGTGAGAGAGAGAGAGAGAGAGAGAGGATATGTGTGTGAGGAAGATAAGCTTTTATATTCATGAGATCATAGAATGGGTAAAGCTGCCTCTCTCACCTTGGCAGCATCATCTGCATCGTCCTCATGCACAGAGCTGGAGGGGGAGGGTGTGGCTGACTTGCTCTCTGGTGGAGATGGGGATCCATGGGTGCCATTGTTACCGTTCAGACCCAACTGAGTATTGAGTTGGGACTGGTTGATTGTGGTCAGCTGACCTTGAGGAACCATGCCAGGTTGGACCCTGGGTCTAAGCGTATCCACTTGAGGGTGGCCACCGTAACGCGAGTCTGAGTTGACCATTTGCTGCATCTGGAAGATGAAAATAAAACTTTATCTTAAACAAAAACGTCAAAATTAATCTTTGGAATAACTAAGTCAAACACGAGTGAATCTAAATCAACAGCATTTGTAGTGTGATGCTGATTTTCTTTCTTCTTTTTTTTTTTTAAAAAGGTAAAAAACAGTCTGCACTCACTTGAGCTTAACTTGTACTGAACCTGAAATATTCCTTAAAAACTTCAAGTAAAAGGCACTATTTAATATGATTACTTATTAAAGCTAAGCTCACAAAAAGGTCTACCTATACATACGATGATTAGTGTTAACTAGCACTAATGTCTCCAGACATGCCTTATGACAGGCTAAGATTTTCACCTTCCTGCCGCTGTGAATGCTAGGCTGTATCAGATTGTATAAAACGTTGCTTTTGTACACTGTATCTGGGGGAAAAATCACTTCCGACAAGGACAAGCCGTGTAGTGGTAGTCTGTCACCTGATACTGTCTGAAGCAACAGGTGACCTGAAATGTACCCCACGCCCACCATTGTGTGCAGCACAAAGCCCCCGACAGGTGGAGCTTTGGGGTTAGAGGCCACGGGCATTTCTCTGAAGGACAGGTGACTCTGTGTCTCCCTGCCCACATAAACACTTCAGACACACTGAACCCTTAATACACAAAACATACTGAAATCGCCTTCTAACACAGTGAAAGAGAGACTTTGAGAGCACTGAATAATGCTAATTATATGCAAAGATTTCACACATATTTCATTCTGTCAGACATTGACAGTAGCACAGAGAGATATACTGTAAAATATTTAAAAATGTATTACATGTGTTGTAAAATAGAGTATTTTTGAGTGGGGCTTCTTCATGCATAACTGCCATGATGTTATTGTGTTCTGGGTGCTTTTTAAATTTAAGTAATTTAAATGTCTGTCTGTCTGTCTATCTATCTATCTATCTATCTATCTATACGGCACTGTGCAAAAGTCTTAGGCCACCATTAGATGTTGTTTTAGCAATAGTATAATGAGCACATATAATTATTTCTCAATTATTTCTCAATTTTCTGTACATGTTTCCTGTATTTTCTGTTTTAATCTTAATAAAGAGATACAAGGATGGGCATTGAAACATTTATAAAACAACAAAGCTGATGGTGGCCTAAGACTTTTTGCTCAGTACTGTGTATATATATACACATGAACAAGCCAAATTTTATATATGAATATATATATATTATTGTGTGTGTGTGTGTGTGTAAAATTTGGCTTGTTCATGTGTATATATATACACAGTACTGTGCAAAAAGTATTACAAGCCAAATTTTATATATATATATATATATATATATATATATATATATATATATATATATATATATATATATATATATATAAATTTGGCTTGTTCATGTGTTCAACTTGACTAATCATTAGAATACAAGAAAGTGTTTTCATGTCATGTCATGGAGGATCTGAGAAACTGTGTATTAATTCACAAGAATTCAGCATGTATCCAAACGCAATTGATTTAGATGCAAAGGATTAATGACGTGACATTACACAGCAATAGGGAGGAAAATCTCAATCCGTGCGGGTTTTAGTGGTTAACTGACAAATCATAAACTGATACGGGTGAAAATGTCAAGTTCTCATGAAATGACTGGGAAAAAAATGGCAGTGGAAAGCGGTTCAACTTTTCAGGGGGTTTAACCATTGCAATGTTAATGGACAGGAGAAAGTTTCCTTTTTCAGTAAAACACATTCACCTTCATACACACCTCATTAATATGCTTCGTGTTTTCATAATTTTACCCCTTCCCACTCGATTTCTTCTGAAACAACAGTATTTTTTGGAGGGGGACTTTTCACTGCTAGTTAACCAGACAATACCCACCTCGTGTGGGGTAACAAGACAATGTGGTCAGTTTTCTGTAGAAAACACTTTCAACTTGAAAACCACGCATGCTATTAAAGGTCACCTTTCTTTTTCTTGGTAAAACAAAACTTAAGAGCCAGGACAAGCTTTCTAACAGTAACTAATAGTGAAAAATTGTTTAATCATACTGCAAGAACACGTGAAATTTCCCAACGAGAAAAAACTTTATGGCAAGAGGATCAACACAACTGCGGAAAAAACCTCAAATCGCGTTTGTCAGAGAGAGGTTGTGATGGTATTTATCATCGGAGCTCACCATTAATCTCCACTACACAGAGGACAAAGGCTTGCCAGGGATGAATAGAGGTCACGTGACGAGGTCACAGACAAAAGCCCTAAAGGTTGCCTGTTCTGCACTTTTTAAGTTTTAAATAACAAATGGCTGCCTGGGTTGGCTGTTTTTTCATCAAATCCACTGACCCGTACTGCAAGGGAGGTCATACTCATTTGATATCCATTTCCTTTAAATCACAGGGCAAATTGTAATCACACGTACAGTAGGAGACTATTTGCATGCTTATCTTCCTATAGTGCGCGACAGAGATGTATGAAAGGGACGAGAGAACCCCAGCTTTCCATGGAGTCCAATGACATTTTAAAGGGAGGAAAATAATGTCTACTTTACTCCGGCTGTCACTTCAGGGGCACTTTCATGTCCTTCTGTTTCCATTAAAAAGGTATAAATAGCTTAAGTGCTGGACTAGATCAGAGCCAATTGTTTGCTCAGGGTAATAAAACCACAGCCCAATGATAAGGACTTTTTCAGCCAGAGTAATGAGAGTGTATTTCATGTCCTTGTGTTCCTGTAGATCTTTATAAGCTACAATACACACTGGCTTTTTGTTTACCCTTTTGATCATTAGAATGAATTTGAAATATATTCTGGCATAATCTTAGCTATTAATTTCTTTCCTCTCGAGTTAATCCGCTTCAAGATCACTGTTATTTTTTATTAGTAATAATAGCTTGTCACAGTCTACACGATGGAAAACACCCAATATTTATGACATGCAGGAGTACATATGAGAAGTGAGGTAATTTGGAGTATAAAAGCTTAAAGCCGTATTACGCCATCTGTCATTTGGACGTGCCAGCGTTTAATTGCTTTCACTCGAATTTTACACAACCGCATGCAAATACCTGTCTCTTATTAAACTTCACTGTAAATGATCTATGCAAAAGCAGTCTAATAGAAGTCACGCTGCACTTTCAAGGTCTCAAACGTTTTGCAGTGCGCAGCAAAGTGCTGCAAACTGTAGGCTTTTCTGCAAATTTACAATAAATGGAGATTTATGTCCATTACTGTTCCTTTTTTTTTTTTTTTTTATTTAGGCCACTGCTGGATGAGGATTTAGTGGCTTTTGCGCTGATGATGGACGATCTCGGTGCTTTTTACCGCTCACGCCCTCTCTCTCCTCCGCTGTCAGCTCTGTTTAGATTTGCACATTTTACACACATCAACTTGTGCTTATTTAAGCGGACATGAGGCTTTCTGGAAAGCAAACCTTACCTGAGCATTTCCAATAAATTCGTCGCGTTTTATGCGAATCACTGAGCTCATCAGAACGGCCCGATGAGATCTCATCTCTCACTTTATGTGTTTAAAAAGAAGCCTTGCCCGTTTTTCCTCAAGACTAGGAGATCCATTTAGCCATTCCGTGGCATTTACTTTCATTCTTTTTAAGGGAACGAGGAGGGATGGTGAAACCTTATGAGATAATTTTCCTTTTAATCTAATAGTTTTTAAGGTGAAGCACATTTCACTCCACTATCTCTGCTGGCTAAACAATGCAAGCTCTGAATGCAAAATGTGAGAGGCACATAAATGCACTCTCTGTTCCACCAGAGAAGGCAGCTCCAACAGGCTAATGCTGAGAGAAAATTAATTCCATCAGCTAGCTCTTTCATTCTCCACTGCAGCTACAAGCTCTCTGTCCCGTTGCCTGGCAACCATAATTCATAGCCGCTCTAAATGGATGTTCTCCAAGCACTGAGAACATTAAGGTGAAAAGAACAAATGCCTTTGTGAATCTCAATATCTTTCAGTGTGCATGTCACTCTGTGCGCGTGTGTGTTTTTTTTTTGCCACCCATGTGTATGTTATTCTTTAAAAATCTATTTGATGTAAGTTTAAGAGGGGCACTACTAGAGTGCACTTTCCCAAAAGAGTAACAAAGGAATTGAAAATATTGGTCGTACCATTTTTCTCTCTCACGGCAGTTGTAATTTCGCCTTCGCGCGCTCATTTCCGATAAAAGATAAATCATTTCGTCAAATCATCATGCGAATATAACGAAATAAAGGTCAAGATTAAAACATGCAAAAGGAGCAGGGTTTATCATGCACAAAAACAATGCTCAATATTTAGGTTTGCCCCCCCCCCCCCCCCCCGAAACATGGAGTATGTGGAAAACAATGGGTGAGAGATGAAGAGGAGAAGTTTCAGTTTGACTCGAACGCTAGATTAGCAGCACACCTCGCCTTCATCTTCAACCACAGTTAGTCACGGCTCACCAGCACTTCATATGTGTCACAATCACGTTAGGAGGTTTCTTGCACTTAACCAAAATTTAAGGTTTGGGTTTCATTTCTGCAGAAGTAGCAGCGATTTGTAGACATTTAGAATTAATATCAATACAATTTCATAGAAGCGTAAGGTGAGTAATCAGTTAGCAATCCATATCAAATCATTTTAATATGTAATCTATCTTTATAGCAGATATTAAATCTAATAACACATTTAAAGTCACACGCAGATTTTCTAAGAATTAAAGATATTGTAATAACCATATACTTCTCATTCAAAAGTTCATTTTTTAAATCTACAGTTTCTGAATGTACTGTACAACTATCTAGTTACAGCTACATGGCAAGCAGAATGCATTAGGAGGAGTGCCTTGATGCTAAATTATATTTAATTATCTTAATCCAACAGGGAATTTGGCATTGTTTCACTGTGCGTTAAATCACATTAGCTCTCATTTGCTGGGTGCTATCTCAATCATTCTATATGCCGCTCCAACCTCTTATAATCTCTGTTGAGGTGTTTCATTTGAGTCAATTAAATCATTGTTTGGGCACTGAAACGACTTTGGTGTTGCGTAATTTTGTCATGCGAAATGCATTAGTGACATCTCAAACGAGAGCATTTGCATCTCACAACGAAGTTTCCTCCTTACAGACAGAAACTGTATTTTTGGTCGCATTCCATACTATATTGCATGTAGGCACATTTCAGCATTGGAGTAAAATAAAAAATCTCTCCATTGCTTTTTGTATAAATCTTGCAATGTGACTAGCAGCGTTGGGCAGTAACTAGTTACAGTAATCATATACTTTTCGCAGTAACTAGTAGTGTAACTAATTACTAATGAGATTAGATAATATTACAGTTACCATTCATAAAACAGCTTGTTAATTAGCTACTTTTGATGCCTCAACCAATACTGATTTGAAACAATCCAACAATTCCTAGATTTATTTTCATAATTCATAATTCATTTCATAATTCATAATAACACATGACGTCACCAGTGAAGCAGGCAAGCTTGAAATATGGAAAAGCTTATATTATGTGGATGGAAATATTGCCAATTCATTGACTTTGTCTGGAGAAAAGATGAACCGAACTCCATCTTTTTGGAAAATGAAACATTTATCTATTTCGATAAAATACATCATGAAATTTAATCATATATGGGTAAGAGAGAATTTATAGCTACAATTAGCTTCAAGCTACACATGACAATTAATGAGCTTAATACAACACTTTTACCTAAAAGTCACTATCAATCACCATTGTGGTTTGGTAATAACTTCTGACTGCGAGCCAATGTGGATTTCGGTCAAATGATGAGGCAGAATTATATTGTCATATTTAATAATACTACAGTAATATTTTAGAGGAATTTGACGAGGAACTTTTGTGGGGCGTGAAGGGAAAGTAATATAACTAGTAGTGTAACTAATTACTGTTGCCAGAAAGTAATAAGTAAAGTAATAATATTACTTTTGAAAAGAGACTAGTAACGAGTAATAAATTCACCACTCTTGACTATACAGACTGTCCCAACTTGCAACTTTGTTTTGTAAATGTAATCTTTACAAACCACAATGTGACTTATCTCAGAATCTCTAAATGGGACTTTTTTTATCTTGCAATTAACCTTGTATATTTCACTGTGTCACTTTATAACTCACAATATGACTTTTAAATCATGCAATTGCGACTTTATGGCCCGGTTTCACAGACAGGGCTTAGACTAAGCCAGGATTAGGCCTTAGTTCAATTAGAGCCTTTAGGTAGCTTTAATAAACATTTCCGAGAAAAAAAAAACATTACTAGTGTGCATCTTGAGACAAAACAATGGCAATGATTTTTTTTTTTTTATGTCAGTGTAAGTTGCTTTCAGTTAAAACAGCTCAAACATGTTTTTTAGTCAAGGACTAGCTTAAGCCGTGTCTGTGAAACCAGGGGTATAACTGTGGCTTTATATCTCACTATGTGACTACTACTTATGTTATCCATTAATTACCCTTTTAGGTGGAAATAGGCTTCTATATGCCTCAGATCTTAGAAAGAGAGTGGCAGTACTCACCACTGAGAGGGAGTTGGTGAGCAGACCGCCATCTTGACCCAACATGTTGGGGACCGACATGCCGGGCAGGTCCATGCCTTGCAGGTGAAATGGGTGCAGTCCATTCTGGGAGACAGGGGGGCAAAGGTGATGGTATGTTCCGGACTCAGACTCAGGCAGGTGTGCCAGCATGTGTTCGGGGAGGGTGGGGGGAGTGATAGGCGGGATGTTGAAGTCTTCGTCCCCAAGACTGGGCACTGGGTAGGACTGCTGGAATGAACAGAGACACAGTAGACAAAGGTTTCGTGACCTGTCAGAACGCTGATTACAAAACCACAATCTTTTTCAAAAGATGATTCATTTATGACTGACTGACCTTCAGTGATGATATATACAACGCGTTTTCATCTCTATTATCATTTATTCAAAGGTAAACACAAAAGAACCTGATAAAGAAGGTATCACATTGTAAATCCCACAACATAAACATAACATTATAAGTTTAAAATGGAAAAGCGAGTGAATAGATGGTGAAATGCAATGAGCATTCTTGTCAGAGAGTCTCCAAAGGCAGCATGAAAAGCCTTTCCAAACAGTTAGTTTGAAATACTGCACAATGGGGGGTCAACCGTAGGCTAGAACAAGGACAGACTGTCCATTTGATACTTATAAATAAGAGAATGAAATGGGTTACAGCACGAACAGAGAAATCTTGTTGAAAACCAACATTCTTTGATGTTCTATATTCTGCCACTGAAGCGATCCTGCTCTGGCAATGATTCACACTGTATCAATAACAGAAAAAAGACTAATCACAACTATATATACGCAGCAAATGAAATGCTGAATAAAGTACATCAAAGTGCGCTGCACATTACAGTGATTCATTCGTACTATTTGAGCCTTTGAGGAAGTAAAATTATATGCAAATGGTCAATCAATCTCATTAGACTATAACAAAAGGCTGCTTTTATGAGGCTGAACAGTCACTTGCGCTTGGCTGTGAAGTTTGCTTTGGCTGCCTTAAAACAGCCCGTCCTGCACGCTGCCTCCTCCAGCCCCTGTCAGTTTAGACTGTGATGAAAAAGATGTAAAGCAGATAAGGAGATGAAAGGCTGTACAAATCCAAGCAAAATCATAAATTATTCGGTAAACACTCCCTTGGAGTAAAACACTGCAGAAAAATATATACAGTTATCAAGGCATAGAGTTGAAGTTTATTATCTGTACCAGGAGCAGGAAAACACGTCGTGCCGAACACTTCACGAAACGGTAACCGTAAATACGCCTCGGCCTCTGATTCGACTCGAAATGACTCAAACGATCCCTTTTCTTTTTTTCTTTTTCTACCTTGAAAGTGGCTCCTCTTTTCTGCTGCTTTATTATCTCTAATACATAGCTTTTATTTGCAGCGAACTAAATGAACCTGTCAGACAGCCAACTACAGGCAATTAGGTATGAAATTGGTTCCAAATTCAAACTCAACTCAAATAACGGTCCAACTGTTACTTTTAAGGATTGCAATAATCGTTTTAATGAGCTTCCTACTTCTGCCTCTAAAAGCCAATGTATCATGCTCATTTGCATATTTGATTGTGTTGTGCCTCACAGATGTCTGCATTTGTTTGTGGGGAATATGCTGGCATAATTCATACAGTAAGGCCCTTAGAGGAATGATTTTACTGCCAAATTAAAAAAAATCAGATAAAACAAGACGACTGTTTGCAGTGGCTTACATTGCTGTTGATACATGCGAGTAATGTACTTATTTGTGTAATTACTGTCGAAAGAAGAAAAAGAAGAAGAAGAAATTATTATATTCAGGTAAAAAGTATACAAATAAACAAGAGCAGGAAAGGATGCCCGTTTTGTCCGTTCGAGCAGAGGCGCGATTGTTTATGTTTTCTCACGGAGCGTGATGTTTCTTAGTATCCTGTCTTTCTTTTTTTTTTACACGTTCCTTTTTTGTGACACTGAGATGCGTAAACAGGCAGCCAAGAAAGAGAACACAGGAAATAAATAACCCTGTGCTGTGGTATGTGTGGCTCTGAAAAAAAGTGAAATGCACAAAAATTAAGAGCACTGCAAACATTTCCTACATCTGTGTGTTTTTGTTGTGAAAAAGAAGACGTGAGATGAGCCCGAGCGTACAAACATATCAAAACACGGTGTCTTCTGATGCAGATCAACTTATTGAACAAGAAACTGCGAAAACATTCCAGCTAATCTGAATAAATGCGTTTTCTGAAGCAGTATGTGCTACGAGTTAATTTTTCCAATTCCAACCTCTTGTTTAAACATGCTTTTTTCAATCTGTAGTTATGTCGGTGGTAATTGAAATATTTTGGCATCATCTGATTAAATCTCCAGGGTCAGAAAGTTCTGAACGTTTACATTTTGAGTCAGGATTGCGGGAAACTACCCACACAATGTCTGTACATTCAGTTCTGTGTTTACTATTCATAATTCAGTTACATTCAGATCGCTACGTATAATTTTAACATATTTTAGGTGCGGTTTTCCTCTAAAAGGCTATCTTTCATTTAACAATAAATGGAACATAGAAGCAAAACTACAATTTCTGTGTAAATGAGGACTTTGGATGACACATAGTTTTCCAACAACCCTCATTCGCATTACATGCAAAGGAGGGGAAGGAGAGAAAAAAAGACAAGTTTTGAGATCCACAACGTGCGAGTCCTCGTCTATTTCATGTGACATCATTTCGACCGGACAACAAATCTCTCAGGGAGGTGATTGCCTGTCAAATAGCACAAGGGTAATGGGACTGGTGGGAGATGAATGGCAAATGAGCAGGAGAGTCATTTAAATCTACTATCAATTACTGATGATGGTCATGATGGCTGTATGGAATCATTGTCTATGGGCGACTTCACAGTCAGCAGTCAATCAAAGCTTCACAGCGGAGGGGGAAAGTGGAATAAACTGGGGGAATAGTCATGTATCTGATGTGGTTTACACTGACAATAAGGAAAGAAATAAGAGAGAGAGTGGAAAGATATAAGAGAGCTCTTGTGTTTTTAACATAGTCTAGTGAATGAGTGGCAGAAATGCTTCCCCAGCAGAAATTACGCATTAAATTACTGCAGCCTCACAATGGAGATGTAGATTGTTTATAATCCTTCCATCTTGACAGGCGTAAATCAGCTCGTCCTTATGAAAAAAGAGCACACATACTGAGATATGAGGTGGATGAGAAAACGTGCATTTTGAGATAAGATATACGCCCCATCATTATGCCACAAAATGCATTAAAACAAATTTAGGAGATGCTTTCTGATAGACATACGATTTAGAAGGATGGGTGAGACTGAGGCTAGTTGTCAAATGGGGAAGCTGTATCCCACTTTTTAAATCAAATGTTTTTACCTTTAGCTGTGGTTTTTTATGTTGGTTTCAAACACCTACCCACTTCAATTTTGAATAATAATTTTGAATCATTTTAAAAATAATAAAATGCATTTATAAACATGATAAATGATATGAAAAAGAAAAGAAAAAGATTTTTAAATAAATGTAGGAAAATATGCATTCTTAAATAAATGCATTCTTGTTTTTTATTATTCTTAGTTTTCTTAATAAAAAAAGTAGCATTATTATTATTATTATTATTATTATTAATTTAAATCTAAAATTGTACTCTGATCAGTTTAATTGTTGTCATTTTAAACATTTTATATAGGCATGAGATTCACTGAATTTATTTCCATGTTTGAAAAATAGTTTTTAACAGTACTTTCTATAATTGACAAATTGAAATTGAAAATTTACCCCATTGAGTGTGACAACATTCCCCAGTATCGGTGCAAAAATGTCAAAGATTATTAAATGAACTGTCACCCCATTTTTTGAGCATAAATGAGAAAATACTATCCATACTTCGGAATACAGGTCGGTAAGGCACTGACAGATTATTGAACTTCAAAAAATGAAAGTGTAAAATAGTTATAGAAGTTTAAGTTTCCTGTAAAACAAATTACATATAATAAAATAATTTTATTCTAAAATTTCTACAAAATTAAAAGTCGTATGTCTATATCAAGGTGTGTTCCAAATTTGAAGTTGATATCACAAAAATTGAAGTTCCCAGAGATTTTGTTTAGACGCTATTCCAAAAATAGCCACCGTGTGACAGCTATATTCCATTGATTTTTTTTTTTTTTTTTTTTGTGATGCGTTCTCCTGTGACCAAGTAATACTTTTCTGTCACAATATCACTTCTATCACAGAACAGTTGCCAAATATGGAACGCAACTTCCAATTTCAGAATGGTTTTGCCATCGAATGAATTTTGAGTTTTTAAGCTTTTGAACGATACCTAATTATGAGGATTACTAAAACATATGAATAAACTGGTAAATTACCACTAAGGGATTATGTATGATCATGTATCATGTATGGACTTTTTCAAAAATACTGATACTGGCAATTTACTAGAAGTTGTACCATTGCCTGTAAATTACCAGTGTGATGCTGTATGTGAACAAAGAATGAAGATTACTGGAATGAGCAGTGAAATGACGTCCAAAAGCGTTGACATAAGAAGTCAGTTTCGGGCCAATCATAAAGTTCTTATTGAGGTCAATTACTCTGCGCCGTTTAATAGCTTTACACAGCTGCTTTTTAATAATTTTTCTATGTAAATATGCACTAGATGGACATCTTTGACAGTTAAGGCGGTAACCAGTAACTGGATACTCTTCCGTGCATATCGTGTTTTTTAAGAGCAAAAACAAGTTCCGTGTGATCATTCCTCTACGCCTTTCACATTTTTTTATTGTCAAACTGAACAGACAGTAAAAGTAAAGTGCTTATTATCATGCAGACAAATCAAGACGACAGCCCAGCATATAAAGATAATTTCAGATGACTGATACCACAGAATTTACTCTTATTTTGGTGCTGATGTGTGAACGGTCTCGTAACGGTAAAAAGACAGAAACCCGTTGCTTGTGTGAACAGCATATTTGTGTATTTACCGGTAAAGTCATTCTAGTATTGCTGTGTAAAAGGGGCATTAGGTGCAACTTTTCAAAAGGTTTTTTTTCTAGGCGACACTTATTTGCCTTCGCAGAAATTGGCATTCAAAAAATAAAACCTACTCTATTTAAATGATCACGCCAGGATTGGCTGTGGATCATTACACAGAGCTCTATGTGGCACGAGCGCTCCGACATGTTGTCATGCCCTTCCACCAATTAAATTGCCAAAGAGCAGCAAAAAGAAACGTAAACAACGGTAACCTGCGTCTACAGATGAGGCGTTTTTTTCATAATGTAATTTTGAATAATGAAGATGTCAGGTTAAATGCTACAGTAGTTCAACTTAATAAGGTGCCCTATTTTTTTTCCAATCGGCTTTTCATTTGCCATCTAGGCTGGGATTGTGTGAGAGAGGCAACGAAAGCAATTCAGCCTGTAATGAATACCTCTGGGACCCAGGGGCAGTGATCATTTGAATGCAACATTCTTTGGCCGGGCCCCCAAAACAACCTCGGACCCGCTGAGCCGCCGATTACTGTTGAGAGCTTCTGGATAAATGCAGAAGGGCTTGTCTGTTTTGTGCTAGCATTAAGGTCAAGCACTTTGGAGGAGGTTTTTACGTTGTCTATTGGAGGTGACATGAGAGCGTGCGAAGTCTCGTCTGACCCGAGCTGCGGCATCACACCCGGCGTGTCTTATAACCCGAACGGGATCAAAGCATACAGGCGTGGTCCACTCCCTGTCCGGCACGCTGCATCAATGCCTTTGAGCAGCTTAAAGCTCATGCATGCATGAATATGCAATTCATGAATCTCTCTGAATAATGCATATTAAGAGAAATACAATGCTAGAACCTGCTAGATTATTATAGAGACTATTTAAGATCTAATACTGTTGAAATATTTAATAAATATGTTGTAAAGCAACATTAGTTTGGCTCAAGAGAACATTTCTGAACATGTCTGAAATACACTAAAAAACACATGTAAGAACGGGCCTCTTCATTCCCAGGAGAGAGCACAAGGTTAGTTTATGCATGTTTAAAATGCACAGCTTTCTCCTGGTCCCCCAAGAGCTCTGCAACATCTGGGGGGAGGGGGTGGGGGATGGATACGAGCAACTCTATATAAACCCACACAGCAATCTGACAACCCCCCTCATCAGAGACTATATACATATCAAACCATTGCAGTGGGCAAATACATTCTGTGCAAGAAACAAACAAATAACCTATTGTATCTATCTGTGCTGCTCTTATAGTTAGGGATAATATTAACATCAAATGCATTTCCTGAATACCGCATTGCATCTTCTATATAACACAGATAAGATCCTTTCACCCGACCGAATGTGATTGTTAAACACTTATCGGGTTTAAAACAAAAACCAAGAGTTGTTAAGCGAACATTGCTCGCTCTGTGAGTCAAAGCGAGCACTTTCACAAGTAGTGTCTTTGAGTGTAGTCCAGAAATATGAGAAGTGTGTATATTTTTAGTGTTCAGCGAGTGTATGCTGTAGTCGGCTTTATCTAGCATCGCTGGCACACGTTACTTCATCTTGCTGCTGCATTTAAAATAAATAAACGTTGATACAGAGCGCTTGTGGGCTGACATGCGCTCAACACTCCGCCATTTTGGGCTAATAAATGTGGCTTTTATTTAATTGCCAAGAAACACATGGTTTGGGCTGGGAGAAGGGGGAATGAGAGGTGATGTTAAGATAGGGGAGAACCTGTGTGCAGACAGACAGTGCTGAGGTGCAGTCTAGCCGATGAATGCTCTATGTATTTTAACATTTCATTGATTTAGTTTTTTTTTTCCTGGGCTGTTATTATTATGTCTCTCAGAGAGGAACGGATCTCCACGTCCAGAGATGCTCGGATGGATAACAGTATCACATTTTGTCACTTCAAGCAGCTACGAGGCTTTCAAAAGTGTTGTCAGTCAGTGGGAATGTTTTGATGGCAAAAAGGCAGGCAGATTTCAAAGAGATTAACAGAAGTTTTTAAATGTCATTTTAACACATGCCCGTTTCCTTTATAAAAAGTCCCTCTCATCACTAGCTCTGTTCTTGAGTTAAATTTCCAACCACTAAATCTTTTACATTATTTAAGCCAATGCTCTCAAAAAGAGATGCTAATAGGAATCTACCTTAATATAATATAATGTACTAAAATATATATATGTAATATATGTATATGTAATGTGTGTGTATATATACATATATATATATATATTCTTAGGACAAGGGTATTTTTCATAAATGGCATGTCAGCAGTTTTTCACATCATTTAAATCATTTTTTCCTTTTCATAATTGTTTTACTGTTTAAATTTTGATGAAAAGCCTATAATAAGCTATTTAATGCCACATTCCATTGTGACAACTTACACCATATAGTGTGCCAACTTGCTTCGCCATAGCATGATGAACTGTGTCTTTTCTGGGCAATATCAAGGTTTTTTTTGTAACTGAGACTTTTAAGGTATGTGTCAATACAGAAACTGACTTATAAATGACAACTAGCCCCCATAGCCAAATATTTATATTTTGTTTTTCAGATCTGTCAAATACTCAGGGGTAAAATTGCGCCAGAATGTTGTTTCAACAAGTTTGAAAGAGGAAAAAAGGTAATCAGTTTATTTGTCTAGCCATTCCATTTTGTGTATGTTTGATCTAGAGCCGTTTTTGCTCCCCTACACACATTCTGGCTCCATTTTGTAAGAGCAAAATAGCCTTAAAGTTCATAACAAGTACCTCAGCCTCCAAAATCCCAATTTAACCCCTGCAAATACGGTCCATGATGCTTTGCTATTGCAACTGCAGCGATGTGAAGGGCCACCTCTAGTTTCAGTATCTATGCACATAAATTACATCTGTAACGGTACACTCAACATCATTGATCTCACCAATCGCTCTGAGGACCGGCTTATGAAAGTAACCGTGTTGTTCATAACTGCACAGACCCCGGCAGCATTTAGATCTTTAAAATAAACCTAAAAACGATCAGATCAAACCAAAAGTACATCACCAACCATTCATGTAATAACCATGATCCTCACACTTGGCCTTGATCATTTTCCCGGTTTCCTTTGGTTTGTACTATAGAGCAGATTAAAAGAAGCTATTGCAGTACAATTTTGCCTTCAGCGCTGGAGCGGCGGATGCTTTTCAGCTTCAGTTTTAGCTTCCTGAGTGTGAAGTTTAAAATAGGCACAGGGGTACACTTCTCTCTAATTCGGTTAATGTGTGTTTAAAAGCAGGAGAAAGCTTTGTGGCTACAAACCACACACTGAGGTCAAGGTGAATTCAACTGTTGTTGCCAATAAAAGTAATTACCTGTTCCCAACAGAGGGAAAGAGAGAGGGAGAGAGATGCACGAAAACAGCAGAAAATAGAGACTGCAGCTCATAAGCAAAGGGAAGTAATATCTACAAAGGGAGTTTTAAGATTCAAAGGGAAACATAAAAGTAGTGCTAGACTCAAAGCAGCTCTAAGATTACAGCAATCCTATTCATACATGTGAAATCAGTGTGGAGCTCTTATGGCAAATAAAAGTGTGATCTACACAACAATGGAGTGCAGGATGCAGGGACAGACATTGTCTAAAGACTGTATACAGTACAATGGACCCTTTTCACAAACTTTGAAGTATTTTCAACTTTAATTTAATCTCTCTTTCTCTCTCTCTCTCTCTCTCTCTCTCTCTCTTAATGTACATATTTTACTGTAAAGTTAAAATAGCAGTACCCTCTTTGTGTTATATTACTCTGCAAATGATAAGAAAAATCTAGATAATAAGCAGGTACTGCTTCAAAGGCGTTTAAGGCGTCACAACCCAAAATTCTCTAAATTAGCATTAACCGATAACATTTCAATTGTGAAAAAAGACATATACAGATTCATTTAGAAGCTGCATCTCTTCAGTTAGTAACTGTGATTATTTTCTTGTTTTATTTATTAGCTAGATTTACATGTTGTGTAGGAAACTTTGATACGCTAATACGCCACGATATAGTACATCGCCTTCACATACGGTTTCAAATACAGCTGTTGAGGAAGTTACTGTAATCTATCTTGCTATTAATTTATTAATACTCATTTTCTTTCTATCACCTCTTAAGAGATTTATGTAATTTACCGTTATCACTCGATAATTGACGAGCGAAAAAAAACTAATAATTTAATAAAAACTAATCTGTAGCAAATCGGTTTTTCATACTGCACATTATACTGTTGTGATGCCTAACTTCACTTGTAGCATTTAAAATGATTGACTTTAATTTAAAGTGTTTCATTTTTAAATGATTTATACAAAGTAGTGTTTTTATACTGCATAAGTAATAAGCAGCCACTACTGTTTTCCAAACCTGTAAATGTAAAAAGGGTCCATATGGATGAATACGTAAGTTGATGTTATTTTGCATTGATGGGCGTCTGCTCGGCGTTGGTGTAGGGTTATTTACCCATGTCAGACGGTGGCCGTCCGTGTGTGTAGGGGTCTCTCTTTTCCAGTGGCCGCCGACCTGTTTGTTGCTGTGCTGCGTCTGGCTGGGACTGGCAGGCACGCGGAACTACAGTGGGATGCAAGGCCAAGGGGTCAACCGACACAGCAGGGTAACAAGAAACGATAGCACATGCAAGACTCCATTCAACTTTCATCACTCTTCAATCCATTTTTTTTGTCTCTGTGTGCTTTACATTCTCAGTGCATCTTTCATCTCCACCCACATTAAAGCCGTAGCAAACATGCAACATAAGCACCTTAAACACAGTGACCAGGGATGTACAATGCAGACGACGCACATTTTAAATCAATTTCAGGCTATGTAACGGGGGGCACAACAGTACCGTATGCCGCTTTTTCTTTTTAAAGAAGAATAAACTCTATGAAACAAACAGGTGACCTGTAATTTAGTGCACTTTCCTTTACATTCTCCTGAATGCATTTGCTACAGTGTGCTGAATAATACATGAGTCAAATATCATTCATTTATTTTTCCTCTTTCTATTGAGAGCCATAACACCACTGGGCTTAGTCTCTACAGCCCACAGGTTAGAATGTAATGCTCACTAATTCTCTATTTCACAATGCACTGTGAATGCTTACTGAAGAGCTTTTAGGACTCACATAAGATATGTCATGTGCTGAACATGAACATGAACATGACTTTTTAAGCACAAAGCAAAGCATGACCCAAAGCAAAGCATGTAACATCATAATTAGGCATGTGCTTTTAAAAGTGACAAGTCAGTGGAAGCCAAATATCAGCATTTAGTTTCAGTCGACTATTAACTAATATATTTGTCCACTGATATTGGATAAGGAGTCGCTACACAACATTCGCTAAATTAGCATTAGCGACCGACCAGGATAACCGATAACATTTCAATTGTGAAAAAGACGTACACAGATTCATTTAGAAGCTCTATCTCTTCAGTTAGTAATTGTGACTATTTCTTGTTTTATTTGTTAGCTAGATTTTCATGTTGTGCAAGAAATTTTGACATGCTAATATTACATCATTATACATTATATCACAGCGCCTTCACACATGGTTTCAAATACAGCTGTTGAGGAAGTGATAGCAAACTGTTGTAATCTATCTCACTATTCATTTATTAAGATTCATTTTCTTTCTATTAACTCTTTTAGAAAGTCAAAAATGTAAAGAGACTTATTTAATTTACCGTTATTGCTCGATAATTGGTCATTTCCTCTATATTTACATTTTTATATGTCCTTTGCCTGTTTGTCCACTGATATTATATTTGATTACACTGAACAGTTTCTTCTGTAAAAAATCATCATATTATATTATATTATATTATATTATATTCCCACTTCATATTAGGTGGCTTAAGTACAATGTACTTACTTACTGTGCTTACACTGTATTGCAAAACCCTTTTGCTACAATTGAGGTGGAATACGGATAAAGTTATGGGCAGGTTTGGTGGTGTGGGTAGATTTAAGGGTGGGTTACAGAAATTAATTGCAGATGTACACATGTACGTACACAAAAAGAGCATTGCATCAAATGATTAATTTCAATGTAAGTACATAGTAGTGTAAGGCCCCCTAATATAAAGTAGGTGAACTAATTGACCTAACTAGTCAGCTGATTGACCATCATGACCCATATGTTTGACCATACATGCAGCAAACTTAAATATATTTCTACCATTACGCAAAGAGCTACAACTTTGTCAAACTGCAAGCGAATGTGTTCATGATTAAGTTTAAATATACAATTTTCGACATGCGTGAGAAAGGTGTGAATTGCACTTTCACACCTTTCAGGAGAACAGAGACCTGTTAAACGTTACTTATGTCAAACTAAAAGACAGAAGATGTTTTGAGCAGGTTGCCAAACCATATGGACAGTTTTTTCTTGCAACGTGTTTCATTATTAAATTTACTTTTGCAAATGGAATAATTATTCATAACACTTTTTTAACTTGTAATGAGAAAAACACAAGTGAGATGGGGAGGGAGGGAGGGAGGGAGTTATTTTAGAGCAGCAGCTATTGCACATTACACTCTACATGTCTTACATTAAAGGCCAAACTCTGTGATCCACAAACAGATTGAATTCAGTGCTTTCATTGTGTTTACTGCGTCAAGACGCTTTGCAGAAAAGTTGTTTTAACCTTGAGTAATATTTCAGCATCCCATTGTGTATAGTATGCGAAGTTTGAAATGTCAAAATGTAGCTTGCTTAAATTTAATGGAATGCAAGCACATAGTTCAGATCAATGCGTCTATAAAAACAGGCCAACCCCAAACAGCTTGTGACAAAAGCGGGAAGGAAATGTTTTAATAGAGCAGCAACATCATACATAGCCTGCTGCTGGCTGATAAAACTAGCAGGGAAGAAATCTTAAAGTTCGACTCTAAACGTACTATTCTTCGTGATCGGTCCGTCTACAGTGCATCCAGCCGCCTGTCACAACCACTTCCCAGCAGCGGAATGTGGCAGGAGTCCTAAGGGGCGCTAATTAACCTGTAGCCTTAATTCATTAGGCAAACATGTAGAAGTTCCCCTAAGACAACCTGCTCCCCTCAAGCAGGCACGTTCACCCTTGACCTTAATGCACCGAAATGCATGTTTTAGTTTAAAATATTAATCAAGCTGTGCTTTTTATAGCAAGATGCGCTGCACTATCTAGTCGGCAATGCTTGAGTCACTGATGAAACAGCCTTTTATCTTGCTTGTTTGAACAAGAGCAAGTATCCTGAAATAAACTTCCCTTCGACGAGTAACTAGAGAGGAATTGCGCTTCAGTCTGCCTTTTATAAACCCCATGGCCTTGTTTGCAGTCCATACTGTGTGTCGTTTTTAATGAAAGTGTAAATGGAGGAAATGAAAGCCTGCGACAATATGCATTAAAGCTTCATTTCATTAAGCTTTAAATGCTTTGTTTACATGTTATAATAGCCCCTGATTATGGTGGCGACTGATAGCGCCTCTAATTTGTGATGCGCCGGCTTAAATTTGTTTAATTACGACTTAAAACAAAAGGAGTGAGCAGTAATTAACCCACCTGGTTCCCTGGCACAAAGTCCTGGCTGGGCTCTGGCATACTCATGAACATGTTTTCACTGTCGTACTGCAAACAGATAGAGAGAGAGGGGAAAAAACAATAAATAAACAGTCAGAAATGTTTGCTTGACACATAATATGAGAAACACAACGAGAGAGAGCCACAGAACATGCGGTTGGTATTTCTGCTCAAAACGCAGGGCTCAAAGACAATTAGTCTTTGAAGTCCCTGCCGTATCAGATGGAGATGTCAGTGATTTGATGTAATTAGTACAGTGGTAATTAAAGTTGCTGGTTGAGTGCTGAATGAAATGCTTTCATGTGCGCAGTGGAATAAAACAGAGGGAGTCATGTGTGCGCTTGATGAGCCCACACAAGAATAGACCTGAGACAGTAGGGTCCAGGTGTCTCACAGCAGATATAAACTTACAAAAACCTGTTACATCAACATTTTGACGACTTATACCGTCAACGGACCGTTAAATCAGTGTGGATTTAAGATTGGCTGACTTTTAAATAAAAACAAATTTTTTACACTAGCATTTTATAATTAGCTTACCATAATTAGGATAAAATGAAGTGTGTAATTTCTACCCACTAGGAGCACCAAATTAGAGTTGTTAATTTTGCAATTCTTATGCTGCTATTGGCACCGAAAATACAAGCTTCACCATGAAAATATTTACTTTCTTAATTCATGTTCCTGGCATTGTTCTGTATGATTCATTGGTGAATATTAAAGTTCATCAGTTTTTAGCCTGTATTTAAAAAGATCACATTTATTCTTTTAAATGTTATATTTTATTATTCATATTATTAAATATATTATTTTAATACATCCATTTAAAAAAACAATTGAAAACAAAAAATGTTGTGTATGTTTTTTGTCTTTTTTCAAAATGTAATCAAATGTTCCGCCTCTGAAACAACTTGCCTTTTTTGGCTGACGTCATGTATTCCCTCATGCTTTTTCAACCCCTTCCATTCCAACAATTCGGCTCTATTCTGGCACGTAATCTGCACATCAATTCATTCCAGATGGATAAAATCAAGACTTTATTCTCATTAACTATCCTGTTTCACTCAAACGTCAGATTTCAGAAGTAAAATGAGTTGCACATGGTATTTCATGTTGACTTTAAAGTTATAAAAGAGCGTTTTTGTTTTGTTTGTTTTTTTTTGAGATTTAATAAGAAAACTTTATGAAACAAGAACTGGTTAAGAATCTTCTATACACCCGTGACAAACAGCAATCGATCAGTTCAGCCTCAGTGTGTCTTTTACAGTACACACAGAGCTTGTGCATTCACCAGCTGAAGATGCTCAAAACAGCTTCAGCTGAGTCTGTGCAGGTTAACTGTGTGATGAAGGAGAATGAGCCCGTGACCCAGCTGTGCAGCACACCTGGGAAATTACAGGAGCCCACACTTGCTACCTGCTACAGTCCACTCAGCAACACACAAATTCTGCTGACACGCCTTCCTGACAAATACACACCAATTTACATCTGCTCCACTTCTTTAAAACCCATGAAAAATTGCTGATTAATATCAAAAGCAGAAATCAGATATATTTTTAAGTTGGCAGTGAGAGAATGGCTTCCTCAGCAAAAGGTCCTGACAGGGTTGTCGTTAACACAGATTCATGACACTTATTTGGGTGTTACGAAAGAATGAGAGAGGGCGTCGTGAAGAAGAGGAGATGGAGCGAGAGAGGAAACTCCAGGCTGACGCCTGTCACTGGCTGAATGTTTGTATTTCTGTTCATCCAAGCAGCACATCTCATTTCATTATGCCTGCTCGAGATAATTCTATGGAAATGAAATGGCAATAATCCTAATGAAAGCCTATCACATTGCGACCTTTTAAGTGTGTGAGTTGATGGGCCGATCTGATTGGTTTTTGCGCACAGATGACAGTTAATTTCATGCTAGCTTATTGATTGTGATTAATGTGATCAGGCTGATCTAAGATGTGGCTATTCTTAAACGATGAAATTTGCTGTTTTTAAAACATCACTACAAGATAGTCATGAGTGAACCAAACTCTATTCATAAGAAGGAGAAAATGTTAAAGCATCTAATTTTTCAGCTAAGCTCCAGTTATTGGTTTAGACACATGACAATGGCTCCGTTACAACACATAATGAGCTGCCTTTCTGTCTACCTAGTGCCTAGTGAGCTGCCTTCATAGACAGCTTTTTATGAGTAGTTAATATTGTATATTTACCAAGACTGTTCACTATTACTATTAATGGGAGAAAGTGCAACTCGCAAAATGGCAGAATAAGTCCCACCTTGTAAATAAAAGAGCAAATCAAGAATTGCTAAAGTAGAAAACAATTATTTTCCTGAGACTTGCACTTTGGACTGCACATTCGCATTGGCAGAACCAACATCATTTGAGGGTTTATGGGATAGTTAGATGTCAGATTTCATTGCTTATTTGTTACTTCAATATGAATCTGGTGAGCAGTTTTTGAGATTTCAGTCCATATTCAAATAGAAACGAGTTGGTCTTGAATGTCTGAAGAAGCAGCTTGAGAATGTTGCAAATATGGCTGCCGATTAAACTGACTTTCGTTGAAAGGGACTTTCCCCTAGTGTACGGGAGACTCAACCTGCAATTGATTTTAACAGATTTGTTTCCACATGTTGCTAAGAGAAAATTCTTAGAAATAAGCATAAAAACAGCACCATTTTGGGGTAAAATCTTGGGTAAAATCTCGATACTTTTTGCTATTGTATAAATTATTAATTTGCGATGCATTATGGGATTGCCTTCTTCACAAAGGATACAAGCAATTTTGGCCAAAAATATGTAAATTTGTATATTTAGATTAACCTTCACATCGGTATACTGTGTCAATGGGGCCTTGAAACACTGCCTAAGAGGGAAACTTACTAGGTTTTAGAACAGAACAAACATCTCACTGGCATAGAACAGCAATAGAATGAGCATATATGTATTTCAAACAATAAGCTTTGACAGTAAATACAGCAGCACAAAACATGTTATGTCGATTAATAAAAACTCGTTCCTCATTTCAACAGTTCTGTCTCTGCCATGTCACATGGCAGCCAGTTATTTATAACAGAAGGTTCGAGACGCAGCCATTCACACCATATCCATTTTTATAAAGATTCTCTCTGGTTTCTCACTGTTATGACCTTTAACATGTCTCTCTCAGTGTCTGTGCGCTGTTCTATCTGCTTAGTTCTTACCCTATCAGACGCTATTTGCATATGAATGTGCCAGTGGAAAGTGTGAGGTGGCCTTAGCTGAAAAATGGAAAACCTCAGAGCTAAACACATCAAACTGACACCAAATCCATCCAGCAACAGTTGGCCAACACCCTCCCTCACCTGCACAGAAGCAAACCCGGCAATGTACGAACTTCACTTTGCCAGCTGTACAGGTCGATTATGACTGAGGTTTTTCTTGATCCGTGCGAACAAGTGTTTCTCAATCTTGTGGCAAGCTGGGAGCCATTTTGTGTCACTGTAGCTTTTCTTACAGAGCCGGAGGTGCCATTACATGACCAATAAAACCACACTTGCAGATTGCTATTCTAAAATCTGACAACTCAACTGCATGCACTAAACAAGCTATTGCATGATTAGCAAAAAAACACCACACGAGTCCACCATCAAACTACAGGGCCGCAGGCATCAGCTACATCCTAAAATAAACAAGTTTTAGTGCGAAAAGCAAGAAAGTGTCTGTGCGAGCAGGTCAACAAACGACTACAATGTGCGTTCAGCAGCTGCCGCGCCGATGCAAATGAGCTATCAAATAACAAAAACAACAAAAACAAAACAGGGCCTAATGGCTGCGGGACTGTAAATCGATCCCTTCCACACTCCGCCCCGAGCGTCTGGCAGCTTCATAGAAAGCTTAGGTAAAAGAAATTGATCCCAACTGACATGACCACATGCTAACAAATTCCTCATTATGATTAATAGGAAGTGTTCCTTAGGGGGAGGAGGGTAATGACAAGCTAGTGTTCTCCCAGAATAATATTAGAAAGTCTGTGGCAACACTTATTAGCACTGTAATTAAACTGTTCATCCTTAAATGACTCCCCTGGTTCAGAACGACGAGGCCTACGGGCCAAAGTGTGTGTGCGCGGGACTGAACTGTGGCCGGGGATGTGTTCATTCGCTAATGCCAGTATTTATCTTACAAGGGGTTTTCTGTTAATTTATTCTAATTAGTGTCACTGGAGGGTCCCGGCATTGACGGTCGATCAGAACGTTGTGTTTAAGAGGGTTGTATTTGATTCTAATCTGACACTAGCTTCATAATTTCCTCAATTAGCGCGTGTGAATAGGGCCAACCCAGTCTCACAGGAAAAGATAACTATTTTAGGTGATTTTGTATGACTTAAACGTACAATTTTAAGGGATAACACTATATAGGATAGTCAGTATAGTCGGACTTTCATGAGCATTTTAAATGAATGAATCACAAGCTCAAAATGACCCATCCAAACCGAAAACTGTTCCTATTTATGTATCTACAGCTCATGAGAGTAAAATCAAAGTAATTATGCACAAATTGTTCGTATACTAATGCGTAGGTAAAAACAAACATTGAGAACAGAGTTTTGTATAAATAGAATGACAATGTAATTAGGATCAATTATCTGGTGCTTCCTCAACGGTATTAAGAAACCGGAATCATTAAGTGAAATAGAAACCAGAATCGTTAAATCCTGAGATTCCCATCCGTAATCAAGAGAGTAATAGCTTTCAGCACCTGCAGTCTGAGTGGAGCTCGTATCAGTGTATTGCTCTCTAAGCTCTACAGAGGTCAGCGGGATTTCTGCAGAGCCCCCCTGCCTGGCCTCATCATCCCATCATGTACACAGATAAAATGGAAACGTTCTGGCTAAACCTATATAACCCCCGCCCCGAGGCTCCCCCCACCCCACCCCACCTCCTGAAAAACTCTTTTTCCTGGCAAACACTATTATATAAGAGTAACAGCTATTGAGGAGGAAGGTACCAGCCAGGGCACCCTGCCAACCTCAACCAGCTCTGAACAACTCTCTATTAAAATATATGAGGAACTTCTGTTCCTCTAATCTTAAGTGTTTGCCACTTAACTGGGCCGGGACGGACTTCTGAAAGGTTCTGGGATGAAAACAAGCTGTGAAGCTGGGATGATGTTAAACCCTTATGTTTTATGTTAGGACCAGTCTGTGCCCTTGAGCGAAGTACTTGGCCACTCCAGCTAATTATATTGTACTGCATTCACAAAAAACTCCTCAAACATCCATATTTGATGACAGTGTGCTACTGTTTTTCCAAAACTAGAATTGTGGGCTGTAATAGCAACATAATATGCTACTGATTTATGCACAGTGACTTTTAGGTCCCAGCAAAATAATGCATTTGTAGCGAAACTGCATTTGATACGTTCGCACAGTGTGTGTGTGTAATATAATAAAAGCTATAAAATGTTGCATTCGTTATATAAGCAAAATACATCTTCGTGAGGGTTTCTAAATGAGCGTATTATGCAAAATGCATGCATGTGTGGAACTATGAAACAACTTTGAAAAGTGCTAATGATGATGAAGGTCTTCTTGAAAAGTCATTCTGACTGAAAGGTGTCTAAAATTTCCAGCTATTAAAATCTGATTTTATGGTGTTGAATTGCAACTTAAGTATCATAAATTTCACATTCGAGCCAATTTTATGTAACTCAAACCTAATCTTTCTCACCGTAAATGAACCCAATAAATCAAATTGTGAAGGAAACACTCCCTCTCCCTCAACGAGAGCCATAATTTTATGCAAATGTTATACAATAATCTGTATTCTATATCTCAGCATGGTAATGAGATTGGTTGCTCTACATTATTCATATTGTACAGATCCAATATAAACAGATATCATAAGAAGGGGGGAAGGGAACCGAGGAGAGACACATGATGCCACAGACACATTGGTGACAGAACAGATTACAAACAAAGGACATTTCGAGGCCTTTTTGGTGAAGCCACACAGATTATCATGCGTTTCCTGTGGAACCTCTTGTTTCAACAATTCTCTCCGCTGTAGCAGCACCCGATCAAAATGGCCGCCGTTCAGGAAGAAGGGTAATGAGATATGAGTGCAATGGAATGCTTTGCGCCGAACATAATCACGCAACTTGCGTGCAATCAATGAGCCCCGCATCATCTCTCGTGATTGCCTGTTGTACAGACACGGCTAATGTTACACCGTAGACGCGGCGTACTTTTCACCGCCATGCATCATGTTTGACTTCTACGACTTTGTAAATGGCAAAAAATATAAAATGATCCAAGAAACAAATAAGAAAAGAGGAGCCAATTGAATATATTTGTTGAACAGTGGGGCCATTATTTTGATGTTTATAGCTCTTGGCAGATCTTGTAGATTTCTTTTTTATTGGATGCTGTATATTGACCCCTTTGTCAAATTGGCTTTATGCATTTGCTTCTCTGGCACTGGATGATATGTCTAGAAGTGACATCTCTCCTGCTCAGTGATACATACTGTAATCAAATAGAACGAATCCTATTTCTGGCGTTGCACCTGTGCTCAGACTTTATTGCTGCGCTGTACTCATCATTTCATGTGACGCAGATGTGAATGGCATCATGTTTTGTTTTTTTTCCACAAATGTTTTAGTGTGGTACAGCTTTCAGTCATTAAATGCAGTTGTTTGGCAGGAATGCAGCATAGGCCTTGATTGTTAGTATGACAGTTTTTTACATTGTCAGAAAGTAAGGAACCATTTTTGCTGCACCGACTAGGCCATTTTAAATGTGTGTGTGTGTGTGTGTGTGTGTATCTCTCTCTCTCTCTCTCTCTCTCTCTCTCTCTCTCTCTCTCTCTCTCTCTCTCTCTCAGATGTCCAGATGTGAATCAGAGCTTTTTTTCGCGAGACTGGAACCAATTTCATTCCTCATCAGTTTCTTATGGAAGGTCAGAGTATGGGAAAATCAAACTGCGAGTGTGTATTCTTTCCACACCCTGTGGTTTAAATGCACTCACTACTCAGCACCATGCTCATTTTCGTCCTCTTTTATGTTGGACTCTGAGCTGCTGAAATATATGGGACCCCTAAAATATCTATTATAAAACCTCTTGAACTGACAGAAATGGATATAATGCATTTCTCAATGCTAATGTGCTTCTTAAATGTGAAATACTTCACAGCAGTTTTATCTCCAGCTTGTTTTTTTTAATTTTGAACATCTGATATGTTCAGATTAAGGATTTTATTAATAGGTTAACAATAAATGGTACAACGTAATTTATTTTAAATGCTATGCAGGTAAAAATACTCCAAAATATAATATACATATTGTAAATAAATAATTATTGTATTATTTTATGCAGCAATGCAGGTAAATGTGAATAAGCTTAAAAATACTCCAAAATGTAAAAAACATTTGAGTACAAATATTTATATATTTTAATTTATACAGGTAATGCAGCAATGCAGGTAATGTGAATGAATTTATATGAAAAGTCATATAAAAAATACACCAAAATGAGTAAATTTATTTCATTAAGAAACTAAAAAGCAACCAAATTATGTATTCTTTTTGAGATTTTATTTGACAAAACACTAAGGAATTCTAAAAACAGGCATGGAGGAGAAAAATGCAAATCTATACAAAAAAATAATATTTTGGTGTTGGTCCATTCGTGGTCTTTGAATATATTGTTTTGTCTGAGCTAAAACGAACACTTAAGTTTAAATTCAGTTCCTCTTCGCTCTTTCCGCACAACATTTTCACAACATACGTGAAATGATACATTATAAGAACACATTTTGCTCCGTCTGTATACACATGACTGCATTAGAGACTGTTGGCAGATTGAGGGAAATAATTAATCCCATCTTCTTGTTATCAGCCGCTCCGTATCAACTTGAAGGTGCATCTGGCCTTTCAGACCTTCTGCCGACCTCCCTATGTCAACATGTGTGGACCCTTAAAAGCAGCAGTATGTCAGGTAATAAAATATATTCCTCTGCCTTCTCGCAAGATGCTAATGCTGTCTTGGAGATGTGCCAGAAACACTCTCCGTTTCATTTTTGATCAGCAGATGCTCTAGCAATGAATAGTACCAACATCCAAATGTACACCTTTGGTTTCCCCTGGTGTAATTAGTCACCGGTGAAACTTCACATTCTAAACATGTCAGCGTTTATAAAACACAGAGAGGGCAAGAAAAATGTGAGCTTAATGGCACGCAGTGGAGAGGAGGATGTATGGGCGACAAGGAGAGCTTTCCTCATGGTTTAATTTCAGATGAAATCTAAAGGTCAAACGCTGTTACTAACAGCAATAGTTCTGCGCATGGCGCACACTCAAATGGTTCCCGTGCAGAAAATTATAGCTTATTCCCCAGATATGAGTACATTATGATTTATTTTGTATTAAAATAAAGAAATAAAAAATTACTCTATACGAGTCGCTGTCGATGGCAACCACTTCTCTGAGAGGAACACGCTGGGGTTTGTTGTCAAACCAAATTATACACATTCTTTCCATGGATAAACCGTAGCCTGAATAATAAGCAGCCACAAAAGTGGGTCAGGGTCGTCATGGAGAGAAATAGAGGCAAAAGGAGTGAGAGAGAGAAGAGGAGGAGGAGGGGGGGGGGGGTGTTTCTCTCTTTGCTCCCTAGCATTCAATATCAAGAGTGGCAGTCATCTTTGACTTCAAATCATTCCTCTGATGAATAACCTTTGTCTGTACTGCATTACAGCACAAAGTGATTTCTTTTTCCACCCCCCACCCCCCCTCCTCAAAATGGCAATTTTCTGAGAGCCTGAAGCTGAACTGAAAGCGTCTTCATTCGTGTTCCACCACTGTAATTTATTACAGTGAGCTAGAGTGACTTTCATGACTACCTATAGAGGCACTCTGATATTAGGCCCAGAGATGAGGATGAAGTATAAATCACTGGCTGGCTCTTATTGAATTGGTACGATTTCATGTCGAGCCGAGAAACCAAGTTGGGCTTTTCCTTTTTGCGCTTTGCCTCCGAGGCGTTGTGTGGAATTATTTCTGACTATATCGCAATGTAATGCACATATTCATTTCTATCAGTTGATTGGTGAAAGCCCCACGCTGAGAATGAAACAAGCCTCCTATGTTACAATTATCTTCACAATGGCCTGACATAGATCTGAGAAGAATGGCAATTTATATAAGGGGGGGAATAACACGATGACGCAGCTTTGCCGTTGCAGTCCGTCCTGTACAGTGACAGCCGAGCTTCTGTGAAACATTTCGACTTCATTGGTTTAATGATTCATGAATGATGACATATTGCTTTTCTCCTTTTCTCCTGATTCCTGGCCACTAATGTTGCCGTGAAGCGATTTATCGGTTCTTGCGGCTCATGATTTTTGGTCATTGTTGTCGGCGCAATTAGCTTTAATTAAACCATTAGTGAACTTTAATGTCTGTTTCCCCTAACCGAGTCCTTAGATATGCTTCAACACTGACCGAATCTCATCTAAAACAGAGCTGACCTGAAAAAAGATGGGGGACGGGGGATAAAAATGATTAAGTTTCAGAGTGAGCAGCCAGTGGCTTGTTAAATATCCTTTCACAGAGAGACAAAATTACAGTGTATCATAATTTACTGCCTCAGGAATCCCGATGGAGGTAAATGAAGGCATATTTCACTGGAGACCAATAGATGGTGACACGACCACTTAATTGCTTTATTTTACGATTGGTTGAGGGGAAAATTTGGTTTGATAAGGGTGTTTGAACAAGTGTTTTCCAGCACCGAAAGCCCAAAGACAACATTTATTCTCCTTGTTTGTCTTCGGTGTCTGTTTCATTTCTGTATTTTGATAAATGGTGCAGATTTTGGTGCAGCTGTGCGGGGTCAACGGTGTTTAACTTGTGTGGGAGAGTGTTTAAGTGTATCTGCTCACTTGAGGATGTTTGCAGCTGAAAGGTAGGTCACGTTATTTTTATCTCAACAGGAGTGGTGTGTGTGTGTGTGTGTGTGTGTGCTACTTTTGGTGTCTGGGATGCAGTCCGACATATGTCTACACCAATGTCCCACAATGCACTTCAACCACAGAACAGCTAGTTGAAGACATGAAACCTTCTGAATGACATGGTGACCTCTCACAAACAACCACATGAGACTACTGTCACCAGTACTGAGGTTTATACAACACATACACAGTGTTGTAGTGGACATTCCTCATCATTACATATAATATATATATATATATATATATAGAGAGAGAGAGAGACATATAGAGATATACATACATACTTTTGGACACGCAAGTCACACTTACTATAAAATGTCTGAATAATAATAATAATAAATTCACTGAATTGGATGCAAAATATCAAACCAGGCTGTACTTCATTATGTCAACAATAAACAAGTTCTATAAAGTTTCACAAGTCTAAGACGTTTTGTCATAATTTTGAACAATATACAATATACCGATTGCTTTAACTTTGAAAATTTTGCTCCAACCAGGCAAATTCTATTTTGTGAATGATTGAAAAATGTGCTTGTCCAGATATTTTTTGGGCAATATATACACTGTAAAAAAGATTCATTTCAAAGATAATTATGTATTGGCTCAATAAATGACTCCCAAATAATTATCCCTATGCACAAAGATGCATTGTTCTAATTATAGATTAATTTAAGATTAAAAATTTACATTCACCAAACATATTTAATTGTGCTCAGTCAATCTATCAAGTCGAAGTGAAAAATCTGTGTTGGCTACACAGGTCCTACGTCCAAAAACTGTATATGCATGCACAAAATTTGCCTGAGGAAAACCGATGGTATGGAGGATTCAAATGCGGATGCGCGGAAGAAAGAGAGCAGAGTTGAAACCAAAACAAACCATTCCCAAAAGATACAGATATTCATCGTCAAGTTTCAAGATGTTATGGTGAGTATTGAGCAGTGAAATTGATCTCCAAAGTTTTGCTTTAAGACCCAGTATAAAGTTTAAAAGGCATTTTGTGGAAATTTTTGTGGAAGCGGTCAGAAATGTTTTTGTGTATATTTACATACATATTTACACTGCAAAAAAAATTCAAAAATGTCATATATAGATTAAGACTGTCGATTTAATGTGTTAATTTTAAGATTGTAAGGTTGTAAACACAGTGCAGCACTTCCGTGTTCTACGTCAGAAATATTGAGTCAGCATTCTGACGTAGAACACAGAAGTGCTGCACTGTGTTTACTACATCAACTGCATAGAAGACTGACATGGACGAGAAGAATTGTTGAATAAAGTCATTATTTTTGTTTGTTTCTGCACACAAACCGTATTCTTGTCGCTTCATAACATTAAGGTTGAACTACTGTAGTCACATGGACTATTTTAACGATGTCTTTACTACCTTTCTGACCCTTGAAAATGGTAATGTTACAGTCTATCGGAGGCCAGAAGGCTCAAAAATAGCTTTTGTCTCCTAAAGATGAACGAAGGTCTTATGGGTTTGGAACGACATGAGAATTTTCATTGTGGTTGAACGAACCCTTTAACACAATAATGACTTTAAATTATCTTTTGGGGGTAATTTCTCAGACAAATTGATGTGCGATTAATTAGATTATATATGTGTATGTATATATATATATATATATATATATATCCCTGTGATGAAAAAGCCAAATTTTCAGCATCATTACTCAGTCTTCGTTGGCACACGATCTTTCAGAAATCCTTCTAATATGCTGATTTGGTGCTCAAGAAACATACACACATATACTTTGTATATACTATGAATATATATTTACCTCATCAGACTTTGAACAGGCAAATGGCTGATGTGTTCCAGCGATGGCAGCCGGTCCCTAAGCCCATGAGAGAAGAGCATGAGTAATTTATGTAGGGTAGTGTTTCTGAGACAAGGACCCTTGAGAAATCTAATCACTTTCAACAGACTCAAAGAATTTGTCCTGGTGCATCAGGAAAATGGACACAACCCCACCAAACCCCCCACCCCCACCCAGAACTGTCTTGCCGTCCTTGTTGCAGGGAGGTAAGCTACACTAAATCACGCTAATCGCAAAACCGATAGACCCCAAAAAATGTCAACAGGTGCGACGCACAGAAAGGATTAACATTTTTCTGCCTGTATCTTTATACAGAGGGGAGAAAAAAGAGACAACAAGAAGCAGGAGCCAGAATGACCTGGGTGGACGGCTGCCAGCAGCCAGCTGAAAGGGCTGCAATTTCAGCTATTGTGCGGGAAAAAAAAACTGTGCCAAGTCCCATTACGTGAAATTGAATTTAACCTCCAACGCGATTAATTCAGATGTTGGGTCGTCTTTTTTCTTACCTCATGGCTGAATGCCATGCATAGTGGCTTATTAAAATATGAATCCACCTTCCTCTAAATTAGGAAGTGCCCTCTTCACACCTGATTGACATGGAGAAGGTAACTCAGTACATTTGGGCACAATTAACAAGCTATTTTTATCAACTGCAAGAGCTAGTAAATGAAAACTTAACAAACTGCTGTTTACATTAATTTATGTCCACCTTTTGTAATCAAAAGCAGAGCTCTTGCCATCTGGTGAAAAAACGGAAAGCCACAAAGAGAGTCGTGTTCAGTCATTTTCCTGCTAATTTGCAAGACACGAAAGACAATTGAGCAGAATATCCAGGAAAATCAATCCGCTAATCCATCATTTAACTTGACACTACGCTGACAGGGGGGCGACGTGCGGCTTGTCGCGGCCAGTGATGGCAAATCAAAAGGTCCATGTTCATTACGACAGGCCCCTCCCCAAATATCCCACAGAAACCCACGTATTTAGGGGGAAAAAGCGACACCCTTGAGCGGGCTACTCCGCTTGACAAAAGCTCCCAGCAGGAGCTGACCGAACTCACACATCAGGCTCTGTATCTGAACGCAGTACAATGGGCCACTGTGTTCTCATCCTCAGCTCAGCTTCAGTCAACAGCACAGCAGTGCTTCATATCGCCAGCGCTGCCCGGCCTATTACAGCGTCACGACACGAGAGACCAGGAATGCTATCAGCAGTGGACATACTTGGGGAAAAAAAAAAAAAAACAAGCATCCCCTCCACATTTGTTCCATTCAATCTATGGCTCAGGCTTTGAATTCACACACTTTCACTATTGTAGTCTGTTTGTGTGTGTCAATAAAGCAATAAGCCACAAAAGACGGTCTGTTACAGTGATTGTACCAGGCCTGACAGGCCTCACATAGCCTTTCCCTAATTGTTGTATTTATATGTAAGCACTATTGTCTATCACTATTAAGGGAAAAAAATGAGCAATAAACAATACATTAAAAGTTATTTTACCTGTGAATGGTGGCATTTTCTGTTTTTTACAAAGAAAATACTGAATAACAAATATTAGTAAAACATTATTGGTTACACCGATTTTCATCAGTGGTTTATTGTTTTTAAAAAACGCCAGCAACTGCAATATGATAAACGACATCAGTGTTCAACAATAGCACATGTGTAACTGTAATATATTTAAATTTTGTCAAGTAATATATTTCACTATACTAACTTGCCATGTTAAAATATTATCTGCAGTTACAGATGTGCAGTTATAGTTATTTTACAGCAAGCTTTGAATGTGACTCATCAGAATTTAGGGATAGAAAATGTTTCAAACAGGTGATTTCACAGCCCTGTTTTGTGCGGAGCTGAACCTGAGACATTTCTGTGAGCTTTAGTGCGAATTCTCTCTTGGGCTGTTGCTATGGCGCTATGCACTTCCTCTGCAGCTGCCGCCCTGGTGTGGTGGGTGATAAGCATCAGGGATGCTGGGACACAAGCTCTCTTATCTGGACGCATGACCACAATCACTTCCTGTTCATTACCTCTCCTGCTAGAAAAACACATAGGAATTAATGCGGCCTGACCAATGAGCCGTTGCTAAAAACATACACGGAAAAACAAGCTCGGACACTACAGGGCACAAACATCTCATTATGTGTCAATCAGCTAAGCCGGTTGTCTGTATTGATACATTAACAGCAAAACGTATGGGTTAACTAAAGCTAGTTTGACTGCAGCCTTTATGCCACAGCGCCGAGCTACGACACAATAACAGCCCCTCCATTAGAATGCAGGTCTCGTTCCCTGTCAGGAAATAAAGATTGCTTTATTGATACATGCTGTTGCCATGACAAGCATCCACAAGATCCGTTTCGTTCAAGATTTTGGCATCCTTGGCAATCGCACAAATTTGGCCTGGCTAATGAGTTTTAGCCTGATCAGGATCACATGGGTCTCCATGACATCCTCAGATGTGCCTTGCGCCTGCATCGCTATTAGCCGGAGCTACTGCAGTTCATTGTAGTTTTGTTTACATAAAAACGTAACTATTGATTAAGGAGTAAACCTGAGACCAAAACCTGCCTTTTTGTCTCATTCTTCTCTTACTTTGATAACGGCACCTTGGAAGTTATCTCTCGAACTCTAGTCTGCAAATCGCCAGCATATTTGCTAAAAGGACAAAAATATCTCTCTCTATCATATTACGGTATTGATTGCGGGTGAACCTGAGCTGCAAATTTACTTTGAAGTTTCCTTAGAAAAGCATGATAATAATGATATTAATCAAATAGAGTGATGCAACACATGGACTTTATGAGGGTAAGAAGACTAAACAAAACTTTTGATAAAATGATTTTCATAGTTGCTGCATTACAATCATAACCATAACAAAGGAAAAAAAATATTTTCATTTTTCAAGTAGAATTTTTTTTTTTAACTTAAGGGACATTTTACAAAAAAGAAAAGAAAATTCATTGCTTTCCCCTCCTTGTGTTGTTTCAAACTGATATATTTTTTCAGTCAAACAAAAACTTTTTGTTGAATCTTCTTTATGCAGCTTCTGTCATACAACTGGCCAAAAAAAAAAAAATCCTAAACGATTCAATTAATGTAGTCCATATGATATGTGCTATATGACTGCTATATGATTTTGGTCTGTTTCTCACACAAATGTATCGTATTGGTTCAGAACACACACATGCACTCACACAAACATTATATATATATATAGATAGATAGATAGATAGATAGATAGATACAAACATATATATATATATACATACACACCACTATATATATATATATATATATAGTCAAATGGACCACTTTTATGGTGATGTTTTTTTTCTTCTTTCCTTTTTGAAACTTGACAGTTGTGGTCACTCTGAACTAAACATTAGAAAATCTCTACTTTCATTTTCCGGTGAAAAAAAAAAAGCGACAGGTTTGGAACAACATGAGAAAATAATTAAAAACAGATATTCATTTCTTTGCAGAACTATCTCTTTAATCTTATTTATATTTAATAATCAGTTAATTACATATAACACCACTTACAACTAAGTGGAAACACTTTGATTGCTATTTGTCCTCGTCATAATAGTGTGATAATGTTTTAAAATAATATTTGGCTTAATCTAACAACAGCTGAGTTTTCACCCAGTGAACGTGTCAATGCGAAATGTGGTTGCCTGATCTCCGTTAACAGCACTAAAAGCATTAACCTCCTATCTGACAAATTTAAAGGGTGCTTCATTTGTCTTCCAAGAAGCAATTTTGTGTTTTAACCACCTGTAGGAAGCTTTGCGACTATCCCTCTCTTTCTCTCTCTCACTCTCTCTCTCTCTCTCTCTCTCTCTCTCTCTCTCCCCTTAATGTGCCTCAGGACCTACGGCTGTGAGGTTCATTTGTTTGTGTAGTTTTCTTTGCCCATGTTTAATTACAATGGTGCAGCTGTTCCTCATTTACACTGGGGTCATATATTTGAATGTGTGTGTGTGTATGTGTGTGTGTGTGTGTGTGTGTGCATATCTCTCTCACTCTCTCTTTATCTCTCTCTCTCTCTCTTCAGGGCCTTGTTTGCAGAGAGCAAAAACAGTGTGTCCAACACTATCAAACTCAGAGGTACTGAAACACGGATGATTTTTAAGCCTCAATCGTTTGAATCCCAAGCTTAAAAAAAATCTTGTTATTAAAATGACAAAGGAACTATTTCCATCTTTAAAAACACATATAACACCTGTGTAATACCGATTTGCATTTCCACGAACAGGGAAGGTATGAAACTGAATGCCTAGGGGCGTCGAAAATTCATGAATTGTTTCATAGATCGTGTGTAATATATGTGATGACAGACTCATTTGCACTCTTATCCAGAACAGGCTAGAAACATGCCCTTCCGGACAAATTTTAATATACTGTGCCTTTTGTCTTGCACATTGAGAATCATATTTTACTAAATCAGGACCACAAGAAGCTGTTTCAATTGAAAGCTACGTGGAAATGAATGTCTGAAATGACTTTAAAGCTTAAATTTGAATGTTTATTGTTTAAAATAATGGTAGTGGGTGAAAGGCTGTTTTGATGACAGACAGTCTCATATCCCAGCTAATCTAATGCTAGCCTAAACCGCAAAACTTTTCAAAGTGCTTCTATAAAACAAATGGGTTTGGAACCATTTTTGACTCCATTTTCTATCCTTTCAGCGAGAAACCGCGAAGAAGGTATGACTAATACAAAACAAAATTGAGTATGACTTTCTGCTGGTTTCCTGTTGAAATGAGCTCCTTGTTTTCTCTGTCCACCGCCTTTCATTTCCATTTCACTTGTAGCTGTCCTGATAAGGTTTAAGTCTCTTTGAATTACCTTCTCTTCTGCTTATGAACGGAGTACACACTTGCCGCCCTAAAATTAATTGCTCTCTAGTGCGCTGCAGTCAGAGTAACGCATATTTTCATGCCTAATTTTAGGCTCATGAGTCGAGTTGAGTTGGCTGAGTGTGTCCTCTAAAAGCCTGAATGTGTAAACACCCAAAATATGGAACATCGATCAGCCTCTACCCCTCAAATAATAACTTGGGTAAATGACTTGCTTCAAAGCTTTTCACCAGACCATGAACAAGCACTGAGGGGAGTTTCTCTGAAAGTCAAGCGTGCAATTATAACTTTAAGTCTGTTATTTTGGGTCGATTTTGACCTCAAACACAGCTGCTTGCAGTGAAGACAAAAAAAAAATAAAAAAGAAATAAAAGAGATGTTTGTTGAAAACATCTTTTTCTTCTTGCTCTTGAATTTTACGAATAGGGGAAATGTCCAAAAGACTTTCATGTACATCATAAAGCTAACTTTTTACATTTGAACATAAAAAGCATGTAACAGTCTCAATTGTTTATGAAAAGTCCTAAGCAGGAAGAGGGATGAAATTCAACATAGGCAGTGCATTCTGGGAAATGAAGTGTTCCTCCACTCTAGTCCATCCATATAGCCATCTCAAAACAGTCAACATTCAAAGTCCTGACAAACTTTACTTGTCTAGTTAAATATTACAGATACTGTACATATATTTCTTTTGTTTTAATTATGTTTAATTCTACTTCCTTGCATTCACATTTGAATTGCAATTCTGCATTTCTGCATTAAACAACTTAAAAAACAACAAAAAGCAAATGTTTTTAAATATGTTTTCTAAATCACATCCATTACCATTCCAGAGTTCGGGGTCAGTAAGATTATTTGAATGTTTTTGAAAGAAAACTCTGCTGACGAAGGCTGCAATTATTTAATCAAAAATATAATACTGCAGTAATATTGTGAAAAATGTCATTTCATTTAAATTAAAAAATCATTTCATTTCCTCCTGTGATGGCAAAGCTGAATTTTCAGCATCATTACTCCAGGCTTCAGTATCACACGATCCTTCAGAAATCATGTTTATATGCTGCATTTATCATCAAAACCGAAAACAGTTTGTGAAAACCATGGCACATTTTTCCCAAGATTCTTTGATGAATCGAGAGTTCAAAAGAACAGCATTTATTTGAAATTGTCAGTAATAATGTTGTCTTTACTGTCAGTGAATAAAACTATTAGATTCAATTTCTTCCGAACAACTGTAGTAACCCCAAACTTTTGAACGGTAGTGTGCATCATTTCTATTTAATAATATAAAACAAGGCCTCAGAAAGCTCTCATCATCCTGAAACCACATCACGATGAGTGCAATATTGATGTTTTGCGCACCACCCTACTTTTTGCTCTTATAGGTTTTGATTACAGCTAATGATAAGCCTCAGAGCGTGGAGTCCATTTTGATGATTATGTTCCAGAGGAGAAAGGTGTGGGGCCCACCTGTTCTAGTGCTGCTGAAACACGATCTCACACTTGTCACAAGACAGCGATCACGAACTCGCAACGTGTCCTTCCTGATCGCAGGAGAACAGAGGGCCGGGCATCAAAAGGCTGACAGGTGCCACTTAAACACCAAAGACTGAGCTGAATGAGGGGAAACACAACAGGCCATTAGTTCACCTACAGATGGGCCCACAAAGGCCAGGGTGTGCTCCTTCACAAAGCTGCCATGCGCGTATCAGTCCTGATGTGTTGCTGGAAGTCCCTCCACGCAACAGCACCACACAATGGAGAGGCTGGAACTATTGTTGTGGCCAGAGTAACACACGAAGCATGCAAGCAAACAAACAAACAAACGTGTATTTAACAGATGCTGGACTCATTGAAACGGTGCGCAAGCCATAAAATAATGCATAAAAGTTTGCGAATTAAAAACACGGAGGGTTACAGTCGTGAGATACGTTGATGACACGCACTCAAACACTACAAACAACGGAACGTGAATTATTATGGTGAGAGTCTTATGAAGATATTAGCAATTAGACTGATGGCAAAAGAGGATGTTTGGGATATTTTCAGACTGCTCCAAAAATCCTGGATCCGCACCATAACTTTCATTACATTCTGCGAAAAAAAAAAAAAAAAAGTCTTTATGTGAAAATGATTGCAATATGTTTCATAGTGAGATTAAACTAAACAATTAAGCTATTCTGGATTGGTTTTCACAGAGCCATCTGTTTGGATGTTTCCTCAAACTGGGAGCCTAATCAGCTATTCATATGTAGACTGTCATTGGGCAAAGCGGACCAAAAAAATTAGATGCCTCCAATGAATCGCAATCACAGATTTGTGCCAGAATTTTCTCGACGCGCATGGCGGCCCCAAAAAAAAAAAAAAAAAAAAAAAAAAAAACATTCCCCCAGCCAAAATAAAGAGAACACATGTCCAGATTTTATGATCATTATGTTCAGCTACTTAATGAGTTGATCTTTTGGCATTTTCTGCATCACACTACACTGGCTGATATGCTAGCTGAGATAGAAGCTAATTATATTGAGAAAATAATCTTATTTTGTAACAAACATGGCTGCAGCGCTATGTCACATTTGTTTGAATTACACGCAAGGCAGACTCAAAGATTGGAGAGCGCTGAACTGGGACTGACTACCAGCATCGTAAACACAGAAGCAGACGACGTAAACATGTCACTAAAATTCAAGGCCAGAAAATGCAACTGAACGCTGTCTTTCTCACAGGAATGCTCGTGTTTATGGCCTTGCATTTTCCACAGTGACAAAGACAAAAATGGAACATACCAAGCCAGCAAAATTCCCTCTTTTCATCCCCAGACACAAAGTGACGCCTTAGCACTTCAGCGCAGGTCTCTTCTGACCGACTGCGACAAGCTCTTTTCACCTCTTTACAACATACTCCACTTATGCAGATTGTTCTTTGTCATTTCGCATTTAATAGCATCACTGATAGATTTCCCAAACCACCTTGGCTGATTGCAGATACCACGTTATTTTCCTCGATTCTGTTATTCAGGTTTAGCCCTCTGGGTCTGTGGAACCAGCAATGACAACAATAATCATTCTTCCAGTATAATTAACAACACTTTTGTGGGCTTGGAGATCATGATCATTCTGGCAATCATTCTGGACTAGAGGTGCACTGATTACACTTTTTCTTTCCAGATACAAAGTAATAAGTACCAGTGTTATTGTTTTTTTTCACTGTACACCTCAATGTGGAAGAGGAAACCAAACATAAAAATAAATATGAAAAAAATAAACATGTAGCCCTAGCTTGTGACGAAAAAAAGAAAATTTATGGATTACAAAATTTGAATGTCAAGGACCCCCAGATATAATTTGGACCCTTTCAAGGCAGTTATATACTATAAACAAAATCAAATAATAGTTTTTTTTATAGTAAATATACTAAGGCTAAAAGAAGTTATATAACTTGAGATCAATTGTGCACCAATTTGTAAACCCCTGTATCAACAGTAACACTGAAAATCAAGTGAAAACCTTCAGGCCAACAATAGATTTATAAAAATCAAAATACCCATGTAAACCATTTATTTGAGAAAAAAGAATAAAGTAAAGTTTACCTCTAAATGCGGTTAAATTTGTACCCAAACGTGACACGCGGACGAATATGCAGAATGAAGAGGAAGGGAAGATTTTCTGAGAATAACAACTTCACTATTATTCTGTTCCTCACAAAACTATGACTACGAGTATAGCACAGAAGTTATATCATGAAACTTTTTATTGTTGTTATAATAACTTTTTACGTTTATTTATTTATTTTGGAGCTTGGTAGGATCAGCCACGTCTGGTATCCAGATATTGGATACCAAAAGAAATGTGGCTGGTGGAGTTTCATGATACCACAGTCGCTGATAGAGAGCGTCATTTATGGTGTGCAAATAAATTGGTGATCTGCTACAGTTCCTGTGTGAGTGTTTGGACAGTATATCATGTATTTAATTTCCACATACGGGAAAATAATGTGTGGACATGTCTGTAAAGTCGAAGCAAACAAACAGATTTTCAACCACATAATGGAAGAAACAAGTGAGATGAAACAAGCCCACATGTCATGATCTTATATAATGAGTGCGTGTTTGTGTTTATCATTGTATAGTTGCTGAAATGTACGTTGACCTGTAGAGTCGTAATGAACAGTAGCCCAAGCCACAGAGCTTGTCCCTTTAGATATGCACACATGATATGCAATTAAAAACTCTATTCACATTCCATTGAGGCTGTCAATCAGAAGCAAATCCTTTTTGACAGTAGCCAGTGAACCGTGCCAGCTAGCCACTGAACAGGAACTCAAACAGTAATGGCTTTTGTTACCAGCAAGACCAAATTTGGATGCAATTAAGTTCACCTTAAATGAGAATATATTGATATTGCGGAGACGAGACAATAATTGGATCACTTCTTTCAGCAAATGTACATTTTAGTTTATTAACTGACAACTGGTTTAGCATCTGCTGCAAAGATAACGGTGAGAAGTTACTAACATTAACTGTGCTCACAAGGCACCGTCGTGACTACTGCCAACCATTCTAACATCAAAAAGTGTCAATCATTCGCCAAGATATCTGCCAAGTGTAATTGGTGTGGAGATGTATGGAAAAGCATCAAGAAAAACAAAGTCACATCAATGATGTGCAGCTCTTCTTTGTGCTGTTGTGCTTGGAGCTTGACCTAGGCACAACATGAGCAAAGATCACAGCCTATGTAAACATCTCACATTTATGACAATCCACCCATGTGTGGCCAGCCGGTGTAATGTTGACATATGCTGTTGACATAGGAAAAACTCCCAGATATCCGTCAGTGGAAGGACATCTCTGTTTAAAGGGGGTGAGCGAGCCATTTTTTGGAGTTACTGTACAATGCTTTCAAAACAATTCAAACATGGAACTGTTAAAAGCCCCACACACCTGTTTATGCATATTGACCTCCAAATAACATTTAGTAATTCAGCAAAGCTATAATCACACAAGTTTTGGCATTCGTATTCTAAAACGTTCATATTTTATAGCAATATGTGGCACTTTCACAAATGATCAGTTACAGGACATTCTTAGCTTTCAGAAATTTGTTGATCAACAAATTAAATATTATGAACTTTTTTTATTTACTGTGCATTTCAAATGTTGTTTGTGATGTTTGCAACCATGTTAACAACATTTGGGTCTGATTTCACAGACAGGGCTTAGATTAAGCCAGGATTAAGCCTTAGTTCAATTAGGGCATTTAAGTAGCTTTTAAAGCCTTAGAAAAAAAAAATAGGGATGCACAGATATGAATATTTTGGCTGATACCGATAATTCTTTATATTTGAAAGACGATATATTGGCCGATTAATCTAAATCCAAATTATTATATCATTTATGAGAGCCTGACGACAAAGATAAAAGTTTCACTATTAAAAGTCATATCCCAAGCACACAATTATAAAGTTCTCATTATATTTTATGTAGCCCACAGGATGTGCACTGCACATGTTGCACTTAACTGTATTTTCCTTTTTGAAGTGACTCCAATTATATTTCAAGCGATTCAAAACCATCAAGGTGAAAAGTGCACATCTGAAGAGTTTCAGCTGAAGGAAATAACACTCAATAAATAACTTTTAAAGTGAACATATATCAGCCAATATATTGGTCTGGTATGCATCTTGAGACAAAACAATGGCAGTGTAAGTTGTTTTCAGTTAAGACTGCTCAAACATGCATTTTAGTCCGGGACTAGCTTAAACCTTGTCTGTGAAACCGGGTTGGAGTTTAAAACCAGATTTGTAAGATTTAGTAATAAAGCATAATTAAATTAAATATTTTTTAAAAAGAAACAAATAAATGAATGAATAAAGATAAATAAATTCAAGACGTTTAATGGTAGAATACAGAATTTGATGTGTTTAAAATATATCTAATAGATCTCATAACAAAACCAAAGCGTACCGTATTCATGGAAAGTGCCACATGATTTATATTTATATGCTTCTATTTGAGCCAAGAACAATAAAGATTTCAGATTTTTGTTCACCAAACCACTTATGACATCATGTGAACGATACAACATCAAATACAAACAGACTGCTGCACGCATTGATTTCCTCTCACATTTAGGAGTGTGGTTTGATCAGTGCTCTAAAGGCCGAAGCAGGAGGGGGGCACAAATGAAATGCCCACTCAGTCTCACCCTGTCATCACATCACTCTTTCTGAGATGCAGTGACCTGGGAAACAGAGATTACCAGAGCTATAGCTCCTCTCTCCTTCTCTCTGAATCAAATCAGCTTCCACTTTCAGTGCTCAGATGATAAGTCCGTTAGTTGCTTTTGTTCAAAATGCACATGCGTATAATTATCATTGCAGCTGGAGTAGATGGGGGGGGGGGGGGACTGGTCAGTTTTAGAGTGGGGTTTGAGTACTGCCCTTGACTAACAAACACAAAAGACAACGTATTATGTCAGGGTCGACATCCTGGGACCCTCTGACATTCAGGACCACCAAAGATCTCAGTAATTTCTACTTAATTGAAAATGCCTGTGGCTAAGACACGTACACAGCAGACTTTATATTACAGAGCATGGCCCAGGGCAGCAATACATATTTGAGATATCTAATTTCTCATCCGTTTTTAATGTAATCTCCTTAAGAGCAGGAATCACATTTGGAATGTACTAAGAATTAAAAAAAAAAACATAGACAGAAGATTCAGGAGAATATACTCCAGAAGTGTACTGTTATGGTTTTCAACTGACAAATGTTTATAGGTGTTTGTCTCGCGACAAAATTCAAAATAGCAATGGGTCATTGACGATAAGAAAAAAATATAATGGAGATATAATTCATTTTGAAGTTTTATTGCGTGTTAACAATGAGATTATGTGGTTTTTATAATCAATTAACACTGCTTCTGTCATTTATTACAAAATATATCACCAAAAAAAGTCTTTTTATTCGGTTTTACCAAATGACACATTCGGTTATACCGAATATTTTGAAACCATTCTAAACGGCTGATATCTAGCTAGCTAGCTAGTTAGCTTGCTAGGTAGCTAGCAAAAGGACAATCAAAAATATTACAATTATTACAAGTTTTTAAAATATTACAAAATTTTCCATGATTCATAGCGGTTGTACCGAATGACCTGATATTTTTTCAAATTACACTGCTTCACAACCGTGTGGTCCTTTGCAGGTGTTTGAATGTTGTCATATTCTGTCACATGACAGAAATGGTCCAAAAATGGTCTCTTTATATGGGTTACTCCGAAAGACATCGAGGAAATTCATTTTTCCGGACATTCTTTCTAATAACAAAGCAACAACTTCTACGGATAATTTTAATAGCATTTTGCACTATGTTGATATAGGTTATATAATCATGCCAGATATATACATTTATAACATTTTACGATATTTTAATCACAAATGAAATGGCTGTATTGGCTTTTGGACGGTTAAACTGAATGACCTTTTGACACTTCAAAATCTTTAAAATCTTTTAATATGTAGCAAAATATAATTAAAACTTTTTCCGTCAAGTCTTTGACCCCAAACTCTCTGTTTTTTGTCGTTTCTTTAAATGCACAATTAAATCCTCTTGCGTCAGCCTAATTCACTCATACGCTAGAAAAAAGGTTATGTAGGATTTACTTAAAAACAATGTCCACTGAGAAATTGCTAGAAAAATTCACAAATAATTACAAAGAAACAGCAAGTAACACATTGAATTAAACGTCCAGTCTTGAAGCAGAAAGACTGAAATAGTGCTTTCTAGTAAAATGTACTCTAATCATCTTTTATTTTATTTTTCAACTTGTAAGCGTCTTTCAAACCTTATAGGTACAAAATGACTCCAGCCCAATCACCTGACAGCGCCAGTGAAATTTGCCGTATGAGCTCTTGCCATTCTTTAAAACCACATCAACGTCAGACTTACAAGACAATGAGTCATGCGTAGTGTTAACAGCTTGCTTGCATTATCTCATTGGCTGTAATAACTTCGAGCCTGCAAACTCCATTAATGCAGCGACTTGAGCACCAGCTGAAAGTCATTAGGCTTGAAATAAATCATTCACTTTGATATAGGTCGGTTTCAGCAGAGTAGTTTTGTTGGCCATTAATGGTCAGTGGCTGCATCTCTGCCGGTTTTCATAATCCCAAACAGACTGTAATCCAATCATGGTGCCACTCTCTCTCTCTCTCTCTCTCTCTCTCTCCAGAGTACCCCTCAAGACCACTCTTGACTTCCTTAACAGCAGCACTCATGTAAAGCACACATCAGAGGTGCAGATTCAGATTCAAAGAGTTCTGTACGGGGTCTTCAAATTCAGATTTAATTGCTTTTGCATTTATTTGCCCGGAAAACACATTCTTTCGCGTCTTGTGACAAAAATGCCCGAGCAGGTAGCATGATAAGCACACGGCGATAAGAACCAAAATGTATAGACCAGGAAGTGTGGAGCATTAAGTTCAGATATGTGTACAAAGTTGCTTCATTTTTTTGTATCCCCGCAGCAACAACTTCAGGCTCGAAACGTGTACCTTTCATTGCACAAAAAGCATTGCGCTAGACAAACACAGACTTTCCTGCATTTACACGTTTCGCTGAACTGCAGAAAATCCACAACAAAGTGCACTGCAACTAAACGCTTTCAAACCAGCATATGTCTCTAAGGCTCGGAACTACAATCCATAGCATATGAATAAAGATACAGTGCTTGTTTTTATATCTTTCTGCTCACATCAAACAGAAAGAGTGCGGACCGCAGTCTTCTGGGATCTGAGCAGAGCAGGTAGGGAGGAAGGTAATCAGAAGGGGGTCTATGTGCACAGACTGAATCAGTCCCCCTGGCACCGTGACCCCCGTTTAGCCACATACCATCAATTTCAGTCTATTTGTTCTGGAGATACCACACACCACTGTCACAATTTCACTTGTTTGCTCTGCTGTGTCCCCCCACAACCACCACCACCACCCCCTCTCTCTTTCTCACTCGTCTAACTCCAGCTCCCCTCCTCCCTCTCTTTCTGAATTGCTAAGATGAAAAATCTCGAGTGGAGTTGATATAGGCTGACTTGCCTCTGCAGTAAAATTACACTATATAGATTATATCTGAAAGCCCTTCCCCTCCTTCCCTCCCTCTTCCTTTGCTCCCTACCCCCGCCAACCTCTCTTCCCTGGTCTTATAAACTCAGCAAAGATATTAACAATTTACTGCTTCACATCAAAATTACATCTAACAAATGAATTACTGAAACAATGCAATGAAATTGTGCTTTCAAGGATTTTTTTTTTTTTTTTTTAAATAAGGTCTGTCACTAAAAATGTGATTAAGCCATAAAACATTTCACTGTGTATGTGACTGCACTTAGACATGGATATGAGACCTATGGCAGTGAATCAAGAAGCATTGAAAGGAATAATACAACCCCAACCCCCACTCTATCACCCCACAGTAACCCTACCCCCTCCTCACACACACACTCTCTCTCTCTCTCTCTCTCTCTCTCTCTCTCTACCCCATCTCTCTTTATCCTGCGCACATGCACTACACACACACAGTAACAGCACCATCATTAGGAGAAATAGAGGAATACAAAACCCCACATTTCTCTGTTGTTCCTCAGGGAACTTGAAGGATAAATGAATCCCGTAGGTACAAAGTATAAAACACAAATATGATGTAAACAGCATTTCATAAACATACACACACATCTGGTTACTATCTGTTGTTTGTGCATGTTGGGTAAAGGACAGTTTGTTGATGCCCATGAGTTGGGAGCTGTGATGATGAGCAGGTGTTTTCAGCTCTACTTCTAGCTACCAACTTAAATAGTGTCATCTAATTATTTGCATAATTATTTACAGTCCGCGCGCGGTTTCCATGACAACCCGTAGAGGCGCTTTTTAAGTTCGCGACGTGAAAACGCAGATGTGCACCTTTAACGTTTAAACACATGACCGTTTATATTAAGAAGCAACAACAGCAATAATAAAACAATGCACAAAGTCATCAGGTTTGGAAACATTTTTGGTCTCGCGCTCAATCGCCCCTACTTTCTCCGCGTCACTGTCACAGTCGGCTGAAGCACAAACTTTGAGCAAGTCCTCAACAGTCGTCATTCAAGTTCAGCCAGGCAAAACTCAAAACAAAACACGTTCACGAACATCATGCATCGTGAAATGAAGCTTTACCTTATTGCAGTACGGAGAGTCCGAATAGTGTGACTGTCCCAGTCGGGAAGGATCTGTTGCTGATGGTGGTGGAGGTTGTGGATAAAATCGCACGTCCATTTCAGTAAAATCATCAACCGGCCCCTATTGCCTTTCCAACTAGAAAGCGTGTTCCTCGCTTACTCAGAAATCGCAACGCAAATAAGAGAAGAAGCTGGAACTGAAGACTGAAAGTGGCTCTCTATTGCGCCTCACATCCGTTCCGCGGTTTTCTCAAAAACTTTTATATGAACCTTTACCTCAGTCGTCTTACAATAAAGAGATACCGCGGGAAAAAGTGCTCAGGTTTGAAGAGAACAAGAGCATCTGGTGAGTCTGTGTTGACTGCTGTGAGTAGAGATGTGTATCTTCTTGGTGCAGCTGTGGCTCAGAGTAACTGCTCTATGGAGAGAAGCGAGCGCTTTGCCAATGTTCACACACAAAAGACTCGCAAGACACGCGGCTGTGCCTGTGAGCGGCCACAGGGGGCGCTGCACTGTGCGCTCCCGCTTCAGGATTTGCATCACTTTGCCTATGATACTGTCTGAACATATGGTGACGGAAGATTCCGTTTAGCTGTGCCAGTATCACTCTTCAAAACGAACATATTTTTTGACAGGGGTGTCTTTCCCCGCATTAGAATATATTATGGTGAAATGGCAAACAAGAGTCTAGCAGTAGTCCAATCTGAGTGTCCATTATGTGACCTCAACTAACTTCCAAAGCAATGACTTAAATTATTTCATTATAAGTTAAGTTATGATGAAACAGTTTATCTTAAATCAATTCAAAATCCTGCTAAACATAAAAGTAAAT